>CM016722.1:6183505-6783505 GCA_005771605.1 Scutellaria baicalensis | reverse complement strand
TGGAAATATTACAAAAACTTGTGTGAGATGGTTCACGTATAAATTCGATGAGACGAATCATTTTTACCTACTAATCGAACTCATTTCCACAAATTTATATATAAATTGTGAAGGACGGGATGTGGGTTGATTTGTCTTCGCATGAAATGATTCGTGAGATGGTCTCACGTGAGACAGTCTCAAATGAGACTTACTCGAGGAATATATATATTAGAATTAAATATACATATTAAATATCAAAATGTAGCAGAAAATCTACGTTAATAAATAAGAATATAATTAAATAAAAATATTTGATTCTCTCATTCCATTGCAAATGTGTCCTTGTTTAGAGTTGTTTTCATACCTTATTAGAAATATGTCTTAGAAAAAACATAAAAATAAGATGGAAAGTAATTGATGATTTGTAAATGTAGATGGAGCTATATATGTTTTCTGTTATATGAATACATCAAACACCAGATAAGTTTTCTGGTAATACACATGATTTGTCAAAGTAAGCAAATATAAAAACAAATACAAATAAATGAAAATATTTTCAGTAATTTTATAAAATCTAAATAAATTTCATGAATACTTTTTTTTTCCAAGTATATCAAGGGGTATATAAATGAGAAGTGTTCTAAAATACGCTAAGTGTTAGTCGGATGCTTGACTGTCGCCAGACACCTAAACGGCCTAGTTTAAGCCTAGGCGCATTATCTAAATTAAATAGATTTTTTATTATTTTAAATATTTTTCTTGATTTAGAACCTCAAAAAATATTTTTAAAAATAATATATACATATAGTTTATGTTGGAGCACCATAAAATCTTAATATCAACATTTGAAATATATTTAAATATGATTAATTCAATTATTATTAAATTTTTTTTATTTCTATTTAATTTTCTACCTACCTCTAATTAATTAGTAAATAATAATAATTTATAGAAAATTATGATACATAAATAATACCGTCATTTACTAAAAAGAAAAAAATGAAAAGAAAAATTTTGACGCCTAGAACCACCTAAGCCCGCCTAGGATCGAAATTTTCCGCTTAGAACACCTAGCGCATAAAGTGACCGGATTGGCCAAAATTAGTTGACACACTAGGAATGAGTACATGTATTTTGTCCACGTTTTTCGGTGTAAATTGTTGAGTTTGAATGCAAATTTATTCTTTGAAAAAAAAAATTTATACTATATAGTTTTTGGCTGCCTTTTAATAAGCAAGACAAAGTGAATTATTAATGAGTAGGTACAAGTTTGGAGGATTATTGGATGTTGACAATCAATTATATTAGGACCAAATCATATCCCCCCACAAGTCACTGTCTTGCTATTACAAGGAGCTTTAGGTAACAATTTCATCAGCCCACGTGGAGAGACCAATTCTACCCAATCACGTTGATATTGTTATAACATATATGCACTGACGGACCCAGGATTTCGATTGAGGGGGGCCCAAGTCAACTAATAAAATCTTTAATTCTAAATTAATAGTATAAATTTATCATGTTGTTGATAAAGTTAATATAGTATAGTATATTTCATTTGTTTGAAAATAAATAGTGTTGTTTGAAAATTAGTTTATAAATAAAGGAACAAAAAAATTGGATAAATATGACATTTACTAATCAATCCCTAAATTTTAACTAAAAAAATTAATAAAGATAATTTGAGAACATAATAGTTTAAAATGACATTTAGGTTGAAACAAAATTTAGACACAACAATCATTTTAAAACGGAGGAAACATTACATTATAATATTACATATTTAAGTTTGGCACAATATATCAACAAAAATGGTGAAGGAAAAAAAAATGAAACCAAGAAAATGATATAAAAATAACACATGTTGCCTTAAAATTAAAGGAAAAACGATGCATAAAAAAATAAGGTTTATGTTTGTGTGCAAAGAAAAAGGGTAAAAATTATAAGTATAAACAAAGCAAAAGAAAGCTCCCTCTCAAGACTCCACTTTACTTGATATTATTTTATTAATTATTTTTAATTAAAACAATAAAATTACTATATTACCCCTACTATTTTGCCAAAATTTCAGGGGGCCCAGTGCCCCCCTTGGCTCTAGAGTGTGTCCGTCCCTGCATATATGTGTCCATGATTATATAGGTAAAGGTAATTTCAACATGAATAGGATAAGAGTTAGTTGGGATATAACAAGAACCCAACTTTCAATTATTAATCTTTGCATTAAACGACTACTTAGTTTGATCATCTCAAATCACATGTATTTATCATGTATATTTAAATTGAAACTAAGATGAATTATTATGTAACACTTTATAGTTGATTAAACTTTGTTTGGTTCGATGGTTTTTGATTAATAATAGAGTAACAAGAGCCCCATCACGATATTTTGGGCCTTTTCTGGTTTTAGTTGGATTTGGGTTTGATTGTAAAAGGGTTTTGGAGTGGGTGTGGCCTAGTAGTTCGAAGTGGGCTTACATTCCGACCTTTGTTAATGATGGGCTTTTCACGTTATAAGCCCAATAACATATAGGGGCTTTACTGCACATGTCTTTAATAAGTTGTCCTTGGGTTAATTGGGTCATATCAGTAAGCTCCGATTATATTACAATAATATTATTTTACACTATAATTGTGTTAATAAATTATTATATAATTAAATTACAATAGATAGTCTAGAATGTTACATGATCTGGTTTCTTCTACCCTTCTTCCCAATATATATTGCAGTCTACAGAAACTTATAGAAAGATTATGTTACTTTTATGTCCTGTCGAGTGTGAACTTATTTGATTGATTTATCGATTGGTTCAAATTTGTATATTTAATCACAATAATCATGTCCATTATTTGTATACAAATATACAATAGTAACACATAATTATATCTAACAAGTCACAATTGATATCATTTATACACATACAGATTCATGGTTGATTTGGCACAAAGACAAGACAGTGATGGAGCAAAGAAAGACATGGAAGTGATGCACATCAACCGGATCCTTCATTTTTATATCCGAGTTTCATCTGATATTTCAATATAAGACCGTAAGTGGAGTGTAAACGATGACATCACAAACATACTAGTATCGAAAACAATGAAATATAAAGTGAAACTTGAGGTTGAAATATAGGATCCGGTTCGGATTTAGATAGGGAAGATGAAAAGGAAGAGAGATGATTAAGGGCACTTAGTCCTGTTTCCATGGGTGACCATATCAGTGTAGCAAGTCCCACAAGATTCTCTATTACCAGAAGTGCCAGGTGGCACACACTTGCACCTCATACAGCAGGTCCCACATGCTCTGCTGCACAAATTTGGCCTTGAATGCAAGCTGCATCTCACCTTACACAGTTCTCCACAATCTGCAACTCAAGAAGAGAGATTAATTAATTAGGATGTTGTTAATTAGTGATGCATCAATCAAGGTTAATTAACAGTGTTAATTACCCACCAAGATATGGTAAAAGCCTTCTGTTACTGCCTTTCACCAATACCTGAATACATTGAAGCAAGAAGAGTACTTAGAACAGATAAGGAGTTTGATTGCATGCATAGGAAATGAATAATAGAACTAAATATAGCTAACCTTTGCTGCTTCATCTCCACTTTCAACGTCGGATGAAACCTGCAAGTGCAATGCATGGTGAGAGAGAGAGAGAGAGAGAGAGAGAGAGAGAGAGAGAGATGGTGTTGTATTAATTTACCAGAAGAAGGGAGAAGAGTAGAAGGGCAGAGAGAAGAAGCAAACGAGAAGCCATGTCTTATTTCTTATTGAGAAGAAAGGTTATTTGTTTTGTATGTAGTGAGATTTTTGTGTTGTAATAACTTGCAATTTATAGATGCCCTTGCCCTACCTTCTCGAATTTATTTATTTTTATTCATTTTTTAACTACCTACTTCTATCCAGATTTAATCTCATTTAAACCCTCATTATTTCGATTATTTTATACTACTAATTTGGCTTTAGAATTAGAATATCACAATTGCACTAAGTGAGTCAGGTTTAGCCCATACTTTTGTCCTTTAAGGCCATGTTTGGTAGGAGGAGACCATTCAATGAATGTTGCTTTCTTTTCTCTCACTAATTTTTGTATACTGAGTTTAATCCCTCATCTACATCTACATATTAGTAAATTAAGATCCCATGAAACATTACAAATAAGTAACAAATGAAATGTATGTTATTGACAGTTGTTAAAGTCAAGGACGCCCAACACCTTCCCACACTATTAAGGGTGTCACATATTGAGGTAATAGGAGGAGTGCTCGCAAGACTTATAAGATATTCTTTCTTTAAGTTTTTATCAATGTAAGACAACTCTAAATATTTATCGTTTAATTTGAAATATTTTAACATATGGTGTTAGGCGTCTCCCAACTTAAACAAGTGTTTATCTTTATCTATGTTTTTGTTACTCCATATCTGCCATGCATGGATGGTGGTACAGTACAGATATTGGAAATGAAATATAAAGTAATGGTATCCAGCCATAATCCAGTTGGACCATGTCCATGACCATCAATCAATTCTATTCTGGTTTACCCTAATTATTTGGTTTTCTTTGCAAAGATGTGGTATAAAGAGGAGAAGATGATTTCTTGGTTCACATTAAGAGGATGTTTGGTTAAGCTTATAAACTCCTTAAAAGAACTTATAAGATGTTAAGTGCTTATAAGTTCCTCAAATGTGTTTGGCTAACTTTTAAAAATAAAATCTTATTTTATGAGCTTATAAGATGTAAGGAGAAACTATTTTTTGAAAAGTTAGGAAATCTCAACTTATTTCTAAAATAAGAGCTTATTTTCAAAACACCTTCAAATTTAATCATTGAAATTACACAAATGTCATTACTAACAACTTATAAGCTCCACCATCTTATTTACCCAAACACTTCAACAACTTATATTAAACTTAAATTAACCATCTTATAAGCTCTAAAAACATCTTATAAGATATGATAGCTTATAAGTTCTAAAAACAAGCTTAGCCAAACACCCCCTTAATCGGCTTATAGATAGATCATTTTGTAGATATGACCAAACCAGTTTTATCTATTAATAATTATTAGAAGCAATAATAATAGTTGAAAAATTCCCTACCAACGCAGGTCCAAACTCTGTGTGGGACAAACTTTTATTAAAATATCATGGAAATTTGAACAGATTTTCACTTAAATATTGCGGGGATCTTCTTGAGGTTCATATCTTGTTAGTTATCTTCCAGGGTTGTCTGCCCTTTACGTACATCCGATTAAAGACTCATGTCGAATAAGAGAGTTTCTCATCCCTCCCTAATCAAAAAGAAAAACAAGAATAGTAAATAATAGTATATTTATTTTGCAACGAGCGGTGGGGGATGGATTTAATGATAAGAGATAAAAATGTAAGAAGTGCAAACTCAATATGAGCTGGACACTACTACTACTACTCCCTTTCCATTAAAGGGAACTCATCTTTATCTGCCACACCAAGTCCAAGACTCCAACCCAATCTATTCTTCTTGGGAATTGCACTTTTGGCTTTGCTCTCCAAATCCATATATTTTATTTTTAAATTTATACACATTATCTTTCACACTATATGGATATATATATCTATATCCACATTCTTCAATTTGATTAGAAATGGAAAACAGTTTTTACAACTACGCGGATTCAGCTTCATTCTTTATCTTGTTAAATATGTTTGAGATTAAGAATCTTAAATCACACAAAAAAATTGGAACAAAATTAGAAACCCTAATTGCAAAATTCCCTACTCAACAGCTGGAGTTTTTAAAAGGGCTTTTCAAGGCAAAATAAAAGCAAGCACACACGCTACAGTTTAAAGCCTTTGGTGAAAAAGAAACAACAATTATCTAAAGCTTTTACACATTCAATATCCAAATCTACTTAATCTTTACCTAATAATCATTGCTCAACTTTTCTCCCTTTCCATGAAGCAGACAAAAATAAGAAACTGTGTTACATCATGATCCGTGAATGAGCTAAAATGATCTCTAGGTGCCAAAATTTCTGGTATTTCCTCTGTTCAAATAATCTCAGTTCTGGAAAAGGGGCTTCTGCTTTAATTTCTTAAATTTGCTGTTTTAATCAAGCCCAAAAAGGCAGAAAAAGATTATGTTCCTCTCGTGAAAAGAATGTCGTATCTAGAAGACAATGGTGAGCTCTTTCTCGCTCATCTCCAATACATGGTCGCTCGCATCTGTCATAGCACTCTGCATGTTATTCGTGTTTATGTTAAGCTTCATACTATAATAAAGAAGATTTAAAGAATTTTAGAAACGAGTATAGCTAAAATATGAGTGTGAACCTGTCCCAATTTGGTAAGGAAGTTGTTCATGAGATTTAATGATGAGAGCCGAACGTCTTCGTTAGCCTTGAGCGCTTGAGCAATAGCAAAAGCTCCTTCATCCTGCATTTTGGAAAATGAGGACACTATAAAATGATGATAGAAGATATTACGATGATGCAACAAAGTCATCCAGTGAATATAATCCATACTCTTATTTCATTGAATCCAAGATTGAGCGATGTCAAAGCTTCATTTACGACTTTCAAGCTGCGAGCAAGGCAAATGGCACCCTGCACAACATGATTTAATCAATCATATTAACAACAAGTGTTCTAAAAGTAAAACCTGAAAACACGGTAAGAAGGCAAACCTCATCTCTTAGCCCATTGGCTCGAAGATCTAGGCTTGATATGGTGCTATTGTATTTCAGCATATCCGCAATATATTCAGCTCCAGTTGGTCCTATCTGTGGAAGTTGTTCATAAGAAGATCATGAACGATATTATAGGAAAAGGTCAACTTGTATTTAATTTCTTACCTGACACCAACCAAGCATGAGATCTTTTATATTCCCACGAAATTTTAGGACTTCTGCCAAAGCCTTTGCACCATCAGGCCCCATTGGATTATAACCAAGTTCCAGCTGGGAAAAACAGAATTTATCTCTTAGTATATTACTACTTATAACATCTAAGATACTGTGAGATGCAAAAGGCAGGCACGCACAGCAGTAATGACATTATTATCTTTCAGAACTTTTGCGATTTCACTGATTCCTTGGGCATGAATATCGTTTCCTCCCTGCAAATACACTCACCACCGTTACTGAAGTTTCAGAACAACTTTAAAAAACAGAACAAAGTTTCAGGATATCTTAAAAAATCAAGCTGATTAAGATTAAGACCATATTAAGTACCAGATCAATATTCGTAACTGAGCGATTCTCCTTCAAAGCCTCTGCTATTTTTTCAGCTCCCTGGACATTTATATTTCAGGTCATTGCATATACATCTTGGCAAAACATGCATTGATCTTTGATCATGGCAATTCAGTGGTTGGAAAGACGAAAGTACTAATGTCACCCTTTTTGGTAATTTACAAGATACAGTTTTAACTCCTACAGTCTCACCCCATCTCCAATATCGTTCATGTAAAGACTAATCCACAACAAGCTCTTGCTCTTTTTGATATATTCAGCAACATGAAAGGCTCCTCTTGCACCAATTGAATTGTTTGCAAGATCCAAGGCAGTAAGCTTCCCTACATGGAAGCAAGAATTGTCAGATCTGCTGCAGTAAGTATACGTAGAAATATTGCGACTGTAAATATTTCAAAGGTAGATAAAACCTTTATGAGAAGACAAGCCGGACATCAGAGCACGAACTCCTTCATCTCCAATAGAGTTCCCTTGCAAATAGAGTTCCTAGATATAATATAGGTATACACTGAATTCAGTAATGAATCTAAAAAGTCGAAGGCAAAATGCTGTTGCCCATTAACAGCAAGGATTGAGGAATCATCATATTATTTCATGCCCCCTTTTACTGAATAGTAAGACGGCAAATACTCTTCGCTTATTTGCATCAACAATCAAGATACAAGCATCAGCACATTTGGAATAATATCTACATGGCCTAGAAAATAATCATTCACAATGTTGCAAAACTTCTTAGCGCATCAGTCTTGGTGTTTCTAAGTCATAGTGTGAATAACATGATTTTCATGGCAAAGCGACACACAATATGAAGGGTTGTTAGGTAGTGTTATTCCAGATCAGTAACTTGAACAAAAAAAAAGAAAAGTGATTGGAAAAATACCCTTAAGGATTTGTTTCCTTCCAGCCCCTTTGCCAGTGCAGCAGCACCAAGGGGGCCACCATAATTGCCACTAGAATGAAATACGCGCACAAATTTGAAAATAACAAGAAAGTTAGTTTAATGTTCCTATAACCAGCATAGGCATATTAATACAAAAACCATACCAAGAGAAGATAGTAACCCAACAGTTCCTTTAATTGTTTTTAAGTTGGATTCAAATGTACTTAGTGAATTTGGTTACAAGATCATACTTGAGGTAAATAGATAGTATGCTCTTATTCTCAAGAATGGCTCCAGCAAGGCTTGAAAATCCCTACCTCCATTTCCAAAATTATCAAGAAAACAGAATTAGTGGTCATAATGGTTTACAAAAACTGAGATAATAAAAATCACAGGACACTATGATTTCATACAGAGTAATCAATTAAATTGTTATTAAGTTCAATGACACGCAAGGTTGAATTTTTCTTCAACATCTCAGCAATAGCTTTTGCTCCCTGTATAATGACAAATGAGAAGTACAAATTAGGCTCCACATCAACAACCGCATATGAGGGAACATGTTCCCAATCTTCACAATACCAAATCAATAAAAGAAGTAAACTAACCTCATCGCCAAAGGCACTACTACTGAGCTGTAGCTTCTCAATACCAGAATTATTCACCAGAATGTCACATAAAGACTGCAAGAAGAATGTAAAACTTGATAAGAACTCAAACTTGTACCATGCAGCAGTTACATTAAAACATTTGAAAAGGCGATTTAAGCTAAATATCCAAAAGCTATTAAGTAAATAGAACAACACTTCAATAGAATAATAGCACCAGTACAGAAAAGTAGTTATAAAGAAAGTAAAAAGTTCCAGCCACTAAAACAACCATGGCAAATAAATAAAAGGGAAAATGATGATGCATGAGAAAATTGATATAGAAAACTTAAATTTGAACACACTACCTCAAGCAAACTTATAATCAACAAAGACATGCTTCACCAGAAAGTTAAATATATAGTTACTTACATGGAATCCAATGAAATCTAATAAACTATAGCTCCTATAGTTCCATATTATTTAAAACACAAAAACCATCTTTCCTGATGGATCAGAAAACAAAATGACACTGGAGAAGCTTCAAGTATCAATTACCTACCTCCCTAGTGTACGACACATAGAATAACATCAAGTCTTACCTTGACTCCTTCATCCCCAATAGGGTTTCCTGATAAGTTAAGAGATTTTAGTGCTATGTTTGATTGCAAAATCCCATCAAATGCCTTTATTCCTTCCGCAGTAATCCCAGTAGTAGCGAAACTGACTTCTTCAGCAGTCTGAAAATGACACAAATAGCAAGTAAGATATAGAGGCATTCACTGCAAGCAATAGCTTTAAGCTCAAACAATATATGTTTAAAAAATCTCTCACCTGATTATATGCTAAGCTCTCTGCAAGGAAGAATAGCCCTTCATCTCCAAAGTTGCGACCTAGCAACAACATTAATAATTAGAGCAATCCTCAATTACAGGTTCAAAAGATTTCTGCATACTGATTGTCATGACAGGACAAAAAATATATACTTATGGGCATCGATACATGGAATATAAACTATGAAACTGAATAAGAAATAAACTGCTTAATACCTGTCATGTCAACACTTCTGAATGACCTAAGCTCCTTGGCAAAATCATTTAGCCTCAGTTTAGATTCCCTCTCAACTTTTGCTCCAAAAGACGATAACAAATTCGACCCCGCGGCAAATGACCACTTTACTCCATGGGCAGGTTTATTTTCTTCAGTTATTGATTCAGACGGTTTTGCTAGGATCTTCTCCACCAATTTCCATAAAACTGTCAGCTGGAAAGAGTGGATTAGTTACCAATTGAGATTTATCTCTTCGGGGAAATTAGTTACAGTCTACTGTGGAAAAGTCATTGTTCTGCAGTAATATTTTAATACTACTAAAATAGATAGCTGCATACTGAAAGACAAAAACCAAATTTTCAACCTAAGCCCATGCTGTACTACTCAAAACAAAACAGAATATAAGAGACCAAAACGCCAAACACAACCATTGCACAAGAGAAAGGTAATAGCAATTCGCAGTAAACAGCATAAATGCATTACACATCAATTTTGGTTAAAATCAACAATTTTTTCATGAAAAGTAATTATTATACTCGTCCTTCTCTACCCATGGAGAGGAAAACTGATGCTTGCTCCTGAGTTCATTTATGTCTTTCTCTGTGTAGTTTCTTGGCATTGCAACTCTCCTAATGTTGAAGTGAACACCAAGACATTGTAACACTTATTATCACACTACAGTTAAAGATTAAAACAGGGTAATAGATATTTTCAAAATCAACTACTTACTACTTAAAAAACACAGAACACCTTGGCTCAGACCATTCCACCCTACAATACCCAATACAAGAAAATTGCTAACAGCAACCCAAAGCCTGAAAAAAAGCCAACATCCTACAGAAAGTAAACATCCATTCACAACTAAAAGAATCAATAAACAAGCCAATGAGGAGATAAAAATACTGTAATCAAGCGACATTCTCCATGATCACAACACCTACATCACATACACAATTAGGAAAATGCATACCGAAAATCACAACTACAAATGCGCCTGCAGGCAGAACATAGGAAGCAATTTCCTTGACCGGAGCAACTGGAGGTTGCGCTTGCGATTGCCTGTAAACTCTACGAGAACCATCTCCACGCCTCGAACGGCTACTTCCAGAACCGGAGGCCACCGCTTTTACGCAGAGTTTTCTAGAGTGCAAGAAATTGGAGTGAATGCTAACTGGAGTGAATGGGAACAATAAACCTAACTCATTCCGTCGCAGTGAACTGCTTTTCGCGGAGCTTAAGGTCCACAGCTCTGCTCTATATTTTTTCTGAAACCCGAAACTAATCTGAGAAAGATGAAAACAAACTATAAACATAATTGCAAAGATACAAACAAGAGAATGAAGCAGGTAGAAAATAGGAACCTTTGGAAACGAAGACAAAGAAATTGCAGAGGTAGACACCATTTATGTGCGTGTATGTATAGCTGTATCTATATAAATGAATCGGTTTGGGGAGGGTTGCAGAAGAAAGTGAAGTGTTTCAGGGAAAAGGGATAGGATACAACGGCGATTCGCGAAGATGGAGACTGTTAATAATACTCTGTTGCGTTAACCAAAAACGTTAATGGGCTTTATCCATTGCTTAATTCTGAAGCCCATTAAGGAAGTGAATATTAGGCCTTAGCTCCGGGCCCAGCAATTAAAATAGATTTTTGTTAAACTTGAAGAAATAGAACTAGTCAACCAAATTCAAACTCAAATTCTTCCTTTCCTTGGGAAACAGAAATCCTAAATTTAAGGGATCTTCCAAAAGCCTATAATATTACATCTAAATGCAACCAGGATTTTTCAGTAACCAAATTCCATAAAATCATCTTCTTTCATATTCTCTTTCCGCCACAACAAAGAGACAATATGATCTTTAATAATATAGATATTCGATGTTCTTTCTTTCGATAAAATTAAACTAATTGGTTTCTCATAATTGAGTTTTCAGCTGCATACGTTTATAAAATTGTCACATATTTAATACATGATTTTCCACAACACATTCATGAAATTCTATTTAGTCAAGCTTTGATTTAGATTTTTAAAAAAAATCCATTTTTCCATGGCTTACATGAAATTTTTTGAGCTACATTATTTTGCACATTCCAAAAGTCTCCGAAAAGTGGGATGTGATAACATCCAAGTAGATTGTTTTTTTTACCATTAACATTTTGGTTCTAGAAATTTTATTTATTATTGTTTTGGACTGACGATTCTACATTTTACTCTTTACTTTTGAAAAATCTGGTGATTTGACTCAAATTCAATCTGAACGATAAAATTGGGTTTAATTTGCATGTGATTAGTACGTGACACTTTATAATGACAAATAACTCGAAAAGATAATGTACAAAATCATTAGAACACTTAGGTTATTGGACAAACAGATAAGTTAATGGGTAAAATTAATCCAAAAATTAGGGAGTACGTGCTAATCACGTACGAACTTAGTCCCATTTGGCTGTCGGGGTGAATTTGGCTAAGTTTCCAAAGTTTTAGAAGATAAAAGGTAAAATCATCAGCACGAAAAGATAATTGTTGGGTGGACACCGTGGGTCAAGCCGTGGCTCAGATATCCAGAGCCTATTCCGTTCGATCACATAGACCAATGGGAAAGAGGGTTTCGCACACTCAAAGTCACAAAGACTCACAAACCCTAGATCTCACAAAGAGATGGAACCACTAAGATTCTTAACCCCAATAGCCCCAAGAGCCCAAGACAAACAGCCTCTCGCTTCAACCCTCACTCACACCCCTCGATTTGAAGAAGGAACTCATACAGAGGAGATTTACAGAGAAGAGACAGAGAGTATTTGGAAGAAAGAGGATCACTGTGTTCAACTTCTGCAGAGCTCCACCACAGGAACCCTGGTGGGTGAGAGGAGCAAGAAGGTTGAAGGGTTTCATCGAGAAGGGGCGAGGAAGAAGAGTTGGAACGACAGCAAATGAGGAGGGGAGCAATGGAGCGGCTACATTTAGGGCACAAGGGAACCGTAGGCTTGGGTGGGCCTGGGTAGATAGGAAATAAAATAAAGAAAGAGGCCCAGCAACTATTGGGCCAACATTTCCAACAATAATAATGAGTAAAAGAAAAAGTTAATGTGTTAAATAAATGATGAATTCAATCCATATCCAAGTATATATAAATGAATCTGCAAAAGCTGAGTCTCAATCTACATCACTTATTTAAAGGTAGGGTAAAAAGAATGTTAAGAGCAAGTGATAAACTAGTGGGAATTAGCGAGACGATTTAGAAAAGAAAGCGCAAAAATGGCATGGATAGAAGCTCCAATGGGGAAAACAGTTTCATCAATGGAATAGTAAGGGCTGTGAGGAGGGTACACGCAAGCTTCAGTGTGGTTGCATGCACCCAATAGCAAGAAGCAACCTCGTACTCTTTCCAAGTAGAGTGCAAAATCTTCACTTCCCATAAATCTTGGAGCAATCAGTGTCTTGTCTTCTCCGACCACGATTCCGGACACTCTCTCCACCTCTGCATATACTTTGTCATCGTTAATGGTTGCAGGCAATGTTGGATGCTCATTGCCCTCGAACTCTACCTTGCTCCTGCACCCATATACACCAGCCTGCCCTTTTATAACCTACATCACCACCAAACAAGTGAGTTTGAGTATGTGAAAGAAAGTTGAAAGTAATGTCTCATTTATGATTAATTCTGGAGTTGAAAGTTGAGAAGTGGATCATATTGTATTAGTGAGTTTGCAGTTTTAGTTTTGTAATTTAGGGTTTGATTTTTAATTTTTTTTCATTTTGATTTGATTTTGTTCAAAATCCAAGGTTCTGTCTATATGAACAACGGAATCATGTTGACATGAATATTTCAATTTCGACATCCACATATAAGTAACAAAATCAATTGAAAATTGGGGAAAAAATGATGGTTAGATAACAGGTTAAATCATCTGATTTTTTTGTTCCATAATTACTACAAATTTTAATTTAGGATTCCACAATTTTAACGTTTTGTCGAATCAAGAATTTTCGATGACTAGAAGTGACATGTCGACACATATTATATTCTAATTGATCGATATATGTCATCATATCACTTTTAGATCATCAGAAAACCCCAATTTTGGGATTATGTATATCACATGTGATGGTTTCCACGAAATTTAAAATTTCCAGCCAAAATTGAATTGGAATTGGATGAATTTTCAAATTGTATATGAAACTAAATTGAAATCCCTATTACTTATGGGACCAAAATCAGAAGACATAAAATTATTTTAACCATGCTAGAAAACAAAATTTAGAATAAGTAAAAAAAAACAAACATAACCTAAATTATAGTACGAAAATCAAGATTTTCTAAGTCATGAGTATTGCTTATTTAAGTTTGAATTACCTCTTCAATTCTTTTCCTCAGTTCATACAACTTATTTTTCTCAAATGCCCTGAAAGTACCAACAATAGTAGCCGATTCTGGAGCGACATCTAATACACTTCCCCCATGAATCATAGTCACCGACACCACCTACATTAAACGAGGTCATATAATATATGTTCACCGCTGATGTATTATTAGAAAACGAAAAATGTGTCAAAACTGAATTAAGTGAAGTACCTGAGAATCCAAAGGGTCAGTCTCCCTGGAAACAATGTTCTGCAAGCTAATAATAGAAGTGGAAGCAGCTAAAATGGGGTCTATTCCAGTGATCACAGCTTTAAAGCTTCCACAGCCAGCCAAGAACTTTCCAGGCCGAGATGCTACCCAGCCTCCTCGATACTTATGGACTGTATGCAGTCCAAAAATAGCACTAACATTGTCCAGCACGCCCTCGTTTATCATGTCTTTTGCGCCTTCCCCGTTTTCCTCTGCTGGTTGAAAGATGAGAACGACAGTTCCCTATGTCAAAGTGATGAGATCAGTATCAATTAATTGAGATCGAGTATTATTCATGATGGTAATTTGATTGTTGTGTTTGTTCTAATTACCAGCAAGTGGTTTCTGAGGTGTTGCAAAATTCTTGCAGCACCTAGAAGCATTGCAATGTGCGCGTCGTGGCCACACGCGTGCATTTTGCCATCGATACGGCTCTTGTACTTCCATTCTACCAACTCCTACACACTCATGCATGTCATGATATATATGTTGAAAATAATAATTCGTATTTTCAAAGAAAGCATTTGGAACATCACATTTAGTTTCAAGATGAAGACTTGACTTTGAAGAAAAAGAGGAGTATTTTGTGGAGAACCAAGAGCTTCTCTATTTTCCGTAGAATTGGGATTTGCACTACAATAAATTATTTGTATGGCCTTATGGCTATAATTAAGAGTTTCTTGATCAGTTTTGTTAGCAAGTAAAAACCTCAATAAAACTAAGAATTTCCAGCACTAAAAACCTCTCTTGTTCTTAAGTTTTTTTAATAATCAAAAATCTCTACTCCAATACTTTGTTGTTCTTCTCTTAACACCACACTTCCGCATCTAAAAACCCAACAAATTTGGTATCAGAGCCAGCTTTGTGGCTAGTGTCTCTACCATTTTTTACCCAAACCTTTATTTTATCACCAAAATTTATTGCTACCATGTTTGCTCTTACCCCTAATCAAGTACCCATCTTTGATGGAGAACACTACGACTATTGGAGTAGTCAAATGCAAACATTATATATCTCAATGGATCTTTGGGATATAGTGGAGAGTTCGTACGAGGAGCCACCGAAAGGAGCGAGTGCAACATGGAGTGATGCAGAACAAAAGCTATACAAGAAGAATGTTCGTAGAGATGCAAGTGCCTTGAGATATATTCAACAAGGCGTAAGTAAAATCATCTTTCCAAGAATCTTTGGAGCAAAAAAGGCAAAAGAAGCATAGGATATTCTAAAGGAAGGTTTCAAAGGAGATGAGAAAGTCACCTCTTTGAAACTACAAGCTCTTTGGAGAGATTTTGATAACATGGGAATGAAAGAAGGTGAAGGGATGCAATCTTTCATTTCTAGAGTTGCTGAAATTGTGAACCAAATTCGCAGCCTAGGAGATGTTATTGAAGAAAAAAGAATTGTTCAAAAGGTTCTAAGGAGTCTTCCAACTAAGTACGATTATGTCATCGCAGCCATCGAGGAGTCTAAGAACCTTTCCACCTACACTTTCAATGAATTGATGAGTTCACTTCAAGTTCATGAGGAAATGTCACTACTAGAAAAATTGGCTATTGCTACATAGATTTTAAGGCACTTCAAAGTAAATGTAGTCTAAGATGTTAATTTGAGGCATTTTGTTGCCTAATACCTAAAACTACAATTACAATAGAACTATCGAGGCACTATAAATTAAATGCCTTAATAAAACTATCTATTAATACACTTTAATAATATTAATTCTTTAATAAATTAAATTATTTAACTGTTAATACGCTATAATTTAAATGCCTCTATAAGTTTTTAATTAAAATATTTTTATAAACTAAAAGTTTAAAAGTCCCCACGTAAGGATGGAGGTTTTCACCATGATGTTTAAACTTCTCCACCCTTAGCTTAAGAAAATAATGAAATTATGTTTTCAATTAATAAAAGAAAATAACCTCCTCTCTTAGAATCCTCAACTTCCACAAGATTGAAGAGTACTAAAAGAATAATAAAGAGAGCAGAAGAGAGAAATATTTTACACTCTGCCACCGCCACCAGATTTGTCTCCAACTACGCCGCTTATGCTTTGGTGGTAAGGAGATTGTTCTATCTTCTAACATCATCATTTGAAAGTGATGAAAATAATGAACATTGTAGGGTATTAGAAAGTTAATTTAATAATCTTTAAATGTTGGATTTTGGAATTTTATGAGTGTTGAAATTCTTTGCATCTTTTTTGGCCATATGATTCTCCTTCTTTCTCTACTCATTATTTTTAAAACTCTCACAGGTTGCTTTCGATCTACCATTGTTACTCGCCTGAAGAAGCACGATAAGATGCATTCTCTCTTTTTATTTATTTATTATTTTTCACATTCATTCTAATTTTTCAATTTTTTTTTATTTCTATCTCAAAAAGCACTGATTATTGTTCATTCTCTTATATTAGTATTCTTGTTTGCATTTGCAGGTTCAAGTTTAAGAATTTAAAATAAGTTAAAGAATGTTGAGAAGAATACGAGGTGGATGGTGGCGAACTTGAAGTGAAGCTATGGATGAACATCAAGGAAGTATAGAGATTCCATTATATTGGTGATGCTTGAATTTGCATTAGATTTAATGTTATTTTGTAATTATCAAATGTTGTATTAAATAGTGAATAATCTCTTTACTTTTTACGTTTAATGCTCCTTAATTGTTTACTTTTGTATTTTGATATAGAATTTTAAATTTTATATTCAACTTTCTATTATATCATAAAGATGGAAAAATATTATATTAACATTATTATGGTAACCATTATAGAAAATAATAATAATAATAATAAAGTTTAACTTAACGGCAACTAATAAGCATAATAAAAAATAACCTAATAAGACCTATATATATGTCATAATAAATTAATTAAAATGAGTAGCATTTTAATTAATTAAATACTTTTAAAGACACTTTTAAATGTTTTTATACATAGTCTATTAAGGCACTTTAATGTATTCATAATATACATGTAAAGACATTTCAAAGTGCATTAATAGGATACAATTCAATACATTTAACCTATTGCTACATTAGAATAGAGGACATTTTTTGGAAATGTCTTAATAGCTTAAATGTATTAATATCCAATATGTTAAGACACTTTTTGGTGTCATATAAAACCATTTTTCTTGTAGTGTGTTGAATAGGTCTGCAAAACAGCCCGTTAATCAAGCTTTTCAGTCCAAACTTCAAATTTCGGACAAGAAAAACTCAAAATGGCAGCAAGGAGGAATGAGAGGCTTCAAAGGAAAAAAGCAAGGAAATTTTTTCAAAGGAGGAAAACAACAACAATCTGAAAATTCAGGTTGTCGTATTTGTAAGAAAACCAACCATGAAACTAAAGATTGCTTCTTTAGATGCAAGAACTGCAAGGATTCGGATCATTCCTACTCTAGGTGTCCAAAGAAGAGCAGAAACGACAAGGAAGAAGCCAACTTCACCAAGCATGAAGGTGACCAACTCTTTTGCTGCATAAATGAACAAAAGGAGTTTGAAAACGTGTGGTATGTTGATAGCGGCTGCAGCAACCACATGTGTGGAGATCGTAGTATTTTTGTGGAGTTGGATACTAGCCACTCTTCTCAAGTGAAACTTGGAGATGGGAAGATTCAAGAGGCTAAAGGAAAAGACGTTATTGCAGTCAACACAAAAGGAGGTAACCAAAAGCTCATAAGTGATGTTCTTTATGTTCCGAATCTCACTCAAAATTTATTGAGCGTCGGACAACTCTTGCAAAGAGGATATTCGGTGTCTTTTGATGATGAAAAGTGCAGAATCTTTGACAAAAAGAACAGCACTCCGGTGGTTACAATCCAAATGACATCAAACAAAGTTTTTCCCTTTGTTATGCCTTTCGAAAGGGAAGTTGCTTTCAGTGGAGAGAGTGTTGATAAATTTCAGTTGTGGCATTTGAGATATGGCCATCTGCACAACAATGGGTTGCAACTACTCAAGCAAAAGAATATGGTTGTTGGTCTTCCATCAATCGAAAGAAAGGAGCAAGTTTGTAAAGGATGCATTTTCGGAAAAATGCATCGACTACCATTTCCTAAAACTTCTTGTGGGCCAAAAGTCCACTTGAGCTGGTGCACTCGGATATTTGTGGACCTACACGGACTCCATCCCTCGGTAACAAAAGATATTTCATTATTTTTGTCGATGACTTTACAAGAATGGTGTGGTTATATTTTTTGCATGAAAAATCGGAAGCTTTTTCTGTTTTTCTACAATTTAAAGTTCTTGTAGAGAACCAAAGTGGATTAAAAATCAAGGTGTTGAGGATCGATCATGGTGGTGAGTTTCTCTACACCCCATTCATGGAGTATTGCAAGAAAAATGGGATTCAAAGGCAGCTCTTAGTTCGTAGAAGTCCACAACAGAATGGTGTAGCCGAGAGAAAGAATAGAACCATTGTCGAGATGGCAAGGAGCCTGCTTCAAGGCAAAAAGCTGGATAAGAAATTCTGGGCTGAAGCCGTTCACACGGCTATTTACATACTCAATCGATCCCCGATAAAGGCGGTACAGAATAAAACACCTTTTGAGGCTTGGCATGAGAAGAAACCAACAGTAGATCACTTGAGAGTTTTTGGCTGCGTTGCTTACTCTCATATTTCAGCTCCAAACCGTGACAAGTATGATGAAAAAGGCGAGAAGTTGATCTTTATTGGGTATAGTGATGAGTCAAAGGGTTACAGACTTTATAACCCGGAAACTAATAAACTCATCATCTCAAGAGATGTGATTTTTGATGAAATGGCTTAATGGAATTTGGAGGAGAAGTCTTCTCAAAACTTGGTGTCAAATGAATTTTTGGAGACATCGTTTGTACCAAATGAGCAGCAGCAGCAAAATAGGAGTGAAACTCCATTAACAAGTCCTCAAAGAAGTTCCCCAAGTTCTTCAAATTCGGACTCCGAATCACCCCAAGAAAGGTACGATCTTTGAGGGATATTTATGAAAATTGTGATGTTGCCTTCTTTGGCTGTGAACCTCAGAACTTTGAAGAAGCAACAAAAGAAGAAGTTTGGAGAAAAACTATGGATACTGAAATTGAAACCATAAAAAGAAATAAAACTTGGGAGCTTGTGGACTTGCCGAAAGGAAAAGAAGTGATTGGCTTGAAATGGGTCTTCAAAACTAAGCTCAATGAAGACGGTTCTATCCAAAAAACACAAGGCAAGATTGGTTGCGAAAGGCTATTCGCAGCAGCCCGGGATAGACTTTAATGAAACATTTGCACCGGTAGCACGAATGGAGACAATTCGTTGTGTTCTTGCAATTGGAGCTCAAATGGGGTTGAATATCTACCAATTAGATGTCAAATCCGCATTCCTAAATGGAGAGCTTGAAGAAGAAGTTTATGTCCATCAACCTCAAGGCTATGAAGTTGCTGAAAAGGAAGAAAAAGTGTATCGGTTGAAGAAAGCTCTCTACGGATTAAAACAGGCACCCCGAGCTTGGAATAGCAAGATTGATGGATATTTTTGCAAGAACGGTTTTTTGAAAAGTCCAAGTGAGCCCTCTCTTTACATCAAAAAGGAAGGTACAAAAGATTTTTTTATCATTTGCTTATATGTCGATGATTTATTTATCTTGGTACTATCCCAAAAATGGTGGAGGACTTCAAGAAGAATATGATGCAAGAATTTGAGATGTCCGATTTGGGACTAATGAAATATTTTCTTGGTATTCAAGTGAAGCAATCCGTGGGGGAGATTTTTATCTCACAAGAAAAGTATGTGGATGATTTTCTGAAAAAATTCCACATGGAAAATTGCAAATTTGTGGCAACACCTTTGGCGATGAATGAGAAGTTGAAACAAGATGATGGTGCTGAAAAAATGGATTCAAAAATATATAGAAGTCTTGTTGGTTCGCTGATTTATCTCACAAACACAAGACCCGACATAGTACATTCTGTTAGCTATGTTCGCGGTTTATGAGTAGCAAGCTTCATTTTGCTACAGCAAAGAGGATCCTTCGATACCTCCAAGGAACAAAGAAGCAAGGCTTGAAGTATGAAAAAGAAGAAAATAATGCTTTGATTGGCTTTACGGATAGCGATTGGGCTGGTTCACTGGATGAAAGAAAAAGCACTTCGGGCTATGTTTTCTCGCTTAGTTCGAAGGTGATTGCATGGAGTTCTAAGAAGCAAAAAACGGTTGCTTTATCCTCAAGCGAAGCCGAATATATTGCAGCTGCGGATACCGCTTGTGAAGCCGTTTGGCTTAGAAGAATTCTCTCTGATTTGCAAGAAGAACAAGCACATGCCACTACAATCTTCTGTGACAACATGTCGACCATTGCAATGACTAAAAATCCAGTTTTTCATGCAAGGTCCAAGCACATCGAGCTACGACATCACTTCATACGTGATCTTGTTAGCAAAGGTGAAATCTCAATGGAGTTTGTTAACACCAATTATCAAGCAGCTGATTTTCTTACCAAGGCGGTGACAATCGAGAAGTTTGAGAAGTTCAAGAAGATGTTGAAAATTACGAATTAAGAGGGGGTGTTGAAAATAATAATTCGTATTTTCAAAGAAAGCATTTGGAACATCACATTTAGTTTCAAGATGAAGACTTGACTTTGAAGAAAAAGAGGAGTATTTTGTGGAGAACCAAGAGCTTCTCTATTTTCCGTAGAATTGGGATTTGCACTACAATAAATTATTTGTATGGCCTTATGCCTATAAATAAGAGTTTCTTGATCAGTTTTGTAAGCAAGTAAAAACCTCAATAAAACTAAGAATTTCCAGCACTAAAAACCTCTCTTGTTCTTAAGTTTTTTTAATAATCAAAAATCTCTACTCCAATACTTTGTTGTTCTTCTCTTAACACCACACTTCCGCATCTAAAAACCCAACAATATATATATATATATATATAGTTATGAAAAACGACATTTTTGCAGCAGCAATTCCATTTTCAGGTTCTGATATGGGAATGGTTGGTCACAATTGATCAATGTGTGTGGTCCGAATGACACTAATAATAGTAAACCAACATAAAGAATGATCTCAATTCTCTTCAATTTTCTTTTTAATAGGTGCCCCTTAAAGTTAATAATTTTTTCACATGACAAACCTAGTGCTATTCTACGATCATTTTTCATTCGTTTCAAGCACTCAATGAGCAAAAATCAAATGAATGGTCGGAAAAGAGTAGCTTTTGAAAAAATAGTGAATTCTTGAGTCCAATCAGATCATCGAGAAATTAAATAATTAAATTCTTGAAAAAAGCAAGTAGCTAGGATCACCTGAAGAGCTAGCTGTTGATCAACACAGAATGCATGACACACAGAATTAAACATGAATAAAATCCCATTAATTTTCTAAAAAGAAAATAATAGGAGAAATAAATAAAAGAACAAACCTGAATAGGTAAAGCATCCATATCAGCTCTTAGAGCCACAAAAGGAGGATGAGCAGAGCCAATGGTGGCAACGACACCAGTATTAGCCACAGGCCAACGATACGGAATCCCCATTTTGTCCAACTCAGATCTTATCAGAGAGCTCGTCTTGAATTCTTGATAAGCAAGCTCAGGGTTCATATGAATCTCTCTTCTTATCTTCCTCATCCACCTCACCATCTCACCCGAATTGGCCAACACTTTCACATAATCTGCTACAGAACAATTGTGCTCATGTAACCAAAGATCATCAAGTAGTACTGTGCATGAAGAACAATATGGCAATATAACTGTGAGGATGGTGATGGTGATGGTGATCAAGATTCCAAGTTCTTGGACTACCATTGTAACTCTTTATTAAATGAATTGGAAGTTTTTTCAGTCCATGTGAGCTATATATGGAGTAGCAGACATGAAAAGCTGCTACATGAGAAAGACAGGCAAATAATGATGGGCCACTGTTAGAAAGAAGGGGTTTTGGCTTTCTGCTCATTTGACATATATATGGAATCATTAATTGGATGGAAGTGAGACAGCATGCATGGTTGATGATATTTTTGTTTTAATGGTTGAAAATATTCTTCCGACTTAAAAGATTAAGAAAAAAGAAGAAAGAAAAGGAGTTTTTTCACGAGAAAAACGTGCTTGAGAAAACAATCGGGTACCATGGCTTTGTCTTCCACTAAAAAATAAAAGCAACGTGGGTCTTTGATTTTATGCACATTGTTAACACTTTTATAAAAGCATTGTGAGATTAAAAAAACAAAATATGGTGATGAATGTTTATAACCATTGCTGTTTTTTTTTTACATATAAGTTAGAGATATTACCATAAATAATATTTATTTTATTGATGTTTTCAAAAACTATTATTAAATTTGGTTGTTACTCGTTAATTGATATATATATATATATATAGGTCAGGACGGCTTTTCTTGTGCGTCACACGTGTATGATGAATTATTTAAATCAAAATATTATATTACTATTAACTTTAAATAATAATTTTTTTTATAAAGATATACAATTTATATTAAATTAAATTAAATTCAGAATAAGTATATAGAAAATTAGAGTCGTACTTATAATAAAATTCTATATGATTTTGGTTTAGAATTCTAATGCAAAATTATTTAAATATAAAAATCATGAATTACTATTATAACCTTAAATAAAATCTCTAATAAGGATATATTAGACAATCCATATTTTATAAGAAATATTCATACTTTTACATAGATAATAAATAATAGATAATAGATATAGAATTTGAACATAAGAATTGTGAAAAGGAAATATATTTTTCTACCTACTGTTGATTTCAAGTGTTAGTTATTCACATGGCCAATAAACGATATTGGAGCAGGCAATAAAAATAAAAATAATAATTTCATAAAAAGATATTTGGAAAAAAAGAAATTGTGTAAAATCAGAGTGGTGGGGGTGAGCAAAAAGAAATGCTACGGACAAATTGATAAGGAACAGGTAGACATGGTCATCCGGTTTCCCGGTTTCGGTTCCGGTTTTCGAAATGGCTAAACCGGAACCGAACCGGGAAGGGTAATAGGTCGGTTCTGGTTCCGAAACTGGCGGTTCCGGTTAAACCGCCGGTTCGGGCCGGTTTTTCAAAAAATGTATAGATTTCAAATAATTTAAAAAAAAAAGGGATGCTCCGGTTCGAACCACCGGTTCCGGTTCGGTTCGAACCGGTGGTTCGATCCGGTTTCTTCATCTTGACCGTTGATCTCCAAGGGCCCGTAGATCGCCGCCGTCGATTTAAAAAAATTTCAAAACCGGCGGTTCGAACCGCCGGTTTTCCGGTTCAAAAAATCACGAACCGTAACCTAACCGGATAATTACGGTTTCCGGTTACGGTTCGGAACCGGAATCGGTCAATGGTTCGCCGAACCGTTGACCGCCGGTTTGAACTGGCCCGGTTCGGCGGTTTTCGAACCGGATGGGCGTGTCTAGGAACAGGGACCCCTAAAATTAAATTTTCTAGTTTATTGTTAGAGCAACTAGAATTATAGCCGTGAGATGCACGGTTTGTAATTTAATTTATTAATTTTAAAAAATTTAATAATATAATTTGATGGTATTATCATAACCTAAATTATATATCGATAAGAATTTAGACATTTTATCTCTACTGTTTCTCATTTTAAATATTATTATGTTTTTAAAATGCAAACAATACTATATAAATTTATATTTTTGTTGAACAATGAATTATAAAATCTATATTTGAAATATGAAGTTATTAAAAATGACACCAATTTTGTACACTAACCAATTTTGTGAATTAAAATAAATTAAATTTGGTAATGAGAAAACATTTATTGTGTCATGGATGTTAAAACGATAATTGATATTAAAAAAACATTTTAACTCCTAAAGATATGTTATGCATGTTGCAATTTATAATATAGACATAAGTGTCATGATAAATATATTATTGTATTTTTTGAATGTTCCCTGACGTTCACAATTATAAATTTTTTTGAAATTTTCGATCTAACCATTAAAAAGTAATTATTTATAGTTAAAGAAAAGATATAAATACCTAAATATATTTTTACATATTCAAATAACGTAGATAACTGAATATTGAACCCACTTATATTGACAAATAAACCAAACAACTATATAAAAATGTTTTTCATTATAATTAATTTCTCCAAAAGTCTAAAACTTTGTATTTTACAATTTATTTTTTTTTAATTTCCTAATCTTAGTTTAATTTAGTCATTTGTTTTTGTATTTCTAATTGTGTTAAATTTAATTATGCACCAAAATTTAAATATCAAATTTATACATTGTTATTTTTTTACAATGCAATGTAAATAACAAATTAGAATTCATAAAAAATAATAAATCTGATATATCATGCATTAACAACAAAATTCTAGATACCAAAATGATAAATTTGATATATCATAGATTAAAACAAAATTTTAAATTGAAAAAATAATTGAATTTAAAGATTATAATTTATATAAAATATAAAATAAAAGACAAAAATAACCTAAATAACCTACCAATAGGCTATAACCCAACCTAGAGGACCCTACAATTCTTAAAAGTATAAATCTTTTTATTTTTTGATTTTTTTAATTGTTCTAACTAACTTCTTTCCAATTATAGTATGTAAATTTAGGAGGGAAAATTAGTTATGCTATTTTTATTGAAGGTCCTCTTTATATATATATATATATATATATATATATATATAGATGAAACAAAAAGAACCTTTATTATATGCAAAGTTCAAAAATACTCAATTTTGTTAAAAAGTGGCCCAAAATACCAACTTTTTGGAAGTCAAATTAGACATGAATTAGACATCATTTGACACTCCTAAAATAATTGTTCTCTACACCAACTTTTGCTCTCTTATATATGTGTTAGTGAATGGGGTTATGCCACGTGTATAGATACATTTATATATTGAATGAGGTTATGTCACGTGTAAAGTTGACCTTTTATCACATGTCCAAACAATTGCTTGCACAATTACGTACACACGAAAAGTGATGTGATATAAGGCTAGAAAATGGAATTTTTTTTCAACTTCCACGTATAAAAGAGACACGAAAAGTAAATAAATATAACACACTCCAAATTGGGATAGGATAACATGAAAAGTTTTAGTATAACCTTAATTTCAAGAGTTTTCGTATAACCTTGATTTTAAGAGTTTTCGTGTAACCTTGATTTCAAGAGTTTTCGTGTAACCTTAATTTGAAGAGTTTTCGTGTAACCTTGATTTCAAGAGTTTTCGTGTAACCCTAATTTTAGGTGTTACACGAAAACTATTGTATTAATCTTGTTTGTTCTAGTGGAACTATAGCTCAATTTGCTCATTGTGGTCCTGGGTTCGATTCCCACCGGGTCAAAGCCCTCAACTCCAAGGTGTGGGCCCACGTCTGAAAAGTGGGTATTTTTACATTGATTTGACAATCTCACACAAATCAAAAGTGAATATTTTTTTGATAAAATTTAGATTTTGGGTTACATTTGTCCAAATATTATAGGAAATGTTATTTTTATCCCTATTTATAGGAAATAGGATAAAAATGGCCTGTTTCCGTTATTGTTATCTGACAAAACATTTGATTATTCCGAAAATTGATCAACATATAGTATGGTAAGCTAGTAGATCAAATAAAAACATATAAAAATTTTATGGAGTTTGAAGGTGTCGTGAGTATTGAAGTTATGTTGTGGAAACAAGACACACACATATATATAGTGAAATTTGTGTGCCCCAAGGGCATGGTGCCCCCAAATTAATCATCACATGGTGTTAAATATATACTCTACATATATCATGTATATATTCTTCAGGTATCATATGTATACTCTTATATATATATATATATGTGAGTATATTTATAACACTCATAGAGTATATATAGGCATGTATATAACACCTAGATTCGTGCCCCTATGTGCCCCAGGGGTATATAAGTGTTTGCCCCATATATATATATATATATATATATATATGTTTAAGAAAAAGGAACAAATAAATTTTGTCTTTTGAACAAATTAACACATACAAAATTCACGGTTCAAGAACCAAATTAAAGAATAAATTCTACAATCTAAAACAGGAATGTGACCAGATCAGAGCCACATTATTAGCATTTAGCTAGTTCATTAAACCTTCCATTATAGGTTAAATTGCCTCGGGTTGGGTACAAGGTGTAACACTAAATTTCTTTATTTCTTTTAGCAGCACTATATATATATATATATATATATATATATATATATATATATATTATATGAAATTTATATCTATATATAAAAAAAGAAGATCTTCAATAAAAATAGCAATAACTAATTTTCCCTCTCAAATTAACCTACTATAAATAGAAAGAAAGTAGTTATAAAATTTAAATAAATCAAAAATAAAAAGATGTATACTTTTAATGGTTGTGGGATCCACTAGGTTAGATTATACCTATAGGTAGGTAGGTTATGAAATATATTTTATATTTTTTCTCTATTTCATATAAATTATAATCCTTGAATTAATTATTTTTTATTTTAAATTTTGTTTTAGTTTATGAAAAATATAAATTTTATATTTACATTTTGGTGCAAAATTGTATTTAACAAGATTACAAACACAAAGATAAATGACTAATCTATATCTATATATATATAAAAGCAGGATATTCTGCCAAAAATAACTGCAATAAATTATCTACCTATTAAATAATTACTATTTTAAGAAACCTATTAATTGCTTTCATATTGTATTTATTGTAAGAAACTCAATACAAATAAATAAATACAAATAAACCTATTTATTGTATTTTAAGAAACTCAATCCAAATAAAAATAAATAAACTTATTTATTGTATTTTAAAAAATTCAATACAAATAAATAAATATTTAATTTAAGAAATCAGTTATGATACTCAATTTAGTATTTATTGTATAGAAATTTCAAATAAAAAAAATTGATAAATAAGATGAAATAAGGATTATATATTGATTATCTCTCATCTTATTTTTAAGTACTTATTTTAAAGGGTAAATTACAAAAAACAACTCCACTTATCGACTTTTTTCAAATTATAACCTAATCTTTTTTTTTTTTTCAGATTGCCACCCAGTCTTTCTGTGGTTTTGTCGATTGCAAATTTTCCGGCGAAATGGAGATTAATTTATTCACTTTGCAGCCTAAACTTTGTTGTTTTTATTTATTTATCTAATTGCAACCTGAACTTTGTGTTTTTATCAGATTGCAACCAAGAATGAAAATTTCAATTCCGGTGGAAATATAGGTAACTTAAATTCATGGAAATATCGTAAAAATATCGATATCGATGGAAATATGAGTACATATATTTATTGTTATTTTTCCTATATTTACCAATATATTCCGATATTTTCTCAATATTTATTAATATTTCATCGATTTTTTACCGATGTTACATATATTTCACCAATTTTAACCAATATTTCCTTGATATTTATTTTATAAATATCGATCACACTTATATAGCATAAATGTCACACTCATATATATAACATAAATGTATCATTGTGAAGCGAAAAAAAATCATGATTTGCGATTGGACAAAAAAATTAAAGTTTGGGTTGCAAAGTGAAAAAAATTAATTCATTTGCTGGAAAAATGACTGGAAATTTTGCAATCGGCAAAACCACAGAAAGACTGGGTGGCAATCTAAAAAAAAAACAAATTAGGTTGCAATTTTTAAAAATTCGATAGTTGGGGTTGTTTTTTGTAATTTACCCTATTTTAAATCAATTTTAAATATATAATATATAAAATCAATCATTATTTAATGATCTTAAATTTAGTATTCATATAAAATTTATCAAACTGAAATATGGAAATATATGTATGTGGGCTTCAATGATTTTTCATTTTTAAACGTTTTTATGATATATAATATTAATTTATTGTAAATTGATATTAAAATGTAGAAATAAAAAAATATTATAGGTGTACCTAATAGATTACACATATAAAATATATCAAATAGAAAAAATTAGAATATTAAAATTATTATTGCAAGTTAATCAACTTATTCATTTTAAATATACAAATATTTTATTTTATCTTTCTTATTTTATATGTATTTGTTGTCAAATTTTATTTATATTTATATTCTGATTAATTGAGGTGGCATAAGGGATTGGACAAAGGTAATTTTTCTGGTTTTTCACAAATTAAAACTTCATCATTCTTAGTCCTTGATATATTGACTTATCAATCTTATAATTATTATTCATAATTTTTTTATTCAAAATGTGTAGATTAAGTCCAATTTTGAATTGTTTCATTTAAATAGATAGCAAGAGAGATTTTCATGTATTTGATAAGCTGATATAATTTTTTATTTGATTTAGAATAAATGAGTTATATGTGCCGTTGAACCAAAAAAAATTATTAAAATACGTATGTATTTATAGTTATAAATGCCAATAAAATTTAAATTTATTTATCTCAATATTTAAATCATAACGTTTTTAATACATATAACTTATTTGTAGATATTAAATTTATTTTTTAAAATTTCACTACCTATGTAATGTTCTGACACAATTTTTTTATTTGTTTGTTTAATCCATAAATTAATATATTACTTTATATATTTCAAATTTCGAATATTTTCGAATATAATTATTTATAATGACATAAATTTAAAGTTAAAATACCTAGCTTTGTACTAATACAAATTAAAAAAGTATCAATATATTTTTGTTAAAATAATAATCATTATATTTTATATGTTATTATATCTTTTTAATAATTATATATATAACATACTGTGCAACGCACTGGTACACTACTAGTTAAGCTATAAATTAGGAAATTAAAAAAATGATTTTTAAAATAAAAAGTCTTAGATTGTTTGAGAAATTAATAACAATGAAAAACATTTTGGTATAGTTGTTTGACATATTTGTCAATACAAACTAGCTATTTTATTAAATACGTATCAAGATCTTTTAGTTATTGGATGAGATTTATATCTTTTTCTAAAGATATCTATAATTGTGAATGCAAAAGAATTATTTACTAACACCACATTTGTTAATAAGTAGGAATCAACAAATATAATAATATATTAATCATGATACTTATATCTATATAATATGTAGGGAAAAATTCAAAATTGGTCCTGCCCCAAGGCTGTCGTACGATTTTAGTCCTGTTAAAATCGTAATTTCAATTTTAGTCCTCTTAACTCAAAATTTGTCCAATTTAGGTCCAATTTGGCCGGAAAATTCAAATTCCGGGCTGATTTCCAACGAGTGTACTGCACTCGCCCCCAATTTGTACAATTCCTCCAAATGCGCTCACGTGGCCTTTTTTTTTCCAGTTGGCAGTCCACGTCAGCGGCTGAAATTATAAAATAAATTAAGAAATGTAAAAACATAATTCTAAAACTTAACAAATAAAAAAGAAATAAAAAACAAATAAAAAACAGAAAAAGGAAAGACAAAAACGGGATTCAAATAACAAAAGGGGGAAAATCCCTAATCTCCCAAATTCTCAAGAACCCTAATTGAGCAAGGCAATGGAGAAGAAGCATTCTCAGGGAGGGGGCGAAGTGGAGGGGGAGTTGGTGAGAAAGAGGAAGGCGATTTTGGGGGCGGTGGAGGGCGGCGGAGGGTGGTGGAGAGGAGATGTGGAGAGAGAGAGAGAGGCACTCAGATTGGAAGCTCAGCTTCTTGGGGTTCGTTGGATGTTGGATGTTGAAGATACGGTCGTTGGATGTTGATTGTTGAAGCTATAGCCATTTGCAGCAGATCAATGTTGAAGCTATAGCCATTTGCACAAATTTGATTTTTATTTTTCTTTTAATTTTGTTCCTTTTTCTTCATTTTTTGATATATTTTTCATTTTTCAAAAATATATCTTATGACTTTTTTTAACTTTTCATTTTTTTGTTAAATACTTTTTTTGAATTTTTTGATTTTTTTCTCTAATTTTTGATTTTTTATATTTTTTATTAATTTTCTATTTCATAGAAATGTAAAATTCATTTCCACATATGTAAAATTTAGCCACGTCAGCGACAACTCAGCTTCAAAGTTAAATTGGGGGCGAGTGCAGTACACTCGCCGGAAATTGGCCCGGAATTTGAAATTTCCGGCGAAATTGAACTGAAATTGGACAAATTTTGAGTTAAGAGGACTAAAATTGAAATTACGATTTTAACAGGACTAAAATCGTACGACAGCCCTGGGGCAGGACCAATTTTGAATTTTCCCCATAATATGTAACATGCACAACATATCTTTATAAAGTAACATATTTTTTAGATATCAATTATCGTTTACAATAAATGTTTCTCAGTACTAAATTTGATTCATTTATTTTAATTTACAATATTAATGGGTACGTATACAAAATTGATGTTTATTTAACAACCTCATATTTCAAATATAGAATTTAAAATTCATTGTTAAACATATATATATATATATATACACACACACATTTATATATTATTATTTGCATTTTAAAATTATAATATTATTTAAGATGTGACACTAATTATAAAGAATTGAATTCTTATTAATATATAATTTAGATTAAGATAATATTATTACATTATAGTATTAGAAATTTTAAAACTAATCAATCGTATATTACAAACCGTGCATTGCACGGGTATATTTCTAGTATATATAAAAAGAAGACCTTCTATAAAAATAGCAATAACTAATTTTCCCTCCTATTTTGACACACTATAAATAGAAATTAATAAAGTAGTTACAAGAGTTTAAAAAAATCAAAAAGAATTCTTTTATATTTTTTAGGGTTGTGGGGCTCTCTTGGTTGGGCTATGACCTATAGGTAGGATTATATAGATTTATTTTGTCTTTATTACCTAATCTATATAAATCATAATTTTTAAAGTAAATAACTTTTCCATTCTAAATTTTGTTCCAATCTATGAAAACATAAATTTGATAGATTTTGGTGTATAATTATATTTAACAAAGTTACAAATACAAAATTTTTAAAATTATTAGTTTTAGTATTTTTGAGAAATTAATAACAATGAAAAATATTTTGGTATAATTATTTGATATATTTGTTAAAAAAAGTGAGTTGAATATTGAATTATCTTCCTTATTTAAATACATATCAAAAATATTTTAGTTATTTGAAAGACATGTATCTTTTCTTAAACTTGAAATAATTAAGTTGTATGCATTAATTAGATCAAAAATTTCAAAGAAATTTATAATTAATGTAAACACAAAGGAAATATTTACTAACACCTTAGTTAGTAAGTACAAATCAAATAATAAAACAATATATTAATCAATTGTTAGTAAAGATAGATCAAAGAATAAAACAATATATTTAATTATTGTAATTATATTTATATTAACTGCAACATGCATAACATATATATCTTTAAGAGGTAACATATCTTTTAAGTATAAATTTTCGTTTAACATCCATAACACAATAAATGTTTATTAATACCAAATTTAATTTAATTAATTTTAATTTACAGTATTAATGACTACATAAAATTGATGTTTATTTAACAACCTCATATTTCAAATATATTTTACAATTCATTGTTTAACATAAACATACATTTATATATATATTATAGTTTGTATTTCAAAATTATAATATTATTTAAGATATAACACATTAAAGATAATATGTTTAGATTCTTATTAATATATAAATTTAGGTTAATATAATATTATCGCATTATATTATTAGAAAGTTCAAAATCAATAGATTTTATATTACAAACCGTGTATCGCACGGGTAAATTACTAGTATAATGTAATTATTGCTACTTCATACGTTATAATTTGCAATCATAATAATACTTAGAGGTTGCGTTTTGTATATATATAACTTATGCAAACAAAATTGAAATTGCTTTTAATTGATTCTACTTCTAACTAATGATATTTTAATTCAGATTAATGGGATCTTCTATTATATTTAGTGTTATAAAAGATTGTTTAATTTATTCTCTCTAATATTGAAAAACAAATTTTACATAGACAATCTGGAGTGAATCCATCAAATGTATAATTCGATACCCCAAATAAGATGAGTTTACTACGAATCAAAAGCAAGTCATGACCATATGAAATGAGATGTTCTGTTACGTACACTTGGTGTTACACCTCTTATTTCAAATCAATCACCACTCTTCACGTTCCTTCAATAACAGCGTATACACATGCCAAAAGTTATATAACTCCAAATTTCATAAATGAAGAATAATTAGAGAGTGACAACACTGACAAGTAAAAAAAAAATATTTAGATAGAAACGAGGTTTTAAAAAAAAGGTGAAATTTAAGGGAGAGAAAATGGGAGGGCCAATAAAAATAAAACAAAATCACATCCACTGGAAATCATGGTTGGTTAATTTGCATGGAAAAGGAGAAGAGTTGTTTCCCTTTAATCCCTCACTTCCACTGTTTTTCCTCTCACAAATCACCCCCTCAAATCACCCTTAATAAAAACAACCATCATTTTCCCCATTCACCACCACCACCACCACCATCTCCGCCGCGGCGTCAAAATGTCGACCCTCCTCCTCCTCCCCCTCCTCCTCCTCCTCTCCCCCCTACTTCCCCCGGCCCAATCCAAGCTCACCCTCGACTACTACAAATCCAGCTGCCCCGATTTCCCCAAAATCGTCCAGGAAGTTGCCCTCGACAAGCAGCTGGCCATCCCCACCACCGCCGCCGGCGCCCTCCGCCTCTTCTTCCACGACTGCGTAGTCGGCGGCTGCGACGCCTCCATCCTCCTCTCCTCCAACCAGTTCAGCAGCTCGGAGCGGGACCACGACATCAACCACTCCCTCCCCGGCGACGCCTTCGACGTGGTCATCCGCGCCAAGACCAAGCTCGAGCTCGCCTGCCCCGGCATCGTCTCCTGCTCCGACATCCTCGCCGAGGCCACGCGCGACCTCGTCACCATCCTCGGCGGGCCCTTCTACCCCGTCCGCCTCGGCCGCAAGGACAGCATCCAGTCCCACAAGCAGGACGTGGAGGGCCACATCGCACGCGCCAACATGTCCATGACCCAGATCATCGACATCTTCAAGGCCAAGGGCTTTACCGTCCAGGAGATGGTGGCCCTCTCCGGGGCCCACACCGTCGGATTCTCCCACTGCTCCGAGTTCGCCGACCGGATCTTCAACTTCAGCAAAACCTCCGACCACGACCCCACCATGAACCCCGAGTACGTGAAGGGCCTCCGACAGCTCTGCGCCAACTACAAGAAGGATCCCACCATCGCCGCCTTCAATGATCCCATGTCGCCGGGGAAATTCGACAACACCTACTACGTTAACCTGATGAGAGGCCTTGGATTGCTCGCCAGCGATCAGTTACTTGCGTTGGATCCAAGAACAAAGCCGTTCGTGGAATTATACGCAGCAAATCAGTCTGCGTTTTTTCAAGCATTTTCTCATGCAATGGAGAAAGTGAGTGTTCTCAACGTCAAGACTGGGAAGAAGGGAGAGGTGAGGAAGAGATGCGACGTTCCTAATTCCATGCAAACTAGTTAAAACCCAACCCTAATATTTAACTCTTCTTTCTCATTCATTTCATTCTATTATACATCATTATATATATATATATATATATCTTTGTTCTTCACACATATTGTATGATTCAAAATAATATATTCATCATTTTTTTGTTTCGTGTCATGGAGGGTTTCGTTTTGCTTTATTGAGATGTACAACGTGGTGGGACGTTTTATTAGGTGTGTTTATATAATATACACTCTTCTTCATTTGCAATATTCTCTCTGTTTTTCTTACCCCTCCTTTTATTATACTAATATTTTCTTGATCAGTAATTGAAATACAGTATACTACTACATGCATAAAATGTCGATATACACATTTGAAACGATTGTATTAGGACCATACAAAAGAAAAGAAATAATTGAAACACATTTACAGTTGCCCAGAATACTTCATCCGTCTTTACTTTCAGAACCCTAAGATTAGGTCGACCTTATATATAATCTCTTTATTTATTCCATTTTTTCCTTTCAATTCAAGCTGTGTTTGATTTTATTTCCTATCAGTTTAGTCTGGGTAGGTGAAAATATCCTGGTGGTAGAATTCATACAAATATTAAAGTGAAGTATATAATCAAAATTTCCGTTTTAAGTGTAAAATTACTAATAGAACTTCACATCATAGCTTCCTTCAAAAAAAAAAAGAAAAAAGAAAAAATCCAACAGAATCTTAATCTTAAACAGGCAATCAATCATCATCATAAGATTATATCTGCATTTCCATAACAAAATTTTGAAATTCTACCTTAAGAGCGGCAGAGTAACAACTTTTACAGAATCGCAATGACTCCCCTCAGGATTGCTAGATACAAACCGTAACTGGAAGATGTTAAAGAATATCAAAGGCATAAAAGTAACACGAATCAAACAATAACGTTCGGTAAACGCTGCTACCTCTAATCCATCTTCCCCACTTGTCCAGTCTTAGCTGGTTCCAGAGAAACCCGACTTGATATAACAACTCCAATGAAAGAGATGTTCATTTTACAAAACAAGAGAATCCTCCATGGTAAAACATACAAGAATGAAATGGCAGATAAACGAAGAGTAATAAACTTGGCACTCATTCCATTCCACAAGGCTTCTTTTTGTCCACCTTTAGGTGAAGGTTGTACCATCTTTTCTTCTTTGATCTATCCCTCGAATGTTTTTTCTCTTTCCCTCCTAAGCCATCCTCGCTTTCCTTGAATGTGGCCTTATTCTTACTTCGACTACTACTGCTACGCTTTATTTGTGTAGTAGTTGTATAAGAAGCATGTATTTCATTCCTCTGTTTAAGGAGCTCATCGATCTGTATTCCACAAAGATAAGAACCTGGTCTGTTGTTGGCTTCTTAGGTAAGAATTACAGATACAGGTGATTTTGTAGAGATTACTTACAGCTTGCATTTCTTGCGCATATCTACTTGTCATCTCGGTGAATTGGGCAAGAACCTTTCAGTAAAACCATATTGAAATAAGCTCACATATATATATATATACCTACCTTCACAAAAAGGACACATCCTAATAATGCTATATCATATACCTCTCTGTATTCAGTTTCAAATTTAGAAAGTTCAACCCTTTTTGACAAAATTTGAGCTTCCACGGATCTAAGATCCTCCTTCTCTTCTGAGAAAGTTGCGGCAGAAAGAACTTCTATAGTGTAGCTCACACTTTTGAAAAAATTATCACCTGAAGATAAGTGAGTAGCGCAACAGAGGAATCGCAGCCAGAATGAGCTTCTATCAATTAAACATTACAAAGAAATTTCATACCATAAACTGCAAAGTAATGGTTGCCAGCTTTCAGTTCAGTTATTTCACATGGCTGAAATCCATCGAGCTTTTTGAAGAAAGCAGCATCTGGATCTTTTATAGCAGCCGTCTGAATTACCCAGGAAAGAAATTGAAAGGTAGGTTGCATGAATTTGGAGTAGGAAAGTGGAGGGAGAGGAAACACGAGTAGTCAAGCAGATGACATTTACTTACAGAGTTATGGGCTGGGTCCATCCGATAAACAGGGAATCCCAGAAAGTACATCCCAGCAGATGTAACCTTCCCTGCTTTTGAACTATCTTCCTACATAAAAGATACCATAATATATGGCAAGGAACAAATGAGAGAAGGAAAAGGCACAACATCCTAAATGGACGAAAGGGTCCCCGATGATGGGGTTTTATTCTGAACATGATCTCCTGGAGAGGGATAAAAGAGTAATTATAAGGTATCATATTCTTTATACAAATTATCCAGACGTATGGATAATATTACCCTATGGCTATTATCTTCTAAGCATAAATGAGCAAAGAGGCACGTTTATCAAGATATAGATCATTTCAGCGAGAGAGCAGGGGATAAAGCAATTTTACAAATACTTTAAATTGAGTGATTCCCATTTAGATATGAATGGTGCAAATTCCATTGATTATGTTGTCTGCAAAGGACATCCAGAAGCAATAAATAGAGATTTCACCTGTAAAGCAAGGCTAAGTCCGCCATTATCTTCCTGGTCAAAGTACAATAGCTGCTCAAACCAAAAGGGCTTAATTAGACCAGTAGGAAGCATATTGCAGGTCTGTAATGCAAAAATAACATTCTATACTTATCTTAGAGGAAGAGAATTGAGAACATAAAGTAAGAAAGTAGTGTTGAAAGACTAATCACTTGTAACTGTAACTACTTCAGAATAGCATGCACTGTTCAGATAAGATAAGATATCAACTTACAGGGAACTGTGAAGCCCCATCATTTTGTAGAATTTAAGAAATAAGGCAACCGAAGAGAAGGCTTGCATAACATGTTCAATTATTTAAGAAAGCCTAAACATAAGAAAAACCCTAAAGGAGATTTAGAAAAAGATCCTCAGTGTAAAATTCTTATGTGTCACAGCCAATAAGATAACATAATTTAGCTTCTTTCAAAAATAAAATATTTAAAACAAGACTCGGGCAAATAGAATATATCAACTACATCATTAATTAAAAAGAACATACTGTAAAATGAAAATCCTAGGTTCTCATTCTAGAAGTTAATGTTAAAATAACATTAACATAAAGAGAAAGCAGCACACTAATCAAAGAAACCGAAACATTTGAGTATCGTTTATGCAGAGTTTTAAACAAACTAGAATGTGACCTTGAACTTGCTCTTGTCTGATGAATAAACTCTGCATACAAGTCCTTCCTGTGCTTCCTTTTCTGTTAGGGTAACTGAATAAAAGTGAGCACATTGCTTCTCAACCTGTTAAAAGAAAATCAAAAAATTAGTCTGAACTAACCACATAGAAGACTATTGTTCATTTAGAACATAGGCACAGAATTGTACCTTCCTACACAAAGGTTGCCCCAGTGGGAGTGCATGAATGGATACTGCACCATTCAGTGCTTCCTCCAAAACAGTGGCTGAAACTGTAGTTTTGATGGGAACTCCAAGCTTACTGATTGCAGAAAAGAAGCAAAGTTATTTTACAGTGAATCATGTACAATGCTATTACAAAAATCATAAGTATGATGAAAATCAGGAAAAGTTCTTATAACAGATATAACCTGAAAATTGCAGCAAACATAGTATTGACAGTTCCTAAACTTGACAGATCCAGTTCCAGTTCCTGGCTTTCTGATTCAACAGCCTGACCGAAAAGTAAGCACTAAAGTTGGAAACTAATACAGAAAATAATTGGAAGAAAATGCAATCATCAAATAAATTCTTAAACAAGGCTGAGTTCAGAAACATTAACCTCAAAACCAGCCGTATCATATTGCCGCCTTTTATCTGGATCAGACAAAATGTTATATGAGAATGTGACCTCTTTAAACATATCTGCGGCTTGAACATCATTTGCATTTTTGTCTGGATGGTACCTACAAATGTGTGAAAGATAAGGCACAAATAACCGAAGATTCAGAAAGCATGGAGAAACAGAAATATGTACACACATACAACAGATTCTATTTGTATATTTGATAATGCAACATAGATTAACTTTTTTCCCTAAAAGTTAATCCCGACTCTAACAATGCACGTACGTCTACTTCAAGTTTTCCAGTACCTTTTCTCTACAATGAATCATAACATAGAAATGACAACTCCCACACCATTTATCAATTAGTAAATTTGGATTAGGACATACAGCCGCTTCAACATACCTGTCTTATGTCAATCCACTCTGAATTGAAATGCATATAAATTGATTCATGTGGCTGGTTTGGAATTCAAGAATAAGCAGAAGAAATAACTCACAAACCGACAATAAAACTTTGAACATTGAAACTACAATAAAAACTAAATTAACATACTTTAAAGCCAATTTCCGATAGGCACTCTTGATTTCCTGATCCGTAGAGTTTCTGCTCACTCCCAGAACTTCGTAAGGGTCTCTCCGCACCTGCTTCTGCGCATCGCCTTTCTCAGCCTTGGATTTTTGGCCCGGCATTTTCTTTATTTACAAATTTCACACCCACAAAAGAAAGAAATCAAATATGAGGAACAGAGTCAACCCAAGTCGAATCTCGAAGCAAAAAATCAAACTCCCTCATTTTCCTTAGAAATGAGAGACAAATTTCATGATTTTCAAATAGGGATTTCGAACTGACACAGAAATGTTCGAAAACCCTAACAAATCAGTGACGGAATACTATCAAATTGTCACGAACTCTTATGAACGAATTGAGGAAAAAAATGATGAATCTTTTCGGGGGAATATTGGAGGAGATGATTATTGGAAAACCCTAAGCAAAGTAGTTCGCAGAGCTGGAGAAATGGAGGGGAAATTAGGTAGCATTTTCTGTTTTTTTCCTCCTTGTTTTTTCTCGATATATATGTGGTAGCTGTTTAAAAATTCAAATTTATTGCCAGCGCTTGCTAGCATGCGCCGTGGGCTAGCTGCGCCAATTCACAGTGCCAGTTAAGGCTGGACTCAAAGCACGTGCCGAGCGCGTGCGCGCAGCCAAGATGGGTGTTGTGCGCACCCCAGCGCACACAAGGCGGGCTCGCTTTTTCTTACCTGATCCTTTCTTTCTTTCTTTTTTTTGGAGAAAAATAGGATATGATCATTATTATTTTTAATGACAATAATTAACTAATTTATTGATTAAATAATTATTAGGTAGCATATATAGAGAGAAGTGAAGTAGATCAGATTCGTAGGCATAATTGATGGGAAAAGGGTGAGACATTTAAATCACAATTAATTGGTGGGTGTTGCTGAAAGTGATTGAAACTTGACCTCTTAATTACTAAGCTGATTATGATTGCTAATTGTCTCATTTCAATGTTACAAATCATTAGTTTTTTCTCATTCATATTTAAAAATTTCTATATTAAATTTTTTACAACGTTTGTAATATGAGATTAATAACTATCACCGAATTATATCAAATCTGTAATTATGAATTCATTTATTGTGGATAACAGTCACTAGCCTTATTTATGAGATCTTAAATAAATTGATTTCCGTAAATATCATTTTATGACATTTTAGTGCAAGTATAATGGAAGAGGATCAAGTATGAATCCAATATTTCCATTTTATACCAAATCTTTTTTTTTTGGAGACCTTGATAATTAATGGATGAAGAATAAATTACAACATGTTCTCTCTTAAATGTAGGGGCCTACTGTTGAGTTGTAAGAAGACCAATTAATATTGGGTTTTAAGTATGAACAAAACTTATATGCACATGTGGCACGGATCCTAGATTCGTGCCCCTGACCTGATCCGGCGCGTGGGCCGCACCCAGGCGCGCTCACGCGCCCCCATGCGCACCCCACTTGTGTGCGCCCACGCACACCAAATTTCACACTATGTGATTCAGTGATAGGTGTTATATATGTACTCTATAGGTGTTATATATGTACTCTGTAGGTGTTATAGTTATATTATATGATTCAATGATAGGTGTTATAGTTATACTTTATATGTGTTATATATATACTTCTTAGGTGTTACATCTATGTTCTTGAGGTATTACATATATAGAAGATTTCATATTATGTGATTCAATGATAGATGTTATATGTATACTCTATATGAGTTATATATATACTCTTTATGTGTTATATGTATGTTCTTGAGGTATCACATATAAAGAAAATTTCATATTATGTGATTGAATGATAGGTGTCATATATATACTTTATAAGTGTTATATGTATGTTCTTTAGGTGTTATAATATTTTCATAATACCTGAAGGAATTGTGTTTATTATATATCATAGATGCATGTAATTTTATATCATCTATAGAGTATCTTTGTAATACCTTTAATATATTTTCATAACATTTAAAGGAATTGTATTTATTATATCTTATAGATGCATGTGATCTTATATCACCTATATAGTATATTTGTAATACCTTTAGAATATTTTCATATTATATGTCTGATATGTTTAATATATACTCTATAGGTGTTATATATATACTTTTAGGTGTTAAATGTCTGTTCTTAAGATTAAGTGATATGTATATATAAATAATAGATTGTAAAATGCGATTTTATCATCTTCTTCCCCCAAATTTTCTGCAAATTCATACTACTCAATCATATTTCTACAATTTTATACCTTCATTCAATAACCAACAAAGTTGCATATCAAATTACATATATATACAATCCTGAATATATAAACCTTAATGAAGATAAAAGAACAATAGAGATGAAATAGAAAATTTGAAATCTGAAAAAAATTAGAACACAAAACTAGTGGAAGCATCAATGGTGAGCTAGGGTTAACAGCAAAATATTCTCCCTCATTAATCGGAAAATGAGGATTTGATAGACAAAGGTTGGGTTCCTTCCTCCTTGACCTCATAGATGATTCCCTATATGTATGTATATATGTATATGTTTTCGGATCGGGTTGAAGAAGAAGAAAAAGAAGGGTTGAAAAAGAAGGAGAAGAAGAAGAAGAAGAAGGGTTGAAAAAGAAGGAGAAGGAGAAGAAGAAGAAGAAGAAGAAGAAAGCAGATCGGATTGAAGAAGGAGAAAGAAGAAGAAGAATAAGAGGAAGAAGAAAAAAAAAATGTGCTGCGTGAAGAAGAAGAAGAAGAAGAAGACGAGCAAGAAGAAGAAGAAGAAGAAAAAAAAATTTTGATTTAATGGGGGCAGGTCGGGTCGGGTTGGGGGCACGGATCCAGGATCCGTGCCCCCGGGCACATAAGTCCTACTCTTTAAGTATAACTAGTAGTATACCCGCGCAATGCGCGGTTTATTATTTATTATGACAAATACGATTATTAATAATATAATAAATTTATTATATTAAAATATTACTCATGAGATCTTATTATTTTGAGATTTATAAAAAAATCGTATTTTTTTAATGATGATGATGATGACAATGACAACAACAACGACGACAATAACAAAAACAATAATAATAATAATAATAATAATTTTGTGTTTGTGTGCGTTAATTATAAGTGATTGATTATATTTGTTAATTTATATGTTCTATTCATATTTTTGTTCCTTTATATCTTAGAATTATATTTAATAATTTGTAAATAATTTTCTACATTTTTTTTAGATGGATTTATTTTACAAACACTGTGTTTATTCAAAAACTTAGTTTATATTTAAAAAAATTAGGTTTCAAATTCATTTTACAATTAAAACAAATTTTTTTTTAGAATTTTGAAACCATTTTAAAATATTTTTTCTTATAGTTATATCTATTGCATATATGTTTGAATTTATTTTTAAATGTTATTTATGGATTTTTTTAGATTAACCTCACAACATTATTAGATTATTATTAGTTTTACTTTCAAATTTAATTATTATTTTTAATAATTTTATAATAGTTTTTAAACTTTTAAACATTTTACAGCCCTTCGTAAAATGAAATTTAACTTTTAGACCTATTTTTCACATTTATATATAAAATTACAGAATTTTCAAATTTTTAAATTTTTGACAATGTTTAAATTTCATTATTTTCAGATTTTTTAGTTATATCATTAAGATATAATCATATAATAATATCATCCAAATTAATTTCATCTATTTCATTTTACCTCAATATTAAATTAAAAGACTACTTATTATATTTAAAATATATATGAAGCTTGTTCTATAAGATTCTCAAAATTTTTTAGTTTTTTTTTTTTACAAAATTTTTCTATTAGTTAATGACAAATCAGTAATTATCTCCAATTTTACAATTGAGTGACAAATCAATAAATATCACCAACTTCTCCTATTTTTATATATAGAGTATAGATATTGGGCCAATTAATGTTGGGTTTAGGTAAAATAATGGGCCTCTCTTCTTCGGTTACATGCTGTTTATCTTCACAACTATTTTATTGGGTAAATATCTACTGGGCTAGCTACTTGCAAGATTTTATTAGAAATATTTAGGAAAGCCCACAAGATAAAGAATAATTAGGCTTGGTCCAATATTATTTCGTCTAGTTTAATAGAATTATGAATTAAGAAATTCTACCAAACTACCATAGATATATATAAGAAAGCAAATATATATTGGTATATATATATATATAAAATCCTTCTGCAGTATAATAATCTTTATTTAAAGGAATGTGCTTTTAGTGCACGTTAATAATTTTACTCAATAAATTTGACTTTTAAAATGAATGGATAGAGGTTATCTTTTTAGTTGGAAATGAAACTTGTCACCATATGATCAATTTGCTTTCATAGACTATATATTCACTTTATTGAACTCAAAATTTTGATATCTTATTCACAAAAACTCATGTGAAACGGTCTCACGGAAAGTTTCCGTGAGACGGATCCTTATTACCCATAATTTTCTTGTCATCTATAAATCTTTCGATGCAAATATTAACTTTGTTAAGTTCTTGTTTTTTCATGTGCTATATATATGTCATACCTAATTAAGTATCTAACTGAAATCAGCTAGAATAAATTTAAAAGTAATACGCTTTAATGATTAGTATAAGTAGCTAGGACTACTGAAGTGTAACGATGGAGAATATATTAATAACAGAAATTCAATATCTATCTGATGGGCATAGTTTAACTACCAGTGATTTTTCTTAATTCCTTTTAAGCATACTTATAATCGGATTTTAGTAGTGATTTCATATGACAACTTGGCGGATTGAGATCTTCTATTACACTTGGTGTTACATCTTCTATTCCAAATTAATCACCACACACCACGTGTATTTAATGACATTATTAATTAATATGTGGCGTGTATTAAATGTTATGTAACACGAGATGTTACACCAAATGTAATAGAAGATCCAGACTCCAAGTTGGCAGAATTATTGTTTACACATTTACATATAATTATGATTTTCAAAAGAAAATATCGCATAATTAGAAATGCATTTTCCACATTTCTCATTAATCTTAATTATTCTATATAAATACATATAAAATCAAAAGGATTGGATCTCAAATGATAATTTAAATCAAAGTGGTCATCATAAACAATTATGTTCCATAACCAGCATATATAATTATAGAACTAGAATCATGCTCGTCAAACAAATTAACAACAAAAAAGAGCTATAAATAAATTTGGTTTCAAACCCTAAATTGGAAAAGAATTACAAATTGGGCTTTGTTTGCCCTACTTTAGTTTGAAGAAAAATGAGCCCTACACCTAGATATGGTAATAAATGTATTCAATGCATATATATTGTTGAGCTTCAAATAGTGGAATGTAAACTCAACCCTAATTGCAGATCTAAAGTTTTCCTATTACAACTTTTCTTAGGATTAGCCAAAGAAGAAGGCTTGTCGTTGTCGATGAGAGGCCTCGTCTTGTCCCTCGATCTGTCCTCACGTGTCAAACTAAACGTGTGTTTGTCTTGTTGAAACGAAACGTAGTCGTTTAGACCAACGCACCATCTCGAGGTTTCAGGACTGTAGGCATCATGATCTGCTGGACCATATGGACCAAAACTGATTTGTGATTCCTCAAAAACTGAAAACTCACGAGGGTTTTGCATTTGGCATGATGGATCATAGAACCATGCAGGATTGGAGCCATGATTATAGCTCAAAGAATGCTCGTTGCTATTCACGTTGTGCTTATAGTGAAAAGGCTGAATGAAACAATTGATGTTGGCCTTTCTTGCTTGAAGTTGAAGCCTCTTTTTCCTCATTCTTTCCTTCTTGTGTGCATTTTGGTGACCCCCTAAAGCTTGTGAGTTAGCAAACACCTTCAAACAGTATTGGCACTCAAACTTCTTATCCTCCGGAGGCGGCGGTGAGCCGCCTGAGCCGGGCTTCTCCGTCACGGTGGAGGAGGCCGACGAGTTCACGCTCTCGTCCCGTTCCATGAGACCCTTGTCGGCCAGATCAGACTTCTCGAGCTCGACTCCGAATAGTTTAACTAGTTTTTTCTTGGGATTGGGCTTTGTAGTGTAATCTTGAGAAGAAGAAACACTATTTATTTCCATCTTTCTTGAATTGAAATAGTATATTGATGGGAGAATAATATATGTATGAGAAGTTCTGTTTTTTTTGGGTAAGTGATGCACAAACAATAATGTTGTGTACCCTCTTATATAGCAAAGAGAAACCCTATTGGTTATTGACTATGCATTGCATCTCCAAAACAAGAATAGTTTTAACTAATATAAAAAAACCAAGAAAGGTCAACAAAAAAGGATAAAATTGAAGGGAATAGTCAGATTAGGGAAGTTTGTGTGATGCAAGATTGCTTTATATTAATGAAGTAGATACACCATAAACTTTTTTTCCCACCAAAGAGGGTTCAGTGTAGAATATAATATATAATGTTTAAGAAAGAAAACAGCAATGGTTAATTAATTGCAACCACTTTAAAATCATATTTAAAAAATGTGTAATTATAGTACCACTTAAGGAATTAAAAAAGAAGACTAATATTCCATGCTTAGAGAGGTGGAAAAATGGGCACCTTATGAAAGATTAAATAGCAATAATTTGATCACAAATGGCAAAAAAATAATATAAAAAGTCAAAAGAAAGATGGGGATGCAATCACCTGGAAGGATGGCGATCTAGCTTTGCAACAAATCTTCCCACACTGTACTTAAAAATACTTTTAAAAAAAGATTGCTTTGATTGACCAACTAACAAACTAGTGGATTCATTCATCATTATTCTCTAACCAAAGCATATAATAAACTACATAGTCTTCATTAATAAACTAAATATATATCTACTCAGGTGCCTAGTCCCATCTCCTACAGTTGATTAATTAATAATTAATCCTCTACATTTCTGATTATTCATCACTTTGTCGAAGGTTCTTCGTAATTATCCACACTCCAAGAATGTCTTTATTTTAAATTCAAATGGGATTACATATAGTACTATAATACATGTTTCAATCTTGATCATGTTTTATCATGGGATGGCATAATTAAAAGAGTGACACTTGTGTGCCCCGGGGGTACGGTGCCCCCAAACTAATCATCATATTGGTGTTAAATACATACTCTACAGGTATCATGTGTATACTTTTCAGGTATCACATGTATACTCTTATATAAATATGATACATGTAGAGTATATGTATAACACCAAAAAACATAACACCTATAGAATATATATATAAAATCTGAACAGCACATATATAACACCTAGATCTGTGCCCCTATGTGCCCAGGGGTATATAAGTTTTTACCTAATTAAAATTTTGTGAGAGAGAGAGTAGTTAATTGCTAATTAAAAAAAAAGGAATATTAATAAGGTAAGTGGGCAATATTGATGTAATATTAAATAATATTATGATTAGAGTCTTCAACCAAATCTGGGCATATCTTCTTAGAGCAAGTAAAAGTGCAAAACCCTGTTTTTTTTAATACCCCAAAAGCATATGTTTAAGGTGAATCGAGTCATCACCTAGTATTAATCTAATGGATTTGTGTTGGACAGTTGTTGAAATCTGGTCCCACATTGGTTTTATTTTGGGAGCATGTAAGAAAAATCTATATGTTATTTAGATCGATTAATGTGTTGTCATTCCAATATTAATTGTCTCTATTATATATCTTTAATTGGTGGACTATCTTCCACCAATTAATTTATCTTCTATATATTCTCATCAATTCAATCCCCACTCCTTTATTTAATTTGCTAGCTAGTTAATTAATTAATTTGTGTGTGTCTATATATAAATATATTTAAGCTTTCTCCTCTCTTTCTAGTCCATTCTTAATTATTCTTTTATCTATCTTTGGGAGAAGAATTCTAAATAGGCATGCTATTAATATCAATCATTTCATTATTAGGTGATACATATTATATATGTTTATTTATTATTTTCCAAGAAAGTATATATAATTAATTGATTATATATGTGTGTTCATTTATGCATCCAATTAATTATATGATTTAAAGGTGTAATGATTTGCAATGTTAACACTTAAAATTTATATACAATTAATCATAATTGAGGTAAATTGAATGTTCTATCTATATTATAATAAAAGCAAACAAGTTGGTCAAAATTACTAATTTGTCATTTTCCCTCCTAAAAATATCACATCAATTTGATGATGTGTAAATAATTTCTTTTTATTTTAATTTTTCGAGATTTCATTTTGATATTCTAAATTAATTTAATAGTTTTAAATTACATGACTTCTTTGATAAGCTATCAAATATTATAATAAAAACAAAAAGAAAAACATATATAATTCTTGATTAAAGATACATTATAATGAAAGAGAGAGAAAATTATCCTTTTTATGTATTTATATTACACACACTATTAATTTTTTGTTTAAATAATTATAAACTATAAAAGACTTAAGTTTAAAGTTTCTAAAGTACATAAAATCTACATAATATAATTTATTGTAGAAAAATTATTTTTCATATTAACATACTCATGTGTCTTCTTTTTAAAACGTCTTTTTTATTTTAAAATATATTTTTTGTGATAAAATATTTATTAGACTTTTAATTGAAATTCATGTACCTTTTTTTAGAGAAGAAATTCATGTACTTAAATATAAATGTTTAAGATAATATTAATATTTAAAATTTATGAAGTTAGAAGTTAATACGAAAGTATATTATAATGGAAATATGTATTTCGTAATGTGTAATGTAAGAAGAAAGAATAAGTGTTCGATGTTTTTTAATATTGCAATATATATAAAAAAAAACATGAAAAATATAATTATTTAATTAAATTCATGTCTTTTTAATAATCAAATATTGTATATATCAATTTCTTACGTTTAAGAAATTGTTTAGATGCGCATCGCGCGGGTGCTCTACTAGTATTATATAAAATAAGTAATACAAAAATAGTCCAAAATGAACTCATCACTACCGCTTTCTTAATGCGATTTTTTTTAAATATATTGATTATCCAAAAAGACTCATCATTATCTTTTTCTTAATGTGGAATTTTTATTCTAGGGTGATCTAGGAGGGAGATGTATAGCCAGGGTTAGGGTGGGTGGGTGGTTGATTTAGTTACTTAATTGAATAATTTGATCTTCAAATAAATTTCTTGATTTAATCAATTTTTGATAGATTGAAAGATAGGATGAGAAGGTGGGCCATTAACCTCCCCATTATATAACCCTATTCTCATTAATTGTATTTTAAAGCTCTTGAGCTTAAATCAAACAGCATACGTGAGATTTTGATTTGACATGAGATCAATTATTTTTTATTGGTGAGATAAATTTTTGTGTTTTCATTCCTACTTTACTTTTTCTTATAAAAGAAGATAATGAGGTGATGTTAATTGTTCATACTTAATGATCATTATTATTTTTAGTATTATAGTATATTGTATATTGCTGTGAAACCTAATCTATATATATATATATATATATATATAAACATAATATTCAGTTAAAAAAACTGCAATAAATGTCTCATTTATTAAATATTTTCATTTTAAGAAATCATTAATAACTTTTATTTTACATTATTAATAAAAAAATATTAATATTTAAGACATTTAATTTTATATTTATTGTATAGAAACTCAAAACAAAAAAAAAAAATATAAATCTTTCTATATATTTCTATACAATAATAATAGAGGAAAAATTTGAGATATTTACAGGAATATCGTTTTCTTAACAAAAAGTGTCAGATCAATAAATTTTTTTTGTATTTTTATTATTTAATCCATCCAATTTATAATATAAATATTGTATCAGTTTATTCTTATTTTATTAATATTAATTAAGTTAATTTTTATTGAACAATAGATATTGTTCAAACAATAATTTCAATAATAAATATTAGGTAAAAACTTATATAAGTTGGATACACAAATCTAGATCCATACATCAGGGTTGACCTAGTCAAAACACCAAGAAAAACACTCCCACTCGTGTTTCACGCGCCTGCACGCGCCTGATACTCGCGCTCAAGCCCACCCAAACTCGCTCCAATAGACATATCTTTATTCGCGTTGTATTAGACCTACCTTATGTGGGTAGGTTTAACATAACACAAATGTATGTTTAATTATACTTAAAGGTATGTCTAATACAATGTAATGGTACATGTGTCAAACCTAAGGTTTTTTTTTTTTAAGTTTAAGATATGAAATTTGGACAGAATGATAGGTTTAACATAAAGATACGTCTAACATAACGTAGTGGTAGGTGCTAAAATTCAAAAATCAAGCTAAAAAATGAATAGGTATGAAATCTGGGCAGATAGGTAGGTTTAACATAACGTAAATGTATGTCTAACATAATGTAAATGTAGTTCTAACATAATATATTGGTAGGTGCAAAATTTTAAAAACTATGCGCGAAAAAAAAAAAAAGAGAAAAAGAAGCGGGTCCCTTGACCCGGATCCGACTCGGGTGCATGGATCTGATCCATGCACCCGTTTTATAGGAGACTTACTCTAAATATTAATTTGTTTAGAGATAATTAGATATTATATTTAATATCAATATAATTAATAGATAAGTGCAACACTATTAAAGATGTGTGTATATACATATATGTATATGTATAATATGTATTTAGTGTGAAATTATATGTCATTCTAAGTATTTTTTATATTTATATTTGTAAGTATCCCGTCAACAAATTTTTTTATTTTTTCATTTTTTACTATTTAATCATTTTGATTTAATAATATAAATATTGTATTAGATTATTCTCATTTTACTGATCTTAATTAAATTAATTTGAATTGAATAATTTTTTAAATACCAACAATAGATATCCAAACAATAATTTCAATAATAAATATTAATTTGCATGAGGATAATTTATATCATATTTAATATAGATTAATAAATAAATATAACATTATTTAAATGTGTGTATATACACATATGTATATATAATATGTCTGGAGTCTGAATTATATGTCATCCTAAATATTTTTTAAATTAAAAATATCTCATGATCAAATAAAATTTTCGTCTTTTATTTTACACTTAGGACTTCGTATATTTTTATATGAGAGTGCATGTTTTGAATTTAGATGGTTCAGCTGATTATTTAAATTATATGCTTAGTTTCTAATTATTATATTGTCATCATTATAGATAAAAATACCCCGATATATATCCGATATACCCCGATATTTCCATTTTTTGACGTGATCGAAACAAAAACGGGGTGTAACGATATTTTTATTTCGATATCGATGACTTTAGGTAAAAATTATAGGAAAATTCATGAAAATATAAATGAAATATCGGTAAATATTGGAAAATATTGATAAATATCAGGAAAAAATCGGTAAATATCGAGAAAAATATCGGTAAATATCGAAAAAATATCCGTAAATATCACTAAATACCAGTAATAATCGGAAAAAGTATATGTACCGATATTTCCACTGAAACCGATATATCCATCGATATTTCGTAAAATTAATGTACCGATACATCTACCGAAACCGATATTTTCATCTTTGATCATCATCATGATCACTACTACTACATTTCGGTTTTGTGTTGAGCTTAAATTGTAATGATCAATGTCGTGTTATATCAATTAATTTATGTGATATTTATAACAGAATAATTATCTATCATATTCGATGTTAAGTGATATTAATTTTTTTCTAATTCAATTTATTTTAAAATAAAAGGTTGAAAATATATAATTGACAGTGTTTACATCAAGTTCCTACGTAAAATTTCTAATTTTATTGTGTATTTTTTCTATATATACATACTCACAAACACACGTATTTAATTTAAGTAATTGAATTTGATTCTTAATTCATAATTTTTTTAGTTTTTTAGTATATTTAATTTAAGTGACTGACGATATTTGTTTGTCACATATGATAAAAAATGTTTCAACTAGAAATATTGTGTATAAAGAAGTTTATAAAAAAACTTACAAACTTGCAGATAAAATTTCCAATCTTGATTTGAAGATTATGATTGATACTTTTGTTTTTAATATTAATCATAGATTAGTGAATTGAATGTGTATAATATTGATACATTGTTGTGAATTGAATTATCTTAAGCAAATTAAGATTCTCTTAGTTATTAAATATTATAATGTTTTCTATGTACTAAAATTAATTATATTATATTATCAAATAATTAATATTTAACAACATTATAATATCACATACCGTAGGTGCCGAAACTAGTTACTTCTATTCAGTCAGATAAAGTAACCAAATTTATTTTGTTATGTGTGTGTATATACATACATATAAGAACACATAACTCTCATATGAGAATATATGTCATATTATTATTTAACTAGTAATTTATCAGTGCGATGCACGGTTTGTAATATAAGATCTATTAGTTTTTGAACATTCTAATAATATAATGTGATAATATTATATTAACCTAAAATTATATATTAATAAGAATCTAGACATATTATCTTTAATGTGTTATATCTTAAATAATATTATAATTCTGAAATGTAAACTATAATATATAAATGTATGTTTATGCTAAACTATGATGTATAAAATATATATATGAAATATGAGGTTGTTAAATAGACACCAATTTTATACATCCATTAATATTGTATATCAAAATTAATTAAATTAAATTTGGTATTGATAAACATGTATTATGTTATGGATGTTAAACGAAAATTTATACTTAAAAGATATGTTACATCCTAAAGATATACTACCTCCGTCCCATGATTTTTAGCCTACTTTGACCGGCACAAATATTAAGAAAAAACTGTTGACTTTGATTGGATGTGTTATTTTAATATTTTTGAGTGGCAATTTTGTAATTTAAACCAACTTTTTGAGTGCAAAAGTTGTAAAATGAAAGAAATAGAGGGGTAAGAGAGTAAAATTTTCTTTGCTATTTTGGGGCTGACAGATTTAATTGGGACAAACGAAAATGGCAAGTAGGCTGAAAATAGTGGGACGGAGGGAGTATATGTTATGCATGTTGCAGTTAATATAAATATAATTACTATAATTAAATATATTGTTTTATTCTTTGATTTATCTTTACTAACAATTAATTAATATATTGTTTTATTATTTGATTTATACTTACTAACTAAGGTGTTAGTGAATATTTTCTTTGCGTTCATAATTATAGATTTTTTTTTGAAATTTTGGTCTAATTAATGCATACAACTTAATTATTTCTCGATCAAGTTAAAGAAAATATATATGTCTTTCAAATAACTAAAATATCTTGATATGTATTTAAATAAGGAAGGTAATTCAATATTCAACTCACTTGTATTGACAAATGGATCAAATAATTAACCAAAATGTTTTTCATTGTTATTAATTTCTCAAAAAATTCTAAAACTAATAATTTAAAAATTATTCTTTAAATTTTCTAATGTATAGTTTAATTAGTCATTTGTTTTTATATTTGTAACTTTGTTAAATATAATTATACACCAAAATTTAAATATCAAATTTATATTTTTCATTGATTGAAACAAAATTTAAAATGGAAAAGTTATTTAATTAAAAAAATTATGATTTATATAGAATAAGTAATAAAGACAAAATAAACCTAAATAATCTTACCTATATGTCATAGCCCAACCTAGAGCGTCTCACAATCCTAAATAATATAACATAATTCTTTTTTATTTTTTAAATTCATATAACTACTTTATTTCCATTTATAGTATGTCAAAATATGAGGAAAATTAGGTTATTGCTATTTTTATAAAATATCTTCTTTTATATATATGTCATAATTGGTTGATTAGTCATATAGAGGATTCTAATTAAATTGAATTAAGTTGTGTTAGAAGGGTTCAAATAAATATTATGAAAAATGAATGAAACTTATACTAGTAAAGTAATATATATATATATATATATATATATATCCTTAATTGAGTTTGGTGAGCACATTTTCGAAAAACTTATTATTACAATTATTTAAATTTCTTATTAATCATGATCTCAATATATATAATAATCTCCTAACAACTATTTTCTTTTATCTTTTTGTGAACAGTTTTCTTTATTACCATTAAATTAAAAGGTACAATTAATTTTCCCTATTTTAAGAAATCATTGTCAAACTATGAAACTATCTTTGGTCTAATATATTCCACAATGATGCTAAAATTTAAAAACAAAACCAAAGAAGGGGCCATTATTAGGCCTTATCAATTTTCAAGTGTAATATTAGGATCAAATTCAAGAAAGTGAACATCACATTAATTACGTCATTTTTTTTCTCTTTTTTATGAATATGCCGGATCGTCAATGAAGCAAAATTATTGCAAAAAAATTGTAATTAGTATAGTATAAAACCACTCAGCTTTATGCAAGTGCCAACTTCAGACACGTACTTGGAATTCTCAACTTTAATCAACAAATTTGAAATTGATACTAAAAAATGCTACAAAACTAAATTCCGAAATTGACCCTACATAAAGTAACAACTACATTTGATTAGGAGAGAATGATTAATGATAAAGAAATAGGAAAAGTGGTGTTTTAGATGTGGATGTTGCTTTAAAATAATAATATTTTAAGGCTCATCAACTGTTAAGTTTTTGTCCTATGCATAAGAATTTCAACACACATTTAAAAATTAAATCCCCATTTGCCTACCAAGCCTCCAGGCTTTTGTAGTAAGCTGTGGACATTGCTGCACCCAAAAACATCTCTCACATCCAAAATATCGATTTTGGTAGATATATCGGTACATTAATTTTACGAAAATATCGATGAATATATCGATTTCGGTGGAAATATCGGTACATATATTTTTCCGATATTTAGCGATATTTACGGAATTTTCTCGATATTTACCAATATTTTTCCGATATTTACCGATATTTTCTCGATATTTACCGATTTTTTTCCTAATATTTATCGATATTTTTCAATATTTACAAATATTTCCTTTATATTCATGAATTTTCCTATAATTTTTACCTAAAGTCATCGATATCGAAATCGATACCAATATTTAACTAATAATTATTGATATTTCATTTATTTTTTTACAAAGAAATAAAAATATCGAAGATATATCGTTACACCCCCTTTTTTGTTTCGATCACGTCAAAAAACGGAAATATCAGGGATATATTAAATCATCTATGCTCTCATTTTCGTGTGTGAAAATGACAATTAATTTGAAGGTTAGAAGGGGATCCACAAATCTCAAAGCATGCACAAAAGATTCGATTGCAAAGCATGCAAATTTGTGTTTTTTTTCTTCCCTTTTTTGGGCTTATTAACATAGTTCAATGCAATGCTTTTAATCTTTATTTTAATATATACTTGATGTATTATATTGAATATATATCCACCCCATCTTATTTATGAAAAGTAATTCATTCTTAAATAACTTTTTCCATACACATATAGGTGCAAAATGTGTGATAAATATACACGCAACGTACTCGTCACAACCCAATTCTTGATTCTCTCTCGTCTACGACAATTATGACAATCAAAAGTCCATTTTATACATGTTTCGGTTTCTACACTACGAGTGTGAAATCTTCTGTGAATAAGAGATTGGATTAGGGGAATGTGCAAAGAACAATAATAAGTAAAAAGGGGTGATGAAAGTGCAAATCTATCAATTCTCCACTTCAATTAAGTCAATAGGATCCTATGTGCAATTAAGTACTGTACAGCATCAATCACTTAATATGGAACAATGTCAATTTCACATTTTGCACTACAGTTTAAAACCCTTCGTTTACTGCTTTTCTTTTATTTGATATTTGATATATATTCTTATATTAATAATATTAAGTGTTTGCATTAAAATGTGATCATTATATGATCATTAAAAATAGGGACCATTTCGGTGCAAAATAATTACTAGTGTTTGCATTAAAATGTGATCATTATATGATCATTAAAAATAGGGACCATTTCGGTGCAAAATAATTACTAGTGTTTGCATTAAAATGTGATCATTATATGATCATTAAAAATAGGGACCATTTCGGTGCAAAAGAAGGTACATGGATTCAATTTTTATTAATGAAAGTAGAAAAACTCAAATCATAAAAATGAAATTGAAACCACAGAAAAAGTGGGACACCATTAAAACATGATAAAATTAGAAAATGTAGAGAGGAAAGAGAAAGGAAAATGGTGAAGCAGCCAAACATGGAATACGTGCCACAATGTGATTTAATTACAAAATGTACAGGAAACCCACATTCTTTTCATTCCCCATTACTGAAATTTCCTGGTATTTAGCAAAACATGTTTGGCTAACTATCAAATGAATGAAAACTGCTTGTATGATCCAAATCATAGTTGGGATTGACTAGACACATAACCTTTTCAAATGTTAAAAAGAGAAATGAGTCTCAAATATTTTTCACTCTCATCAACATGCAATATGCAACAGTTCAATCATATCCATCTCAACATTATAATGAAACTATATATATTGCACAACTTATGTGTGAAGAGTGGATAAGCACTAAAAAGTTAGAAAGGCAAAACAAAGAGAACAGTGATTATTCTCAAGTATTTTAGTTCATTGAGATAAGATATGAAAAGATAAACTCCAAAGCTTAGAATAATAAACACAAAGCTTGTTTGTGCATCAGTTCCTTTGGCTGGCAAAAATAGAACAAGGTGGGCCCTAACATATGCTGTTTGTGCATTGTGTTTAAACGTGTTAGATGCTGAAGGAATATGCATCCAAGAAGAGTCTAGACCAAGATATCACAAAACAAGATCAACCCAAAAATCTGTTACATCAACAAGGGTATGAAAAATATTTCCATGAGTTAATGATGCTCACCAAAATGAGCATCTTGGAAGCTGAACTAAGCAACGGCTAAATTCTCAAAACTAAAAGCACAATTATGGCAATGATGCTCCAGCTAAATCTACAATCATCATGCTTGTTATTTCATACGCGGTTGCAACGCAAGAAGGATTTTCTTCCTTGGTCCCTACAATTAGTAAAATTTCTATAAGCGAAATAGGAAACATAAATGAGAAAATACAATGATGGTTAGCAATTACTCATGGAGCAAGGGAAGTCATTTTTTGTAAAGCCCATTACAGCATCAACAGACAAAAGTGCTACCAGGTCTAGCAGATTGCAAGAGCTATACATCTAACTACACTTGTAACACACAATTGAGAGAAGTGCGCAAAACAACTACATACAGAGTGTATTTGACAATTTTCAAATTCAACACATTCAAACTTTTGTAAGATGTCACAGTTCATGGTCAAACAAAGCTTTTAATTTGTTCAGCATAGATGACTTCCAAGAGCTTAAAAGCATTCCCAAATTGCAGTTTCAAATCACATAGCAACAATTATGAGTTTTTGGTATTTAAGAAATGAGTTGCGAATCTCCTTAAATTTATTTATGCCTGATTCATTTAGTTTTCTTACTTATTTTTCCAACAGTCAAACTACCCTATAAAACTCAAACCAAATACCCTCTTAATGAACTTCAGGGTTCATTGGAAGAAACACAAGCTCTGCAACTGTACTTCCAATTTTCATAATCTATAAGTTCTTCTATACAGAAAGTAATTTAATCAGCAGAACAAGAAAATGCATCTGATTAGAGGTATTACCATAGGTATTCCCAACTCTTTAAGATCTCTTTCAGACATGCGCTTCAAAGAATACATGTCCACCTGCATTATGTATCAAACTTAATTCACTGACAGGAACATTATACTCCCGGATTTGATTAAAAAAAATAAAATTAAAAGAGTATATTCCCAACTGTAGCAAAGAACAGGCAAAAGAAGACAAAAAAGAATAATTTGTGGATGGAATGAGATATCATGCACCAATCGGGAAGGTGCATTTAGAACAGTTTCATGAATCACTAAAGCATCAAATTAAATATCAGCATTATTTTTTTATCAGCTCCTCAAAGACCATCTTAGTACTGAAACTCTTTAGTTCTGTTATTTCGGTTTCTTACTGACAGAATACCAGGCCATGAAACCTGGACCATGCAACATGAATAGCTCCCATGGAGCAGTGAAAGTACACAACAGCTGAAACCAATATAGATGACGTACTTCCTCAGCCTTGAAGAGAATTGAAAATTTCTCAAGACCCAATGTGCGCAAAAAACTCTCAACAGAAACCTGTTCATCCACCTGCAAGCAATAATAATCGATTATTGAAGAAAATGAAGGCCATTGTAAATGTAATCACAAAGGTCAAGAACATCTCTTCAATATTTTCCAAAAATCGTAAAGATTCCACATTTTCACACATTGACAAAGCTGTTGAATGAGTAATTGCCAGCCCTTTGATTGCTTGTGGAAACAAATGTCATACCAACTGAAGACACAAAAAAAAAGACAGATTGTAGGAATGTTTTCCAAATGGCCATTTGCAAGTTTAGTTCATCATAGCCATAATAGGAGCAACCCAATAAACCAGGCACCTGAAATGATATAATTGGTCTGGTTTGAGATTTTATAGGGTCGAGAGTGAAGTCACATTGGGAGTGTTAAAAAAGTTGATGTAGTTGTACTATGTTATTGTGAAAAGGTATTTGAATAATGTATTGATGATTAATAATATTTCATACATCATTGGGATTCGTGAGAAATTGGGGGAGAAAATTAGAGTTGGGACAGGTTGGGCATTCTAGTATTAAGTAAATCTCATTCCTAATACTCTCTAATACGGATGGGCCAACAGTAGTCCAAACATAACCAAAGATTTTCCCATCAAACAACAAATCCAACTACTTGATAATAGCACTATTCTAGATTTACAAATTATAAACACTCAAGATTATATCATCATTCTCTCTTTTACATTCTTACCATCTTACAGTCAAATTGTGTGCTAACAGTTCGAAACTTATTATGTTTAGGAAGCAGAGATTCGGATAGATAACTATTGAGGTCAATATGCATAAAGGCTAACCACATGAGAAAATGCAAAAGTTGAGTAGGCTAACCACATATGAACTTTTCTGCCCGAGACTCCCAGACATAGGAAGTGGGGAGGCCATGGATACCATGGTCTTCATCTGCCCAACAGGTGGAGCCATTTTAGTTAAGTTAGATGTGGTCATGGGCCTGGACATATCAAAAGTATCTTTACTTATATATGTGCTTGTCCTAGTATCATCATACGTCCCAACTGCAAATCTTTTCTGAAATATTTCATCTTTCTTAGGTGCAATGAGGCCTCTTGAAGTCGCCAAAGATTCATCTGGTGATCTTTGCCTTAAACGTTCCAACGTCCATGGAGAATAAGAATTAATCCCTTCAATTCTCGTCACAGAATTTGAAGATCTTGGCTCTGGTATACGATGACTGACATCTTTTGGCTCGAAAATGCTCCGTTTACCTTCCCTTTCATCCAGAATTTGATGTTTCCAAGAATCAAGTGCGCGTCCAACCCTGAATTCAGGAATGGGCAGGCTAGGATTTCTGGTTACAGGGAAAAAATTCCTACCATCCCTGGTCTCTGTAAAGTTCTGTCTGCCATCTGTTGGTTCAAAATAACGTGGTCTAGTATCCCTTGGCTCAGGTTCCAAATAACGCAATCTTGTGTCCTTTGGCTCAGGAATCCTCTCCCTTGTGACTGTGCTATTTGTAGAGGACTGAGCAGGCCTTGACAGGATGTTGCGGAGATCCCCACTGTTCTGCTGGCCGTTTTTACCTTGCTTCAGTATATTTTTTTGCATGATTTTGTACCGAAGATCATCTTTGCTAAGATGACTGTCTTTTATTCAATTGAAATCACCAAAATTTAAGAATTATTTAGCATACAAAACCAAAAAGAACAATGAAGATTTGAATCTAAAGAAGGTCAGTTACCATAAGAAGCATTGGCAGTTCTACCATCTCTGCACAATCTGCATAACATAATTAATTACACATATCATAAGTCTTTGATCAATCAAAAACATCTTAGAACTGCCCATTACTTTCTCATTTTCAATCTTATGAACAATTTATTCTATGCTGACAAGCAATAAAATTAGGCTCCTAGGAAAGTTGAAGTTATTTAATCAACACTTTATCTGGTAAAAACTACAATATGTATAACAAACGTTACTATACTTATCATCCCAAGCTCCTAAATAAACGAAAAAATAAGACGTGCTAACTAACAAAGAGCATCAACAAATTTTGAAGATTACAAGTCTAAATCATTATCACAAATGATCGAAGGAACAAACAAAGCAAACCTCTTATTATTGACTTCAGTAGATGAATCAACATTACTTCCAAGCCTTTCCCGAACAGGCCTTTTGCTTCCTACAGCTCGATGCTCATCATCAAAGGTATTACCCAACGAACTTCCAGCTCTTTTCACGACCTACAAACAGCACAACAATTTCAAGAAAGTAAGCAAAACACCTACATAGTAAACATTTTCCCCCAAATGCAAACTACGTTTCAATCACCCATTTCAGCACATAAAATCTCCGACAGTACACAAACAACAATCACCGCACACCAAGATCAGAAATAATTATGCCATCACAAATCCATAGATCAGAAAATAATTCGATCGACAAATATCAAAACTTGTACATAAATAACGAAGTATCAGATTGAAAACCTTCAAATAACAAAATTACCTGCCCAGCGCGCCCAAGAGTGATGGTTACTCGAGACCTTGAAGTCTCCGACATTTAATCTTCGGAAAGCTACAGAATTGATCAAATTGAAACAGAAATATAACTCCGAACTGAAAAAAGTGAGCACCTACGCCAAATCCAGAACTCCTAACCAAAATTTCTTCCCGATTGACTCAATGTTAGGGTTTTGCTTTCGCCTTACTGTACGTGTGAGACGGAGATATTTTCTTTGCTGGAAACGGGAGATGTAAGACGCAAAAGCGCGTGAGAAATTTGGCGCGTGTGAGGGTTTTTACAGTCACTTCCGAAGCCCAGGCGATTAAAGCTTGTAAGAAAATATTCATCCATTAAGGCTAGCTAGGTTCACTTTATTCCTCCCAAGCAAAATTAATTTTTCTGTAAATTTGAAATTAAGGCTATTTTGGGCTGTAGCTATTCCAGCCCAAAAGTAGCGTCAGGCCCATTTAATGGGAAGGGGTGTAGTTCATGCAAATCTTGGTTTGGGCCTACTTTAGACATATGCGTTAGAGAAAACCCATCCAATTATTAAATTTATTTGAAAAGGAAAATGTGGTTTTAAAAATTGGCCGTTAATTTAAATCAAAATATTAAGTGAGCTCGAAATATAAGTTCAACAGATAAAAAAATTAATTTTTTTCTCTCTTTTTTGTTTCTTCTTCTTCTTTTCTGATGAGTTGAGAAATGTATCTTTACAAATTAGAATTATACACACATATATATATTACTAAATTAATGTGCATTGTATTAATGATTACCATATCCACATATAATAATGCAGATAAATATATATGTAGATATGTAAATTGAAATATTAATTCATAAGGAAAGGTAAGTATTCCCAAATGTGAACAGGTTTTAATGTGATTCAACGGGCAATGAACAGGTTTAATAGGGTATGTTTCGAAGAGGTTTCGATAACATATTTTTTTGACCTTTAAAATCCCAAAGTATATTGATATCCAAATTCATGTTTGTATTACAAAATCCAAACATAATTATTACTACCTATATTTAAACATTCAAAAATGACTAAATATATTTTTTCATAATAAAATATCACTTCAACTTAATTTTTTACAATAAAATATTCATAAAAATGGTTTTCGTGAGATGGATTCTCTTTACGCACTAACCTAACTCATTTCTACAAATTTATATATGAATTGTGAAATATGGATTGTGGATTGACCCGTCCCACAGAAAAAGATTCGTGAGATAGTCTCGCATGTAACTTACTCTAAAATATTATATCAACTCACATTTTCCTGATTGATTTGACATATATAATATAATCTTACTCTACTAAATTCTAAAACAAGCATACATTTTCACTATTCACCTTTACTACAAATCCAAAATTTCAAAGTTATGATTTCCTCAAACCCACCGAAGCCTCCTCCAAACATACCCATAGAAATTTAGTCCATTTCTTAGTTGTACATTATTCTTAAAATATACTTAAAATTAAGTTGTGAGATGAGCGAGGACAATGTGAGTGATTATTAATTTGAATTAATAAACAATAAACATGTGATTTCCCCTTAGATAATTATGAGTAGCAGTGGTACCTTTGTATCATTCACTCACCAGCATGCACAATCATTTCATGGCAGCAATCTCAACCATCTAATTAGGTAAATTTAGTGCCCCCTAAATAAGTACCATCCCCTAATTACGTAACTGCAATTCCATATAGAATAATTACATGACAAAACGCCTAAATAAATCATTTCAAAATTAAAAATGATGATACCTCTTAATATTTTTTTTTTCTCATTTGGGTTTAATTATGCGACTTGAATTTTCTGAAGTAATTATTTATCATGTTAATCTATAATATATAAGTTAAAGGAGAAGGATCTATAAAACGATTGTTGAATAATTTGTAACGTTTTGCAATATTGATTATTAGTATTGTTGTAATTTATAGCTAGTACATGTTTAAATTTTCAGAAAATAAAACAGCAATATATTTCTTAAAAGTTTTTGGTAGATCTTTTCCAAAAAATAAAAAAATAAAAAAAATTGGTAGATCGATGATAACTGATGGCCTCCCTGAATTTTTCAGCTGATATATGAAATAAAAGTAATATAATTATCTTAATCGTTACCATTGATCTGGGAACAAGAACAGGGTGTCGTGACTGTAGATTAAATCAAGCATGTGAAGATTCAGAGAAAAAGATTCAAACCCTAGCTATAGATTCAAACAAGTCAATACTAGCTACAAATAATATTATCAATCCAAACATCCAAATAAGAAAATTATCACAAATCTAGTATAGTACAACACAAGATCAACATTAATTCATAAATTTATTAACTCCATGATTCAAATTTAAATTCTGTATGGCTTTCAAAACTAGCTGCAATGCAAGCAAACACAGCTTCATTAATGGAAGATAGAAAAAGAAACGGATCTAGAGAGAGAGAGAGGGAGAGAGAGAGAGTGCAAAAACCAACAAGATTTTCTCTTACCTTTTCTCCTCAAACGACTCAACAAAATCTAGACCTATAACTTTATAGAAACTCAAAACAAATAAAAAACAAGGATAACAAGTACTTTGAAAAAGAGATACATGGAATTTTTTCATGAAACAGATGATCATAAACTGTGATGGATAGATTTGCTTAGATAGATGCGACGAACAATCGGACCGTTACGCTTCGATTCCCCGGAGAGGAAACATGAGAAGAAGGAAAGCCATGATGATCCAGGCCTGCTGATGAGGATATCATATATCATCATCAGGGATAGAAACAAACTAGGGTTTCTTCTTCAAATCATAACTTGTGGAAAGAAAGAAATCAGCCATTATAGAGTAGTATGTTTTTCATTTTCCAAGCTCTATATTTCACCCTTTTGGGGGGTTTGAAGTACTTGCAGAATGAAGAAGAAAGTGGTTGAAATGGAAGAGGGAAAAGGAGGGTCATCTTGTGATGATGAAAGTGAGGAACTAATGATGAAATGCTGAGGTTTGAGGACAACATTATTACTCTTGCTGATTTTAAGTGAGGGTATATATATATATATATATATATATATATATATAAAATTCATGTGAGCACCCCATGAATATTATGTAACACTAATATAATTGGAAGTTTTATACTAGCTAGGTGGTGTTGAAAAGTTAGATGTGTGTGTGACAACGTGATATAAATTAAATAAACGAAAATTTTATTTTTACTTCTCTTTTATATACAAGTGAAACGTATTTCGTTGTGTTTACTATAAAGTAATTATATCAGGTAATATTGCAAATTAAAAACATATATATTTGAATTAATATAAAGTGGGTACCAGAAATACTCACTTAAATTAATTTGGAGCTAGATTTGGTGTGGTCAATTATATTAAACGTTAAGTTTGAAGACAAATATTATGAATGTTTGAACACCTTATGAACTTATAACGAGTCTTGAAAAATTATGCCTTAAACATGACCATATTTGATTGGTCATGAATTAATCGTAATTTATTTGACGGCACTTCTCTTGCATAAAGATACATGTGATGGTTTTGTTTTTTAAAAAATTATTGATTGTCAAGAATAAAGATTAGAGTGGAAAATTCTAATTGGTTAAAAGAAATAATATAATATTATAATGTATTGCTTCGGAAATTATATTAGTCTAAATTCCAAACTATATAAATAGAAAGGGTTAAATTCATTTTTGGTCCTGTTAAACGGGTGTCGTCCCATTTTGGTCCTATTAAAATCAGATTTTCAATTTTGGTCCTGCTATTTCAAAATTTGACCAATTTCAGTTCAATTTGGCCGGAAAATTCAAAATCCCGGCCGATTGCACTCGCCCCCAATTTGTACAATCCCTCCGTATGCACCCACGTGGCAATTTTTTTCCAGTTGGCAGTCCACGTGACCTTTGCATGTCAACACCTAAAATTATAAATTAAATTAAGAAATGTAAAAACATAATTCTAAAACTTAAGAAATAAAAAACAAATAAAAAATAGAAAAAGGAAAGACAAAAAAGGGGAATTCAAATAACAAGGGGGGGAAATCCCCAATCTCTGAAGAACCCTAATTCACCCTTTTGTTGTCAGATAGAGAACATTTGTTCTCTGCATATTTTGTGAATTTTATGCCATTCGTCTCCGATAGGTAAATACACCATTGATACCTTGTGGTGGTCCTGCGCTTGAGCGGTGACGGCGATGGTTCTGTTAGAGAAGGCCTGATCGTGATTCTGGAGTATTTCTTTTGCTATTTCCGGTGAGGTAACAACGACGGTGTATATTCTGCTGAGGTGGAGAGACATCAAAGGGCCATAAGTTTTGGAGAGTTTGGCCAGTGATTGGTGTGGTTTCGTGCCCAGTTGAAGAATGTTTCCGATGATCGGAATACGGTACGACCCCGGTAGAAGCTTCGCTGATCACCGCCGTCTCTGAAAATTGAAGCAAGTTGTTCCCACGGCCACAAATACAACAATGAAAATAGTGAAGAGATCCATTTTAGTTTTCTTTTCTTTGCCATTCAAAATCAGAGTTAATGTTGTTAGAGATTGGTACTTGGGTGAATTAGGGTTCTTCAGAGATTGGGGATTTTCTCCCTTTTGTTATTTGAATTCCCGTTTTTTGTCTTTCCTTTTTCTGTTTTTTATTTCTTAAGTTTTAGAATTATGTTTTTACATTTCTTAATTTAATTTATAATTTCAGGCACTGACATGCAAAGGCCACGTGGACTGCCAACTGGAAAAAAATTGTCACGTGAGCGCATATGGAGGAATTGTACAAATTGGGGGCGAGTGCACTGCACTCGCCAGAAATCGGCCGGGATTTTGAATTTTCCGGCCAAATTGGATTGAAATTGGTCAAATTTTGAGATAGCAGGACCAAAATTGAAAATCTGATTTTAGCAAGACCAAAATGGGACGACACCCATTTAACAGGACAAAAAATGAATTTAACCCTAAATAGAAATAAATTTCGATAATTCTACATCTGTGCGTTTAAGGGTATTCAGTGCACCTCTCGATTATTATTTTTGTATAAAAAAAAATGTATCTTCTTTATTTATGACTCTATAGTTTTTTAAATTATAAAAGTATAGGGGTTCCTATTTTTTGAAAATCACATACACCGAGCTAGAGTGATTAATTGAACGTGCATCAATTTGTGTACCAATGCGCCAATTTTTTGGGTTTTTTTTTCTTCTCCAATTATAACATCTTACTTCATCCAATAATTTATTATATCATTACCATATACAAGAGTTGAAATGATTGCTGCTCAATGGGGATTAGCAAACCATATATATTATAACCTAATTAATTACGAATTACTCAGTTACTTACATTTTACACCCAATTTATTAACCTGGGTGTAACTCTAAATAGTTTAATCTTCTGATTTATCGATTATACTATTTTGGGAACATGTTATATGATTTGTAATGAGTATTCAATACAGAAAAGTTGGCTTTGCAATGTACAGTTCATGAAATCAAGAGATTTCACCATTTTTCGCCATCAGAGGCATATTCGAGTAGGTGGAAGAATCTTCCAAGAATGCAGGTTTAAATCCATGGGATCAGATTTTCCTAATAAAAAAAAAATTAGGATAATATTAGATACAAACTGTATGAGTGACGTTCAAACGAGAATCATACAAGTTTTGTAATTTTTACTATCTCCTTCTTTCCACTCCCCAAACTCATTAAAAAACAAAAAGAATTTAATTATAAATTACATTTATGTCATTTCGTATAAAAAAGATTATCTTGATTTAGTTAAATAACGTGTAATGTCTTAAAACAGTGTGTTGCATGTTTTGCTGAAAAAATATTGAAATAATAACATCTGTAGGAACGAGTTTGATTTAAAGTATATATATATATATATATATATATATATATATTTAATTAATTACATTAGGTAGGTAAAATTAATTGATGGTAGAATTTTCTTCCAATTACCTAAGCCAAAATGACTATGGAATTGTGTAGAATAAAATACTTAGGGCCATGGAAAACTGGCAACAACATAAACTTATAGATAGTACTGTTAAATTACTAGATTAATAATGAAATAAATTATCTTCACAATGACTATTTTAATTAGTCAAAATCAAATGAACATTTTGTTTGACTTTGTAAATAATCGAAGAAAATCACCATAACTATTATTCCTTTTTCCTCCTTTATATTTGACTCTCAAAAAGATGAATCGTCACTTCCTATTGTTGGCCATCCATTCTTTCCCAAACTTTAATTCTCTTTATCTTTCTGCTTCCTTTTTCAACCTTATCAGATTAGTCTTAATCACCACTTAATTCTTAACTCATAATTACATCATAATATTCCATTTCCAGCTTCAAAATAGATTTCATTTTAAGAAAATTAACTAATTTTTTTCATTTTAATTATCGGTTGTTCTTATTACTAAGAAAGATTTGTGATATTTTTCCAACTTTTCATAAGTAGTTTTTTTTTTTAAAATTAAAGTTCTATTTAGTGTTTAATGGTTTTTTTAATATCTATGAAACAAATTTAAATTACTGGGATTTTTAAATGAAGAGAATATTTAATTTATTATTCCCTCCATACTAATTATATAGTTGGTATATATACGAACTATTTCATAATAATTAAAAGAATGTCGATCATGCAGATGAATTTGTATTTATAGACAGAAGTATTTAGTGAAATAATGGTACCTAGCTTGAAATCTGTATACTAATTAATAGGGGTATATTAATTAACGAAAGAGCGATGATTAAGTATAATTGAATATATAAAAATAAGATTATATTATTTTTACATGTATTTTAATGTAGGTGCATGTATTTTTGGACTCTTAATTATAAAACGAGCAACGTGTAGTGCTTAGCTCACCCCTATATATTCGGCATGCATGTTAAGTATCATACACTATATTATGATTATATATATATATATAGAGGCCTTAAAGATTTGAATAACAAAAAAAAAAAAATGTTGAGTCACTATATATGGCATGCATCTTGAAAATGCTTGATTTTGGAAGAACGAATTTATAATTAGTTAGATGAGGGTCCCCATTTATTTAATTGATGAACATAAATTGCTATCAATTTAAATTTGGTGAGTGGTGTCATCTCATTCGCATTTTCATCATTATGTCTATATTCTTGGAATGGAGGCAATAAGCCTAAATCGTCTATAATATCCTGTATTTTATCTCGTATATATTTTAATTTAGAACACAAGCTGTATATTGGAAATATTAATATTTTATATGCACCATATATTTACCATGGGAAGATTAATGAAATAAAGTATATAAATTTAATATTTTGGTCCTCATGATTAACTTTTATTATGATTATCTTCCCAATTATATATTGATAAAATAGTAAGCCTTTTTTTTTAAAAATTCTTTTAAGGAGTTTTAAAAGGAGCTGAAGAAAGAGAATAGAAAAGAAAAGAAAATTTAATTATCCGAATCAACCTTATCTGAATTTATCACACTCTACACTTTTATAAAGATGATATATCATATGACAGCACGTTTATCTGAAAATGGTCATAAGATGCTGCCCAATTTCTACCGACTAAACAATATATTGGGCTTGTATATATTCTGGCCTAAAATATTAGGTCTCTACATGAAATTATTGGGCCAGTGTTGGAGCTAAAGAATCACATCAGGAAATGCTAGTTTTATGCCTTTTAGATGTTTCACTTAGAATTATATCCTTTGTGATTGGAAATATAAAATCCTACTAAAATATAAAATACTATCTGCACATTTATCCATTAATATCAGAACAGAAAGTGAAGAAATTATTTTGAATATTGGACCTCGAATTCAAATCCATTTCAACTGCAGAGACAATAATTGAGTCCTAATTAATGAATATATGAATTAGCGATGGTGACATATTAATTAGTATATCAAATAGTCTTGGTAGCAGGCAGTAAAATAGAATCTCGACACGTTTGCTTTTCATTACGATATCCAAATTAACATATTAATATTTTAGATGATAACATTTTTTACATGTTTTTATATCTAAAAAATACTTATAGATCAGTTATAGTATTACATGAATGCTTCAAATCTCATGAAAGGTCCAATGATGATGAATTTCGCCTATAATTTATAGGATAATTAAAGACGACTGAAATTGAACTGCTTTACTACTTATTTATTGATGGAAAATTAATATCTCCAGGTCAAAATTGATGACACAATGATTGGCAATTAAGAAAATAATTAACTAATTATAAACTAATTAGAAGATCAGGATGGATATGTACAACTAATTCTTAACAATTTGGAATTGTCTATAAAATTTTTTATTCATAATCCTTTCTTTTATTATTTACCATTATATATTAAGTATATAGAAAATTTTGTCCATGGCCATATATCATTGAGTGAGTCTCTTATGAGACCGTCTCACGGATCATTTTCTATAAGACGGATCAACTCACAACCCACACATCATAATTCACATATAGATTTGTAAAAGTGGATTTAGCTAATGGGTAAAAAGGATTCGTATTACTAAAATTATTCGTGAGACCGTCTCACACAAATTTTTGTGTATATCATTATCAAATATTCTAGAACATATAAATCCAAACTAATTTACAGGCCAGCTAACACGTACGAAAACCAAGAAGATAATCGTTCTAGAACAACTTTTGCGAAATTAGGCATGATTTAATATAAAATTGCTCAGTTAATTAAATTTAGTTCTATCTTGTCTCCAAAAGACTACATATGGAAAAGGGATTTTTCTTTTTAGGAAATAGGTAAGGTAGACATATAATTGGATGTAAAAGTTGAGGCTTCTAGCCTAACTCCAAGCACTTGATTTTATTTAGTGGCTCAAAAGTTTAGAATATAAAAGATATTAGGGTAATTAGAAAGAGTGTAATTTTGAGATAACATCTTGTAAAAACTCATGTGAATATGGGAATTATAATTTGTGAGATTAGGTTTTATTTTCCTAATCAATATAAAAATCCACTATTATGTTCTATGATAATGCTCTAGACAGCTTATTTTAAATTGATTGCAAAGTACATCCACTATTATGTTCTAAGATATTGCTCTGGAAAAAAAAAATTATGATTAAATTGATTGCAAAATGCATCCAAATTATTACAACAAATTGGAGATCTAATGTGTTCATGTCTATAATATTATGTCACTAATTCATCACTCATCAGATGTTAAAGCATTTATTGAGTTTAATTAGAGCATTGCAAGTTAGTGAAAAAAATTCCAACCTACCTCTCATAACTAGAGCTATTCACAAGAAAGAACGCTTCGCTTTTCATCTACTACTATAAGATATGTTTTTCAACGAGTTAGGTATACAATCACATCAAGAAACAATAATTATCTCTCATAATTAATATTATTAAAATCACTGAAAAAATATCATTCTACAACACCATTTTCTTATATTCCATTGTCATAGAAACAAGCTGAAAATCGGCAGCTAGTTAACAAATCAAAGGAAATGAGTACGAGGGAAATTATTCAAAGTCAAATGGAGAAAATGTAGGTTTGAAATATATGTAATTTCCTGGCTCAATGCTTTATAGCTTCAAGTGAGATTCCCTATATATTTTTAAATAAATTTCATCTATTATTCGAATCGTCCCATTATATATATTATAAAACATATTTTTAAAAATCTCATATATATCTACTATTCACCATGTATATATTATTCTATAATGAAATGTAAAAAAATAAAATGTGCTTTTTTTGTTATGCTTAAAAGATTTCGTACGTTCTGTACAAATTCAGGTCAGAAAACCAGATTTTCACATTCAAATTCCATCAAAATTCAAAGATCAACCATAAAATAGTAGCCAATAATTAATTACCTAAATTCAAAGAGGGATATAATGGCAAATTTCCACACACCATGGGTTTGAATGTGAAGTTGGGCAGAACAAACATTACATGCTATCCCCTTTACTTCCATATTTAGATTTCACATTATATTACATCAAAGTCTTTTATTATCCTCATCCCATGAAGAAAAATAATCTTCTCTTTCAAACACTGTATATTATATTACAAAACAGTTTAGTATCAATACTGTACACAAAACACAAATTAACTTCCAATTAAGACCCTAGTTAGAAAAAAAAAAAAAGGTATGCCAATTAAGAACCAAAAGTATATTTTTAAGACAACATCTAACTATAATCAACTGACCCTAATCTTCCAAACCTTAATCTCAAAACCCAAACTACCACTGTAAATCAAATAAGAAGTGTCTGAATCAGTGTGTGATGTATCCATGGCTGCTGCCAAACACTTGACAGGATTTCCATGGCCTTCAAACACAGCCAAACAAGAATAGTTCTTCTCACTCCCTCTCTTCCAAACCCTCACTGTCTTATCAGCTGATCCACTGCACAACAAATCCGACACAACTGTCAGACACAGTATAGCCTTTGTGTGGCCCCTCAGCGCCCCCGCCACCGCCATGTGGGCGGCGCCGCCGTCCTTCTCCCACACTATTATCGACCGGTCGCAGGCGCCGGAGTAGAGGGTGGAACCGTCGCTGCTTAAAGCCAATGCATTCACTGCGGATTTATGCTTCTCCAGAGTGGAGACAAGTGAGTGTTTCTTCTCTCCCTTTTGCCAGACTTTGATTCTCCGGTCTGCTGAGCCTGTGTAGAGAACGCCGTCGTGGGATAAAACGACGGCGTTTATGGCGTCGTCGTGGGCGTTCTGCACTGATTCGACACACTTGAAATCGGAAGTCCGCCATAGCTTGAAGGTTCTGTCCCACGAAACGGAGTAGAGAAAAGAGCCATCTTTGGACAAAGCTAGTGCTGATACAACGTCCACGTGGTGGACCCACGTGCATTTCTTGTGCCGCCGGACTTCTACATAGTTTTTCGACGATAAAAGGCGCATACACCGATCGCTGAGAGTGGGTAGAGCTGTGATCATGGTGTACTTTTGACACTGATCTTTAGAGTTGACGATTTTCCACACGCGAATCTTGTAGTCATTATGGGCGGTGAAGAGCTTATCGCCGGAGATGACTATGGATTTCACGGCGCTCTGGAGGCCGTCGGAGACTGTGTGATTGTCGGAGATTGAGGTGTAAGAAGAGGGGTTACGGTCCCAAGCGCGGATTTCCCCATCGGAGGCGCCGCAGTAGAGGTGTTTTCCGGCTAGTGCGAGGGAGAATACGTAGGAGGAATTACCTTTGAGGGTGCCTACGCAGTGGTGGTGGGTGGCGGCGCTGCCGGAGTGGTCGATGGGTGGTGTTAGGGAAGGGACTGATGGAAGGCTGGGTTGTGAACCGAGGGATGAGTTTGAATATGAATCGGAATGCAGAGTTGACTGTAATTGATCGGAATATTCTTCGGTATCGCCGGAACGGGGAGGCAGAGGGCACCGGAGAAATCTGCTCATTATTGTGAATTACTGGGAAGAAGTTTGTTGGATTTATTCGATTCTATTCTCACAGTTGAGTCAGAGTTGCTTATATATAAAGATGGGTTGGACAAGGACTGGCGCATTTTAGTACGGCCGCGTATCTTAGCAGATGATGAAGGAATGAAAATACTATGTAAAAATAAATTTTAATAATGAAATGTAAAATAAAATTTTAATCAAACATTTCATTATTGAAGAACTATTGACGAAGTACTAAAGTTTTAATTTCCAATAAAATCACGAAGTTTACTTCCTGAAATTCTAAATTTAATCAAACATTCCAATATTGTATAAATAAACATAACCTTTTTATAAATAGATGCAGTTTAGACATCGATCAATTTTTTCAATTTTTTTTGATTTGAATGTCATTCATCTCCAAGGTACAAAATTCATGTACTGAAGACCTTGCAATGGTTCTATTACAAAAGAAAACAATTTGGAAAAAGAAATCAATGTCAATGATCATTTATTGCAATATTCAAAGTTTGGTTAAATTTAGGGAAAGGGTTCTGATGTGTCATTAATCAACATAATTTCTTTTTACAGTGAATTTATTAATTTTGCAATTCACGTGGTCAGAAAAAGTGATTTTAAGATGAGTGATGAGTGTCTATGGGCCACGGTGCCCCTAACTTAACCGTCGTATAATGCTAGAAATATGTTCTTCATGTATCATGTATATACTTTTAAAATATTACTTACATACAGAACAAATACTATTACCTTCAGTGAATAAACATTAAGGATATACATACTATCACTGAATAAAAAGTAATATCTTAACAGTATGCACGTGATATCTGAACAGTATCTAACATCTTGTGCTTGGGCAAGAAATCTAAAATCCGTAAATGGAAATGGAAATAGGCAGATAGTAATCATCCTCTCTTTCTTAAAGAGGAAATGAAAAGGGTTTCGAAAATTCAAATCCCTCTTCATAGGTGTAATTGTATTGTCCCATCAAATTTGTTGCCTTAATATCATGCAATCAATTTTAATAGATGGTTGAAATAATAATTCTGGCTTAATCATATGTTATTGGCTCTAACCACCGTTTAGTTACTTATGTAGTCAAATTAATGTAATTCTTCACTAATGATTTTCTTTTATGTTTAAAATTTCAATTTCATCTCTATTGTTGTCTTTGAAAATATCAAAAATTAAACAAGACAATATCTTTTCCCAGTATAATAATTGAAACAGTACTTGGGGAAATTTTTAAAATGTTCATCATGAATAACACTTAATATGTCCATCGACGATATTTAAAAGTTTGGGTCATTTTATAGTATACCAAGTGTATTAATATATAAGACTCTCCACCTATTTTCAGCCATTAGATTTGAAATTATTAAGGTTAAAGTCAACAATTATCTCAGATCTAATGATTGAAAATAGTGGAGAGTTCGGTATATTAATACACCTGGTGTATTAAACGAAAAATGGATGGAGAGTGGTGCGTACATTAGCAAAAAGAGGCGCAAAATAGGGGGGAAAGAAAGAAAGAAAAGGTGAATAGATACGGTGAATGGGACCAAAAGGGGTATTGAATAGGAAGAGAGTGGGTCCCATGGGATAAAAAGGGTGCACCAAGTTGGCGCATGTATTTGGATTTGGGTTAGCCACATTCTATCTTCAAAACACTCTATTTATGGACCACTTTCTTTCTGCTTTTGGGATTTGCTGGATCCAACTTAACCCCCAACTAGTACAACCAACTCATCATTAAAATGGGTCAACTCATGGTGAATAATGTCATTAAATAATTTTACCAGCAAAAGAAGAAATCCCAAATTCACTAATTAGAGATTATATTTGCAGCATTTTCGATCTCGACAAATGTAGATATTATATGTGTCGGTAGTGAGGGATTATTATGAAATTAAATGATTGCAAAAAGTGTGTAATTATATAATTATTAGAGGGCAGTTGTGCAATGGACCAGTTTGTAAATGTTGTCTTGTTTTGGATCACACGGAATGCCAACTTTCATCTTTCCACTCCATCTCCGACCTTCCTTTCCTTGCATTATTATTCCTATTTCCAGATCCATTTTCATTCTGCCAAGTACCAAGCCAAAATAAAATTTCTGCAACTAATTATTCTTTGAGTTTTGTTTTTTGCGCTATAATTCTTAACTTAAAATTGATCAAAAACACATATGTTTCATATAAATGTAATCCGCCTATGGATGATATCTATATGAAGTAGCTTAGCTAGCTCCCAGATAACCCAAACAACTGGGATAATATTTCAAATCAAGAAATCACTAGACAATAATATAAAAGGGAAAAATGATTAATTGAGGGTTCAAAGTGGGGAAATTGGATAGAATCTTCCATTTGCAGTTTGCAAAGTTCCTTATTAAATATTTCAAAGTACTTTCCTTCAAATTCAATCTTCAATTTTTTATTTTTTTTCGAAAACAAAGGAATTGAGTACAATTTTCTCAAGAAAAATATTACCTCCGTCTCGGTTAATTCAGCCTACTTTGATCGGCATGGATGTTAAGAAAATACAGTTGACTGTAATTGAGAGAAAATTTATGCTTTTTTTTACTTTAGTAATGACATTTTTGTAAATCTGTAATGACATTTTCGTAAAATTTTCTTTGTCATTTTGGGGCTGGCAGATTTAATTAGGACAAACGAAAATGGCAAATATGCAGTTTTAACTGGGACGGACAAAGTATTATATATAAACACAATAAAGTTAATTATTACATATATGTATATCATTATATGGGGGCGGCACAGGGCGGAGATGGAGGTTAAAAGTGGACATGTTAATGGTTGGAATAAGGAGGACGTTTTACAGTAATGAATAAAATAACCATGAAATAAAATTATGTAAATATTTAAAACAAATAATTCGAAATAAAATTAAACTTCTGAAAAAAAAAATTCTAGATTATCTATTTATATATATGTAGACCCACGAGGACTTAAATACGAGACAACAGATAATGTAATATATAGCAAAGAAAAATAACCAATTTGTCAAATATGCATTAATTATTATTTGACAAACATAACATGTTAAAGTTTAATTGTCTGAAAAAGACTAACCAAACATAATTATAAGTAAAATGACCACCAATATTAATTTTTTTCTTCTCTACTATTTACATCTAATGAAAGCAAATAGACGAGTTGATCGATGTATTTGATGTTTATATATTTTTCGGAGGTGGTAGTTCAGTTATTTGTGTCAGGCCACAATTAAAGTTTATCCTCAAATATATCATAAAATCTCATTTGAGATGTCTTATAAATAGTTTACGTGAAACGAATGTTTATTATTGATGTGGTCGAACTGACCACATTCAAACTACCTCAAAAACCCGACCCGGAGTTGAAGGACGATCGACGCGAACAAATTAGGAAATAATGAGTTCGTTCAAGCGAACAAATATCTGGCATGTCAATCGAACTGATCCAACTCGTAACCCGTAATGTTGAACTGAGATGTGGGACGCCGAGCTGATACGAGCGAACTAATTCAAATTTGAGATAACTCCCACGATTGCGAGAATCTCGCCACTTCCCAAGTTTTTAGGAGAAAATCTCAACTGCCACATCCCACTCCTAGGAAATCACGTTTCTCTCAGGGAGTATATATATATATCTTTTGTTTTTCTAATTTGCACACACAATCACAATCCTAATTTATATACTAAGCATTCAAAATCGAGAGCAACACTTTTGTGAGATTACTGACTTGAGCGTCGGAGTCCCTTCACCGGGAAAAACCCCCGGTGTTCTTTGTTTTGCAGGTTTTCTTAATCGGAGAATTCCAATCATCGTCGGAGAATTCCAGTTTGGCGTCGGAGAATTTCGAACGGCATCGGAAAAGTGAAGGATCGGAGTCGAGACAAATCAATTGGCGCCGTCTGTGGGAAAGATTTTTTGAACTTTGAGCATTTAAGACGTAGAAGATTACAAAAATGGTGAATACCAGAGGATCAAGAAGAAGGTTGGATGAAGGAGCACCGTCCGTGCAACAAAACGAGGATCGGAATTTCGCGCCGGCAAATCCTCCCGGCACTGTCACATTGACGCCGGAGGAACTCTCGGCTTTAATAGAGACTGCTGTTCAAAAAGCCTTGGACAAGCAGAAGGTGGATTCACAACAGGATAACACTGACATACCTGTTGGAAGGGAACAAGAGGGCGACAGATCTCGGATGGATGAACAGGAAAGCCAATCTGGTCACCCTCGTGGCCAAAAAAGAGGACATGACGAACTATCCGAGAGAGTAGATGGTTTACGAAAGGAGCTACGGGAAGTTCAGCGAACTGTTCGACGTATTCCTCGGAGTTCCAGAGGTAATCCTTTCTCTGAGGAGGTGATGGAAGACGAGTTGCCTGCCTCTTTTCGACCGGTGAATTTCGAATATGATGGTGCTACGGATCCATGGGATCATCTATGTCGATTCGATAATACTGCTCTACTGCATCGGTACTCAGATGGTATTAAGTGCAGGGTGTTCGCCACTACCCTTACCAAGGCTGCTCAGACATGGTTCAGTCAGCTGAATGATGGGACAATTCATAATTTCGAACAACTATCAGAGTTGTTTTTACATCAGTTCGCCAGTTCTAGAAAGCAGAGACGATCTACCCAGACGTTGTTCGGTGTGAGGCAGAAAGCGGATGAAACCCTACGGAACTATGTTAAAAGGTTTACTGCTGCTACTTTAGAAGCTCCTGAGGCTTCAGACGATTTAGTTGTTAGTGCTTTCATCCAAGGGTTGAAAGAGGGGGATCTCCATACTTCACTGGTTAAGAAGACCCCCAACAATTTTGACGAACTGTTACAAAGGTCTACCAAGTACATCAACTTGGAGGAGGCAGTTCGAATGAAGAAAGGAGAAACTTCAAGTCGTCTGAGCCGAACGCAACATGATAATGAAGCAGCCAGGAGGAGAGATGGGGGCGAGCAGCGAGCTAGATTTGCTCCACCCCCTTTAAGGGAAAATAAGACAGGGCGGAGGTACGAACAGTATACGCCCATGACTATGCCCCCTGGACAGGTATTGATGGAGATATGGAACTTGCCCCAGTTGAAGTGGCCGTCGACCTGGAGTCCTAATCCGAAGAAACCAGCCACCTTCGGCAACGGTAAATTGTGTCGATTTCATAATGAATATGGGCATGGAACTGATGAATGTTTACATTTGCGAGATGAACTGGAAAGGCTAATCAGGGAGAATAAGTTAGCCCGTTTTGTTCGTCAGAACCGATCAAACCGCGAGCATCGGAATGATCGAAGAGAGCCCAGACAAGATAGAAGGCAGGAACAACAGGAATTACCTCCACCACCACCACCCCCGGCGCGAGCTAGACCCGAACAAGAAGAAAGGCCTACTATTCACATGATCATGGGTGGGCCGACAGATGGAGATTCTAATAGAGCTCGTAAGGCGAGACTCAACTCTGTTAAGCGCGAACAGAATACAGTTCATTCTATTTTCGAAGAGGTTGCAATTGAGTTCGGAGTTCGCGATCGAGTTGCTATTCAGAGCCCTCAGTTCGATGCTATGGTGATCGTTGCAGAGATAGGGGGTTTTAACGTTGAACGGGTGTTTGTGGATACTGGCAGTTCGGTGGACATCATGTTCATGGACTGTTTCAGAAAGATGAGATCTACGGTAGAGGTAAAGCCTGTAGAAACCTCACTTTATGGTTTTGCAGGGGAGTCTGTAACGGTGTATGGCAAAATTCAATTGCCTATGGTCTTAGGAAACAAAGAGTGGAGGCAGAACAAAACGACGACCTTCCTTATAGTGGATGCGCCTTCTCAATATAACGTGATTTTGGGTCGACCTTCCTTGAGTTCATATGCTGCCGTTATCTCACCTGCCCATTTGATGATGAAGTTTCCAGTTGAGAATGAGGAAGGGAGAATAGTTGGAGTTGGAGTTGTTCATGGCGATCAACAAACTGCTCGGCGTTGTTATGTCGCTGCAGTTCGACAATCCGAATCTCGCAAGCGCCATAGCGAACAGAGAGATGATAGCGATCGCGGAAGGGATAAAAGTCTGAAAAAAGATGGTAATACAAGCACAGTGGAGTTCGCAGAAGGTGAACTAATGAGTGTGGAGTTAATCCCGGAGCTACCTGGACATTCAGTTCGTCTCGGAAGTCAATTGTCAGAACGAACCAGAGGGGAAATTGTGGCTGCTCTTAAAGACAATGTGGATTTGTTCGCCTGGAAACCGGAAGATATGAAGGGTATAAACCCGGAAGTAGTTATTCATAAGCTGAATATCAAGCCTGATGTTCGACCAGTTAAGCAGAAGCTAAGGCATTTCGGGGAACAACAGAATAAAATCATCAAGGAAGAGATTGAGAAGTTGCTCGAAATTGGACACATTGAGGAGATCCAGTATCCTCGATGGTTGGCAAACGTTGTGTTAGTCCCGAAGCCAGGAAATAAGTGGCGGATGTGTATCGACTTCCGAGATTTGAATAAAGCATGCCCCAAAGACCATTATCCTCTTCCGCGGATCGACAAACTGGTGGATTCTACTGCCGGATGCGAACTATTGAGCATGATGGATGCAGCCCAAGGATACCATCAAATCATGTTGCACCCAGAGGATAAACCCAATGTGGCCTTTATCACATCATCAGGTACATATTGCTATACTGTTATGCCATTCGGACTGAAAAATGCAGGAGCTACCTACCAACGAATGGTGAACGAAGTATTTAAACACCAACTGGGCCGCAATATGGAAGCATATGTTGATGATATGCTAGTAAAAAGCATACAGGCGAACACCCATGCAGATGACTTGAGGGAAACGATGGCCACAATCCGAAAACATGGGATGCGATTGAATCCAGCCAAGTGTTCGTTCGGTGTGCGAGCAGGGAAATTTTTGGGGTATATGGTGACGAACAGGGGGATCGAGGTAAACCCCAGCAAAGTTCGAGCTATACAAGAAATGACGCCTCCTCGAACCATTAAAGAAGTGCAGACACTAACAGGCCGCATTGTTGCCTTAAGTAGGTTTATATCCAGGTTGGCGGACAGGGGTTTGCCTTTTTTCAAAATTCTAAGGAAGAGTGGTCGGTTTAGTTGGGATGACGAATGTCAGAAAGCGTTCGAAGAATTGAAGGCATTTCTCCTCACACTCCCTTTATTAAAACAGCCTGTGAAGGGAAGTATGATGGTTGTTTACTTAGCAGTTGGAGAAGAATCAGTCAGTTCGGTTCTTGTTCGAGAGGAAAGAAGGGATCAATTCCCCGTGTACTTTGTTAGTAAAGTTCTGCATGGGGCAGAAGTTCGCTATACTGAAGTAGAAAAGGTTGCTTATGCCTTAGTCACCACGGCCAGGAGACTGAGGCCATATTTTTTGGGTTATGAGATCACGGTGCGAACGAACCATCCGCTGAGTATAGTGTTGGGCAAACCGGATGCATCCGGGAGATTAGTCAAGTGGGCGATCAAGCTGGGACAGTTCGATTTGAAGTATGAACCACGAACTGCTATAAAAGGTCAAGCCTTGGCTGATTTCATTCAGGAAACAACCAGGCTACAGGATAAGAAAGAATGGGAAGTTTTTGTCGATGGGTCCTCGTCCCGCCAGGGCGCAGGAGCAGGGATATTGCTGATTAGCCCCGAGAAAGATGAGTTAGAGTTCGCCATCAAATTTCAATTTAAGGCATCTAACAATGAAGCAGAATATGAAGCTTTTTTGCAGGGTTTGAAAATAGCCGAGCAGGCTGGAGCTCGCGATCTGACAGTTAAGTCGGATTCACAATTGGTTACACAACAACTCAAAAACCAATGTGAAATTAAAGAAGATCGTATGATTTCTTATGTACAACAAATACGAGAGATGGAGAAACGATTTGAAAAACTACAGATCGAGCAAATACCTCGGAGTGAAAATCAGAGGGCAGATTATCTGGCTAAAATAGGGAGTTCGCTGTAGGACTGTTCGAAGAGAAGTATTACAGTCATGGGGGTAGGAAAGGAAAATGAAGTGCTGAATATTGACTTGGCCGAACAAGACTGGAGAACTCCTTTCTGGAAATTTCTAGGAGGAATCAGAGATGGATTCGCAAAAGATCTCGAGAAATTGGAAAAACAAGCTCGGTTCTACTACATGTTAGATGGGGCGTTGTATCGAAAAACTTTCCTACCAACAGATGCTAGATGTTTATCCAAAGAGGAGGGGCTTAAGGTTTTAAAGGAAGCGCACGAAGGAGGATGTGCCGAACATGCGGGGGCTCGAGCATTGGCTCGCAAGGTCGCACGAGCTGGTTTCTACTGGCCAACGATGAAGAATGACGCCGAAGAACTAGTTCGGAAATGCAACGCCTGTCAGAAACATGGTTGGCGAATTCGCACGCCAGCAACAGATATGCTTACGGTATGTTCGCCTTGCCCTTTTGCCAGATGGGGAATTGATATAGTTGGTCCACTTGTTAAAACCAGAGGAAATAAGCAATTCTTGGTAGTAGCTGTGGATTACTTCACTAAGTGGGTTGAAGCCGAACCCTTGGTTAAGATCGCCGAACCAGATATGATCCACTTTATATGGAAGAGTATTTGTTGCAGATTCGGCTTACCCAGAATTTTGGTGTCAGATAACGGAGCCCAATTCAGAGGCAAAAAGATTACAGGATGGTGTAAAGAGATGAAAATTGTACAAGTGTTTACCCCAGTAGCTCATCCTTAAGCAAATGGACAAGTCGAAGTGGTTAATCGAATAATTCTAGATGGAATCAAAAAACGGCTGGAATTTGAGAAATCGAACTGGGTGGACGAACTGCCATCCGTTCTATGGGCATATCGAACTTCACCTAGATCGACTACGGGAGAAACTCCTTTCAGTTTGGCATTTGGCATGGAAGCGGTAGTCCCAGCTGAAATTCAGGGAGAAGCTCTGCGAATCACTAATTTTGATCCACAGCAGAATGACGAATTAATTCGAACAGATTTGTTATTTCTGGAAGAAATTCGAGATGAAGCCAGAGTTCGCCACGAGTTATACAAGAGGCGTATTCAAGCAGCTTTCAACAGAAAAGTTCGCAAAAGAGAGTTTCAAGTAGGGGATTTGGTTCTAAGGCAATCGGATGCCTTGTTGGAGATCGGAAAGCTTGATGCCATTTGGGAAGGACCATACACTGTTACAAAAGTTTTACCAGGTGGATCATACGAGCTCGCCGATGAACATGGAAAGGAACTGCCAAGACCTTGGCACATCAACCACTTGAAGAAATTTTACACTTGAAATCTCAAACCCCAGTATGTTGCTTTTTATTTTTTCAAGTTGTTGTTTTTATGAATAATGGATATTTTTCTGCTCCGTGGACGTAGGTCGATTTGACCGAACCACGTTACATCTTCGAGTCTTTTTATGTTGATTTTGCTTAACTCTTACAAAAACACAATCATATTGTGGAACGAACTCACAGTTCCCTCGGAACTCAACGATTAAGCACGAAACAGTTCCCTCGGAACTCAACGATTAAGCACGAAGCAGTTCCCTCGGAACTCAACGATTAAGCACGAAGCAGTTCCCTCGGAACTCAACGATCAAGAACAAAGCAGTTCCCTCGGAACTCAACGATGAAGCGCGAAGTAGTTCCCTCGGAACTCAATGATTACGAGAAGTTCCTTCGGAACTTAATGATTAAGCCTGTTAAAGTTCCCTCGGAACTCATGAATCGAGCATATTGAAGAAGTCCCCTCGGAACTTCTTGATTAAGCGTGTTACGAACTCAATGATCGATGCAAATTAAAGAAGTTCTATCGAACTTAAATATTAGGCGGAATAAAGAGCTCTTTCCAGATTCACAGTGTTTGATTCATTACTTTACAGATATTTATTCGATATGTTAGTAATTGTGTAAATGTTTGATTTACTAAGTAAGAAAACACGAAGACAGGCGAACTATGAGAAAAAAGTTGATTCATTACAAAACTTTTACAAGTTTGACAAAAAAAAAAAAAAAGTACAAGTAGAAAAAATCTAAGTATGATCAGGAGAAGGAGTCAGCTGGGCATCAATTGGTTCGAGGAGCTCGAACGTTTCTTCAGGAAGAGGAGGAGTTGGACTGCGAGGATTTTCAACTGGCGCAGGAAGCGACGAACTAGGGCCAGGGAGGTCGAGCTGATTGTCCGGAAGGACTTCCTTGAGTGCCTCCTCAAGACAACCCGACCACCATTGTTCGGTGTTTATGTCGCCGTTCGGGTCGCCACGCCAACCAGGTGGAATGGAGTGAGTCCGCATCACCTCCTGGGCTAGCTCGTTCACATCGAACTGAACAGCCTCCCCGGCTCGCTCCTGGCAGAGTCGAACTGCCTCTTCGAAGTAAGTCACAGCCATCGGAGCCGCCTTGGATAGGAATAGAAGGGAGTCCCAAAGGCGGAAGACGAGCCTTTCTCGGAACTCTTCCGCCAGCAGCTTCATCTCGGGGCTCCGAGCGAACTGGTAGAAGCCATTTTTATACATGACTTCTCCAAATTCAGCTCGGGACCTCTCGGCCTCTTCCAGCTTCTCCCGCAGGTTTTCATTTTCAGCTCACGCATTTGAGATGGCGGTTTGCTGCTCCACGGCGAACTGCTCCTTAGCCAGTAGGAGCTCTTCCTTCTTTGCCACCTCGGAGCGAGCTACAGCTAATTCCAGCTCTCTCTCTTCCAGCTGAACAGATAGGTTTTCAACCTTGCTGGCATGATCGCTCAGATCGCTCTCCAAGGTGTGCTTTTCCTGAAGAGTACTCCTCAACCTATCCCGTCGCTTAAAAGCTCTTTCACCCCTGGCCTCGAAGCGCTTGGCCAGACTGACAAGTAGAGAGAGGTCCTCCTCGAGCTCCTTTCTCTCAAGGTCTTCCTCCCCTTTCTCCTTCCCCTTTGCCACTGCCTTGCCCGATTTGACTAAGGCTCGAGCCTGCTCGGACTCCTTTGCAGTTCGCACCACCTCTTTCGAGGCGCCCTCCTCAGTTCGCGGTTTTTTGGCGGGTGCCTTCTTTTGCGAGCTCGAAGGCGCCTTTTTCTTCCGTCGAAGAGGAGCATCTTCGACTGGGTCAGAGGTGGGGATGGCAGCCTCGGTGACAGGACGAACAGGAGAGGCCTCGGCCAGGTTCAGGCTAGCTTTTGGCGCTAGTTCGCCTAATCTTCTCTCTTCTTTCTCACGGAAGGCCGCCGCTTGGCGGCTGTTCACCGCATCATCTGCTGGCGAGAAGGCAGCCTTGCCTCCGGACTTGAGAACGAAAAAGTTATTCATTTCTCGATCTGTGACATAAAACGCGAACTGTTAGTATAAAATATATATATATATATAATTAAATTAGCAACCTAAGTCGAACTGGCGTGAAATTGGAGTGTTCGGATAAAACCCCCAGAAGGCCAACAAGGGTTCGCATGAACTCATGCGAACAATGTCGAACATCCCTTCCCGAAACAGCCGGGCTAAAGCCCCAAGTTCGAACTCCCTTGCGGGAGCGGGCTCATTGAGGCTCGAACTCTCAACCCAGGGGTGAGTTCGGAAGGTGTTATTGTTAGGAACACGAACAAAAAAATAGTATTTTTCCCAGGAGCTGATTTTTTCATCTCCTGGGGACAAAAAGAGAGCTCGTTTTTGTCCGCTTCTAGGGCTCAAATAGAAGCGGAAAGGATTAGTGCGTTTGAGAACGAAGCATGAACGAAATTGTTCGGCAGTCGGTTCGACCCCCATCCATTTACACACCATATAAAAAGCTACAATGTAACTTATGGAATTCGGGTGTAATTGATTAGGGCACACCCCATAGGCCGAACTGACCTCAAGAAGGAATGGATGAATAGGAGGGACTAGACCTACACTCACGTGTCTTAAGAACCACGTGTAGCACCCGGGGGGAGCCCGATGAGGACGATCATCGGGGCCGGGAATAATAATGGAATAGCCCGCCGCTGTAATAAGCGAGCTAAGGAGTATAGTGTGTGTAGGAGTAACTTTTGTGGTGGAGAAAACATCTTGAACAGATTTTTTGCGAGATCGCTTAGGGGGGGAAGAGGAGGAAAGGATTTGACGACCAGAAGAGGAAGCCGTCGGGATGGGCGAATCTGAGGCAGTTCGCAAGGGAAATTCCTCAAAACCTTCCTCAGATTCACTCTCATCCCTCAGATGGATCAAGAAAGGAAAAGAAGAAGTCATTTTGAAGAAGAATACGAAAGAAGAAGAGAAGGAAGAGTACCTGGGTTTTTTGTGTTTGAAACTTGGAAAATCTCAAAGAGGAGTATTCTTGCTTAAGAGAAGTGAGTTTTTGCAGAAGAGGTTTTGCAAAAATGAGAAAGGGGTATATATAGGCGAAAATCCTTGATTTTGGGGGGAAAACTGAAAAGTCACAAGATCTCAGCCGTCTGGAGCAGTTCGATCCAACGGTGAAGGCGAAACGTCGCATATCCGACCGTTGGATACAGTTCGATCCAACGGTGGATACGAAAAGACGCGTTTAAAAGGACGGAGATAATCTCGCCCGTTGGATGCAGTTCGATCCAACGGAGATAACAGCTTTGATCTTATCCGTAGGATTCAGTTCGATCTGACGGTGAAAATCAATCGGCGCCTAGGGATTAACGTACTGACAAATGCGATCTTGGCCGTCAGATATAGTACGATCGAACGGCGACGACGAAAGGGTGCCTCGGGATGGAGGAAACGTCGCAGACGAATGATGGATGGGACGTGATGCTTCTTGAAGAAGCTTCATAGATTGACAACAGCTCGAACTGTGCGATTACAGTTCGCACTCTGAAAGGGGGGAGTACTGATGTGGTCGAACTGACCACATTCAAACTACCTCGAAAACCCGACCCGGAGTTGAAGGACGATCGACGCGAACAAATTAGGAAATAATGAGTTCGTTCAAGCGAACAAATATCTGGCATGTTAATCGAACTGATCCAACTCGTAACCCGTAATGTCGAACTGAGATGTGGGACGCCGAGCTGATACGAGCGAACTAATTCAAATTTGAGATAACTCCCACGATTGCGAGAATCTCGCCACTTCCCAAGTTTTTTGGAGAAAATCTCAACTGCCACATCCCACTCCTAGGAAATCACGTTTCTCTCAGGGAATATATATATATCTTTTGTTTTTCTAATTTGCACACACAATCACAATCCTAATTTATATACTAAGCATTCAAAATCGAGAGCAACACTTTTGTGAGATTACTGACTTGAGCGTCGGAGTCCCTTCACCGGGAAAAACCTCCGGTGTTCTTTGTTTTGCAGGTTTTCTTAATCGGAGAATTCCAATCATCGTCGGAGAATTCCAGTTTGGCGTCGGAGAATTTCGAACGGCATCGGAAAAGTGAAGGATCGGAGTCGAGACAAATCAATTATCTAAAGATTGAACCTATTTTCACAAACTTCTACATGAAGTATAAAATTTGTGTTATCAATTGATCTATTTTACATAACAAAATTCGCAAGACGATGTTAGGATCGGAAAAAAGAAGGCAAGCCAAGTGCCGACATTGTCACAGTCGATCGGACACATTGTCCGCACCCATTCTCAATAGGCTACCAATGGATAAAAAGTGATCCACTTGCATACAGATTGTACGGACTAGCCCACTACTATATATATGAAGGAGGTAGTATTTGAAAGTAATATTTAGTTTTGGGCAATTCTATACACATCCCATCAAATTCTAAACACACCCCATTTATACACACATTCTTTTTTATTTTTATTTTAAGAATGTGTGTATAGATGGAGTGTGTTTAGTATTGATGGGGTGTGTATAGAATTACCCTTTAGTTTTTTTAAATGATCAAGAATTTTATACATCGTGTGATATAATTTTGTGTCTAATGTTGTAAGGATTTTGTTTCCTTGTTATTTAGAGGGGAATGTTATCTTAAAGTATTAAAGTATGCACTTTTTCATAATGTTATCTTACATGTGACAATATTTATTCAATTTTTTTTGAAAGGAGCCTGAAGAATTATATCAGCTCAATTCCAGCTCAGCAGCAACGTGGCAATGGAGGTCATCATATCAGCTCAATTCCAACTCAGCAGCAACATGACAATTCAGTTCCAGCTTAACCATCTTAGCTCATCAAGTTGATATTAGAAGAGTAGTTTCTAGAATCTTTTTGTAACCTTTTTCAATTAGTTAGTTAGTTGATAAACTCTCTCTGCAAGTGTATAAATACTTTCATGTACTCAGTTTATCAAGTATTATTGATTGAATAATAGAATCATACTTCTTCTTCTCTAATTTGCATAAACCCTAATTCATGCATTTACATGCAATCATATATGAATGTTAGTTTGTACATGGTATCAGTTGAGGTTGTCTCTGCTTTTGATTAATCAATGGCTGCTTTTGATTCATCAATGGCTTCACGCTCCGCTCTTAGATCCGATCCTTGTCCGGCGCTCAACTCCATTGTACCGCCGCCACATCCGCCGTCTACTTCTACTTCAACTCCAGGTTCTTCCTCCTTGCATCGCGATTCAGATGCTCTATTTCTAAGTAATTCAGATTTCCCTGGTATGTGTCTTGTCACTGCAAAACTTGATGGAAACAATTTCCTTCTTTGGAGTGGATCGATTCAGATTGCCTTGCTAGCTAAGAACAAATTAGGTTTTATCAATGTCATTATCTCTAGACCTCTTGATCCAACTTTAATTGATAATTGGGAACGTGTTGATGGCATGGTTAGATCCTGGATCGTAAATTCTTTATCTAAGGACATTGCAGATGCTTTCATATATGCTAATTCTGTCTTTGATCTATGGAACACCTTAGTGAGACGATTTGGTGAATGTAATGGCCCTCAACTTTATCGATTGTAACGTGATATCAGCAGTATATCTCAAGGGAATTCATCTGTGGCTGTCTATTATACCAATTTAAGCAAATTATGGGATGAATTAGTCTTGCTTATGTCTAAACCTATTTGTTCTTGTGTTGCTTCTCAAGATTGGGACACATTTACTATGCATGGGAGGTTACTTCAGTTTCTCATGGGATTAAATGATTCTTATGATGCTATTAGAAGTCAGATACTTATTATGGATCCTCTACCACATGTTGATAGAGCATATTTTATGGTTTTTAGAGTTGAAAAACAAAGGAAAGTCCACACTTCTTATCCTGATACTTTGGAGTCATCTGTTTTACTATCTCATTCACATACTTCCAGATTTGCTTCTGGTAGGGGTAATTTCCATGGCAGAGGCTCTTCATCTGCAAATAGAAACAGAAGTTCTTTTTTATCTTAGAGGAAGTTTATTTCTAAAGAAGACAAGACCAAGCTTATTTGTGAACATTGTGGTGCTCCTGACCACTCTATTAATGATTGCTTCAAATTACATGGTTATCATGATTGGTATACCAAGTCCAAGGATACAAACACTCATCCTAAACAACTGGCTCACTTGGTGGATTCTTCTTTACCTACTTCTTCCATTTCTGACCAAGGTTCTATTTCTCATTTAATTCAACAGGAAGTGACTAAGTTTTTTGCTGCAAAGCCTTCTGTTCCTAAATCTGATTCTTCATCTGATTCCACACCTTCTTTTGCTCATATGGTGGATTCAGTTGATTCTCATTTCGCCTTCACTGTTCCAAAGTCTATCACTCATGGCTCATGGATTATAGACACTGGAGCCACAATGCATATGTGTTGTGATGCTGCTCTTATGACTTGTCTCAGAATTTTACCTTTTCCAATCAAAGTATGTCTCCTTGATGGATCCATTAAATTGGTTACTCACTCTGGCCAAGTGGTACTTTCTGATTCATTGGTACTACATGATGTTTTTCTTATTCCTACATTCAAGTATAAATTGCTCTCTGTCTCTCAACTAGCCTTGACAATGTCTCTCAAAGTTGTTTTCCTTCCAATTCACTGTGAACTCATTGATTGTGATACAAACTTGGTTCTTGTCACTGGTGTTCTCTTAGGGAAGTTATACATATTCCAGCCTCAAAATCATGCTAAGATGTTTAATCTTTCTTTGGCTAGTTCTCACTCTCTTTATCTCTTTGAGCAATGGCATAGAAGATTGGGGCATGTTGCCCCTTCCACACTTTGACATCTTGATTTTCTTAAGCCTATTTGTCCTCCTTCTACTTATTATTGTGACACATGCCATGCCTCTAAGCAAACAAGGATTTATTTCCCTACCAGTTCCATTCATACTACTAAACCTTTGGAACTCCTACATGTTGATATTTGGGGACCATATTCCAAGCCAAGTATTACAAACACTCCATATTTTTTAACTATAGTGGATGATTTCACTAGAGCAACTTGGATATGTTTACTTTCATACAAAGGGCAGGCTGTTTCTTCACTCAAGGTTTTCATCAGAATGATCTCCACCAAGCTTGATCTTCCAGTAAAGAGTATTAGATCTGATAATGGTTCAGAATTTTTAAGCAATGATTACAAGACATTTCTTGTGTCTATACTCCTCATCAAAATGGTGTGGTTGAAAGGAAACATAGACATCTTTTGAAAGTTTCTAGAGCCTTAATGAAAGATTCACAGGTTCCTCATTTACTTTGGCCTTATTCAGTACTTACTGCTGCTCATATTATTAACAGATTACCTACTGCATTACTACAATAGAGGTCATCTTTTCAGATTTTATTTGGTGATTGTCCTTAGTATGAATTAATGAAGTCTTTTGGTTGTTTGACCTATATGACTAATGTCTCTCCACACAAAGATAAGTTTGCTGATAGAGCTTCCAAATGTGTTTTGATTGGCTATGCTTCAGATCACAAAGGATATAGAATATTTAATCTTGATTCTCATCAGATTACTATTTCAAGAGATGTGGTTTTTCTTGAGTCGATAATCCATATGATCAGTGCTCCTCATCCTCAGAGCCTGTTGTTTACATTCCTTTGTCTTCAGATGATGATATCATTCCAGCTCCAGCTACTGATTCCATGTTATCTCCTCCATCATCAACTCATCTAATCAACTTGTCTCATCTCTGAGAAGAAGTTCTAGACTTCATGTTCCTCCAGCTTATCTTGATGATTTTGTTGTTAATCAATCTTCTACTTATGAAGTTATCCTCAATGTTGCAACAATTGTTGAACCTAGATCATTTACTCAAGCCAAATCTGATCCTAAGTGGGTAGAGGCTATGGATAGAGAACTTCAAGCTCTGGAAGATAATAACACATGGGAACTTACTACTCTTCCACCTAACAAGAAACCAATTGGATGCAAGTGGGTATATAAGGTAAAACTCAAGGCTGATGGCTCCCTTGAAAGACTCAAAGCAAGATTAGTGGCTAAAGGCTATGATCAAGTGGAATGAGAGGATTACGTTGACAGCTTTGTACCTGTGGCCAAGCTAGTTACTGTGAGAATGATAATAGCTTTGGCAACACTTAAGGATTCGCCCTTAGCTCAAATTGATATAAATAATGCCTTCCTCCATGGTTATCTAGATGATGAAATATACATGGATATTCCTCAAGGTTATTCCAAAAGTCTTCCTGGACAGGTATGCAAGCTTACTAAGTGCCTTTATGGCCTCAAACAGGCCTTAAGGCAATAAAACACTGAATTTTGTACTCAGCTTCAAAATTTTGGTTTTGTTCAATCATTGCATGACCACTGCTTATTCACATTACACAGAGTGTCTAATTTTTTTAGCTCTATTTGTCTATGTTGATGATGTTTTGATTACTGGTACTTCATTATCTTTGATCAAGCAGCTGAAATCGTTCTTGCATGACACCTTCACTATAAAGGATCTTGGTGAAGCTCAGTTTTTTTTTGGCATGGAAATTCAGAGATCAACTTCAGGTAATTTTTTAAATCAAAGGAAATACATATTACATATCCTTCATGAATCTGGCATTAAGGATTGCAAAGTTACTTCAACTCCTCTTCCTCAAGGAATCAAACTTGCTCTCAGTGATAGTGTTTTGCTTCCAAATTCAGAACATTATAGGAGGCTTGTTGGCAAGCTTTTATACTTGACCTTGACTAGACCTGATATTACTTATGCAGTGCAATAACTTAATCAATTTCTCCATTCTCCTACCATTAATCACTGGAATTATGCTATTTATCTCTTGAAATATCTTAAGGGTACTACTTCTTCTAGTCTATTGTATCCCTGCTCACATTCTTCGGATATTAAGGCATATTGTGATGCTGATTGGGGGTCCTGTTCAAATACAAGAAAATCATTAACAGGGTATTGCATTTTTCTTGGTGGATGCCTCATCTTTTGGAAAACAAAGAAGCAATTTACAGTCTCTAGAAGCTCAGCAGAAGCTGAATATAGAGCTTTGGCAACTACATCTTGTGAATTGGTATGGATTAACTATATTGCATCTGATCTTGGGCTCACAGTTCCTACACCTATTTCTCTTTATTGTGATAACAAAGCTGTCATTCACATTACTCAAAATCTAGTGTTTCATGAGAGGACTAAGCACTTAGACATAGACTGTCATATTGTGAGAAACCATTACAAATCAGGCTTCATTACACTTCATCATGTTTGTTCTAAGCTTCAATTAGCAGATTTATTTACTAAATCTCTTGGTGCTTCTCAATTTTTACCTCTTCTTTTCAAGCTTGGTATGATCAAGCTTGAGGGGGGATGAAGAATTATATCAGCTCAATTCCAGCTCAGCAGCAACGTGGCAATGGAGGTCATCATATCAGCTCAATTCCAGCTCAGCAGCAACATGGCAATTCAGTTCCAGCTTAACCATCTTAGCTCATCAAGTTGATATTAGAAGAGTAGTTTCTAGAATCATTTTGTAACCTTTTTCAATTAGTTAGTTAGTTGATGAACTCTCTTTGTAAGTGTATAAATACTTTCATGTACTCAATTTATCAAGTATTATTGATTGAATAATAGAATCATACTTCTTCTTCTCTGATTTGCATAAACCTTAAATCATGCATTTACATGCAATCATATATGAATGTTAGTTTGTACAGAGCCAAATCATATTATCAATTTGTGTGAGATTGTTAATAAAGGGTAAGGGGAAAGTAAGCAAATGAAAATGAAATCCATCATTTATATTTGTATTTATTTATGACCTACATAACTAAATAATAGAGCAAATGTCCTTAAATACCCACTTTGTTAAAAAGTGGGACAAAAATAATCATGTTTATATAGATAGGTCAAAAATACCCACTTTTGAAAGTCAAAAGTGGGCTAATTTGACACACCTGAAATCAATGTTCCCTACGCCAACTTTTATGTGTTGTATATGTGGATAACATTTATATATATAATGGGGTTATGCCACGTGTAAAGTTGATCTTATATCACATGTCCAAACAATTGCTTACACACGAAAAGTCATGTGATATAAGACTAGAAAATGAAGTTTTTTTCAACTTCCATGTGTAAAAGAGACACGAAAAGTAAATAAATATAACACACTCTAAATTGAGATAGGATAACATGAAAAGTTTTAGTATAACCTTGATTACAAGAGTTTTCGTGTAACCTTAATTTTAAGAGTTTTCGTGTAACCTTGATTTCAAGAGTTTTGGTGTAACATTGATTTCAAGAGTTTTCGTGTAACCTTGATTTCAAGAGTTTTCGTGTAACCCTATTTTTGGGTGTTACACAAAAACTATTGTATTAATCTTGTTTGTTCCAGTGGAATTATAGCTCAATTTGCTCATTATAGTCTTGGGTTTGATTCCCACTGGCCATAGTGTACCTTTTTTTTTTTTGCCAAAAGGGCTTTCAAATCAGTTTTTTTGCCAAAAGGGCTTTCAAGCAGAAAAATAGGCGCCGTCTTTTCTTGAAAAATTGGAAAAGATTCCCCAACTATCTCATCTTTTACTGACAGGTCAAATTGGATTTAAGTCAAAGTGGGTATTTTTAAACTTTTATATAATAAATGAGTAATATTTGTCCACTATTTTTTACTAAAGGTTAGTTTTGTTCTTAAATATAATAAATAGGTTATTTATGGCCACTGTACTAACTAAATATCTCAATCAAATCGGATGACAAGCTTGCAACCTAGGCCCAACACTTAAATTATTATCAATAAATATTGAATTGATTGGACCATATATTTAAGTGATCTGACTGATCATTTCTTACACAAACACGAGGAAAAGGTAGCAGAAACATGAAAAGCTATGAAATGTCCACACATTAATTAGCAATTGATTTGGTCCATTTTTATCTCCAGTGATGGACCACCAAATAATCAATCAATATTTTAACCACATTATAAAGACACTGATAGTAACTCATTTACATGATTTTTTTTTTTTTTTTAACAAATCAAACCATTTTACAATAAGAAAATATAGGTAGTCATGAGATGGGCCGATAATCTATTACCCTTCTCTTCCACATTAAACCCATTACTTTGCGGGCCTTAAGATTCTTAAGAATGCTAAAATAAATCCACCACTTTATTGGGCCTAAGCCCACTTTAAATGCTAATTAATTAATTAATCAATTAATATTAACTTGAAACAAAATGACCAGTTACCTATTACTCATTCGGGTTTATTAATTTTGTAAACTAATTTTGAAAATAATATATATATATATATATATATATATCATTTAGTGGTATTGTATCCTGTGTCTATGTGATACATGGAAATATAATTTATAACTGAATTATTGGATTGTTATTATATATTATAAGTATCAAAGATTATAATATATGATTTATTTAAACACATGTAAAATTAAAAAAAAAATATTCAAAGTAATATATATATATATTTATATATTAGTATAATTGCAATTTTGAAATACTAGTAAATGCACAAATTTAGTAGTTGAATTTTATTTTTTCTCTCAATTAAGATATCCAACCATCTCATTCTTGATCTTGGAAACAACCATATATACTTGACACTCATCAAATTAAAAATGACCTATTAATAGATTAAATAAGATACAATGGACTTTTATTTTTTGTTTATATAGATGATGATGATGGTGACTTAATTTGATTCAAAGGTTCTTAATTCAGAAAATTTGACCTTTTCTTTTATGAAAAATTGAAAACGTCTAGAAAATTTAGAATATGCAGGCTCGCGATTTCATTTAGTGTTCAATTAAAAGTTGTAATTTGCAAATTTACAATTTGAATTCAATTTAAGTTATACATAATAAAAGGATCAAAATAATATCGTAACTTTTTATACAAAAATCTATGCCACATGTATAAATTCTATATATAAAAACATAATAATTACACGAGGAAAGAATATTTTCCAAAAAGAAGAAAAAATTATAATAACAAGAGTAATCCAACAACCAATATGAACCCTCCTCGGCTCCAAGAATGGTCCACACGTGGAGTTCCATTGGTGTCGCTCTCACCTGTGGGAGTCAAAGTGGGATCCGACCCGTTATAATTCGGGTTGGACCCATATAGCTCCTGGATTCCCATGACGTCATCATTGGTCAGCTCCACTTTCCGAAAACCCGATGTAATAGTGGGGTACATAATGGCCTCCTCAACCGAACTATGACCCAACCCGAGTAAATGCCCGATTTCATGAACCGCAACCGACTCCAAATCCACCGCCGACGTCGGAGAAGAGTTGATAAAGTCACCGTCAATCACCCAATTCTCGTCACCGTCCAGGTGGAACCTTCCAACGGGCGGCGCGAACGCGTGCGCCAACGTTCCCAACACGCCGTCGAACGGCTCGCCGTCGCCGTGATCTCCACTATAAAACCCGATACGGATGTCCGCCCGGCTGTACGACGTCGTCTCGGAGAACGTCAGCGGCGTCACCTCCGACCACCGCTCGAACGCGCGTGAGAACACACCCTTAATCACGTCCGACAGCTGGTTCTCCGGCGAGAAGGCGTAGGTGAGCTGGGACCTCTGTGTCGGCCAGCGAGGCCTGTTGGGGAAGAAGGTGTAATGCGCGACCGTGTGGATCGTGGGGTTTGCGCTGTAGGTGTTCGACGGTTTGCCTGAGCGCATGGTGGAGGTGCCGTTGACGATGTCGGCGTTGCCGCATCGCGGGAGGACGATGTGGTTCAATGTGGAGGCGTCAAGTTGGCCGGTGGCGTTGAGGTTGAAGTTGAGCTGGTAGTTCTTGACGGCGGCTTCGAGGTAGTCGTCGAAGTCGTCAGGAGAAATCATGGTCGGAGGTGTTGAGGTAGCCGAAATGTTGGAAGTATTTCTTGAGTTTTGCTAAACCTTGAGCGTTGACGCCTCTGTGGCAGCCGGAGAGAGTGTTGAAAGCATCCCAGATTGAAGCGTTTGGGATTAGAGAAGATGGGATTGATGTAATATTGGGGAAGAAATGAGCTGAAACTCGATTTGGATCCTTGCCGCCTATTATAAACATCACTAACACTAAATTTACTGTGATTATAGAATTTCTGAGTTTCATTATTTCTTTCAAATTGGAAACCAATTCACTGTTTAAATATGGCTGTTTAGAGAGAGAGAGAGAGAGAGAGAGAGGCTCAATTTCGCAGCAAGTAAATCGACATATATATTCTCTAAATATTTTAGGTTGTCTTTTTTTCCTCGACCTCCTGATCGATTTATATGTGATGGCTAATGGTGGGGCCAAGTAGATGGAGGTTGAGATGGATCAATAAAATCATCCTGTTCTTGCAGCATATCAAGGAATGTGGTGATGTAATTAAACATTAATTTGTTTTTCAAAGTAATTACTTAGTTGTAACTACACTTTGCTTGTCTTATTTTCCAATATTTTTCAAGAGTGAAAACTAATAAGTGTCGGGTGTTGAAGTTTGGTGCAATTACAAATTTCAACCAATTAAGAGGAAAATATGTACATGTTCTTTAAACCATATAAATATAATTAACACTGTGAAAGATTAATGAGAATATTGGGAGAAAAGTCGGCTACGTGGAAGGTTGGTTAACCAAATTTCTGAATGTTGGACATTTTATTTTTATATAAACCACACGCAATATTCTTTAATTTTGGTTATAGTTTATAAGATTTATGTCTCTTTCAACACTCGCTAATAAAATGAAAGTTTGAAAGAAATCTGAATGGTTGGGAGTAAAAGTAACTGATTATTGGGTCATGAGTGGGACAACTAACTGCATGTGGAAAAGTCTAAAATGTTAAAATTTAAGTTTTGAAAGTTGTTCGAATTGTTAAAGAGGTGTTTGCTGAACCAGAACATATCTTACTTAATTGTCTAAAAATATTAAAACCAAACCGATCATATTTAGTTGACATGCAAATCCAAACTCACATTCATAACTAGCAATAAATCATATTCAACTTTCCAATCAAATTAGTATATATAATTCTATTCTAGCACATAAATTTAATATACATAAAAACATAGAGCCGGCAAATTAAAATATGAAACTTTCCTATAAAATTAATCATAACAACATTTTAATTTGTTTCTTAAAGGCTACCGGATCATCTATACTTTATTGTTTTTAATCCACCTCAGACATTAACTATCTACGTCATCTTTCATTTAACGTATGATGACTATTTTAAAATATTAGATGAAACAATACTACAGTACTCTACTGCGTGTAAATCCACATCTTTTATTTTTTAGTCCGAGTAGTAAGACATCAATCTTTTCAAATGTATCCATAAGCACCTGTAAAGGATACAAATAATTAGGCATCTAGCTAAACCAATTCAAGCAAGTCTTGTGTGAGATCGTCTCATGAATCTTTTTCCGTGAGACGGGTCAGCCCATGACCTATACTTAGCAATTCATATGAAAATTTGTGGATATGAGTTCAATTTATGGGTAATAAGGATGCGTCTCACGAAAACTATCTGTGAGACAGTTTCATATTAGTTTTTGTGAACCAATTCTTTGGAGGAATATGGTCGGCTTGATTCATTTATTAGTACGTGTAAATTATACTCCATCAAATAAGTATATTGAATGTGACATTTTTATTTATTTTCCCACTTACTTATATCAATCAATTGTGCGTTAATTGAACCCTAAATTTGGTTCATCCCATTGGCTTATCTCTCATATTTTAATCAATATTGAATGTTGATCGATCAGCTTTGCAGTAAAAAAGGAACATATTAGAATTCTCAGTCAATATCTACTTTTATTATAATCTTACACAAATGAAATTACGTGTCATATTTGAAATTCATTACAGTTTCCCAGCTATCATGCCTGACGTCAGAGTGACGCATTAAAATATTTTGTGTAATATATAGTTAAAGCACCCAATTTGACCAAACATCGGGGTTTAGGAAAATTCAAAGAAATAATTGTGACAATTAAAGTTTGGTCAAATATTGCCTCAATTTCACAATAGTCAATGTCGCCGCCACGCTTTCTTACTTCTAGAAACTACTGCACTTCTTCTTCTTCTTCTTCATATAAACAGCACTTTATTCCCTTCATTTTGATCTCTCCTCAACTCTCTCTCTCTCTCTCTCTCGTTTTGGGTTAAAGTATTGCAGAATCAATGGCATCAAACAGCGCTTCATACGAGACATCGTGGGCAGATCAGTGGGACCCACAGCCCATGTATAGCCACCCCGCCAACACCAGTTCGGGTGGCTCATCAGCTTCCAAACTCTCCGGCAAGACGAAGACGGCGGCGATCACCGGCGTCAAGAAGGTCAAGTCCGGAGCCACCGCCGGATTCCACTGGGTCAAAACTAAATACCAAAAGGCTACACATAAGGAATAGATATATATATATATATGTATATGTATGTATGTATTGCTCAACGTCCCTATATAGCTGATGATAGTTGTGTTCATTCATGTATCTTAATTACTCTACATTTTATTTATTTCTTTTTAATCTATTATTCATGTTTGTCTCTTTAGGAACCATTGATTTATTTATTTATTTTTTGTACATGTAAAGATTACTAGTGGAAATGATTGGTTATGTTTTGTACATGATTTATATCTTCATTTCAATGTGTCTTTTTTGTTTTTTTCCTTTTTTTATAGTGGTAATTAAAATAAATAAATAAAACAAACAAATCAACGCGATCATAAGTGGTATTTTACAATAAGATAGGATCATTCACACAAATGTTATGGTTAATTGGTAAGTAATTTCTTATTAAAAGTTATGTTATAGTTATGTTACACTGATAAACATAAATCGCATAAATTCACATGCTTGTATATTTGTAAGTGATAAAATAAATAAAAAAGGCCTTACAACTGTTGTTATAGCATTCGCTTTGGCCAACACAAAAATATCGTATAAGAATCTGCTTTCTGAGAAAAGCCCAGAGAGATTGGTTCCAATTTTTGATATAAAAGAATCCACTTTGGGAAAAGCCTAACTAAACAATATTCCTACTTTTTGTGTCAAATAAATATCTTATTCCCTTTTTTTAGGTGAAACTTATTTTTTATATCGATGTCACAAACTTCGTGAATTCAAGTGTTATCTTTTTTTCTTTCTTGCATCCTACTTTTAATTTAGGTAAGGTGTCTTCCATTCATTTATAGAATTGTTTATAGAAATATATGACCTTCCAACTCTCAAATCTACATAAGCTTAAATATTTCAACTATATGATATAATATATATGTAGTTTCCATCTTAATATTATCCTCCAATTCGGCTTGATTGATGTTTTTAAAATCCAACTTTACTCCAAATTTATAAACCGACCATTAGAGGGAGAGAGTGATTAGAGGAACTAAGTGCTAAGCCCGCATATTCAAAATGTTGGTTAAATTAAAATTAGACAGTATATATAAAATTGTATAACAACTAACACTGACTAATTAAAATACACACAAGATTTTTTTATTAGCCTTTCTATATTGTATCTTTTATTTCAAAATATGTCACATACCATACATATGAATCAACATTATTAATTAATAAATGATATATATATATATAAATGTAATAAATTTTTAAGATGGAACATTAAATAAAAGTGATGAAATGATTCATACCTAAATAAACAAAGACTTCAGTCACGTAGAAGAAGCTTGTACAAGGACGCGGACCATATTCCTAAAACACGCTTACTCAGTATTATTTTTCATTCCAAATAGACATCTCAAAAACAGTACTAAAAGAACAACAACGTAGTTAAGTGTGGAAACGCGCACAGACAATACTTTCCCCCACAACTCCACCATATAAATATACCCTATTTCCGAATCCCCATCATATTACTCCAAAGCTCCAAACCCCGAATTAATTAATTTTCGCAGACAAATTCTATCGTCTCTGAAGATTCCATTCGGAATCCAATTCCACAGAATTTCGATGGCGTACGAAGATAATCCATGGGGAGGAAACACCGCCACCGCCCCCAATAATCCGACACGGCTGGGCGGCGGCGCCCCGACGCTGTCGGATAAAGTGAGCCAGAAGTTCGGCCGGACAAAGGACGTGGCTTCAACCGGCTTCGAGAAATCCAAGGTGGTCGCCTCTGTCGGCTTCGGAAAATCCAAGGTGGCGGCGAGGAAGGTTAAGGTAGGCGCAACGGTCGGCTTCAATTGGGTTAAAACCAAGCTCTTCCACAAGAAGTAAATACAGCCACGACATCTAATATTTGTTTTCATACTTTCGATTTTCTGTTTCCTTTTTTTTAATTTTTGTTTAGATTTTTCTAATGAGGTTTTGTTTACTGAAATGGATGATTATTTGACGATTCGTAAATACTTTATATCTATTATTATTTGTATGATCGATAATTTGATTAGTTTTTCCTTTTGATCTGTATCAATTTCAGTCCCCTTCATATTTAATATAGCTACTTAGTTTGATCGTATCGATTAATGAAACAAGTTGCGTTGTTGAGTAGGATTTGTAGACTCTTATGTTTCAAAGTTGGCAATGTTTTATTGAGAAACTAATTTGTATGACAATAATTTAATCTGTAGACTTAGCATTTAGTAATAGTTTTGAAATTTTGGTCTATATAGACATAGATTTGGAAACCAAGGGGAAATTTCACTACTCTAAATTGAAGAGTCGTTCAGATATTACACATTTGAATAACAAAAGATAAAATCTATTACATAAATCGTAGTTTGTATTATATAAGGTAGATTTTAATTTATTGAAGACTATCTTTGATTTATAATAAAGTCAAGATATATATATATATATATGTTGGTATACGAGATTGGATCAACACGAAATTAAATTATGACTTGATTAAACAAATTTTATTTTGCTTGATCATACTACATGTCCCCTTATCTTTTGTTAGATCAATATTTTGTATTGAATGAGACACCAATTCGCCAATATTATCCCTTTTCCTAAAATGCTTGACAAGAGAATACAAAATTAAACATATCTTAATAAACTAGGTGATTTTATTTTTTTAAAGACGATTTTGAAAATATAATTTTATAGGCAAATTTTTACAAACAGTGAGTAAATCGTGAAGTGAATAGTATCACGTATAAAATCAAGAAGAGTGGCTCAAGCTGATTGGACCACAGAATTGTTGGAAATCCATGAATATTTTTATTGAATAATCGAAATTGAAAGTAGTTCATATAAGTAACTCACCGTTTGTCCTAATTGAAAGGGAAAAAGAAATCCCCAGATACGTACCAAAATCTTATCCAATGTTGACCATACCTGAAATCCCTCTGAAATCAGGCACCGGAAAACTTCCCGTTTTGGGATTCGGCACCGCCGCCGATCCTCCAGTCGACTCAGAAACCACCAGAACCGCCGTATTAAACGCAATTGAACTCGGCTACAGGCATTTCGACACCGCCGCTCTGTATAACTCAGAGCAGCCACTCGGTGAAGCCATAGCCGAAGCTATAAACCGCGGTTTGGTTAAATCTCGCGACGAGTTATTCGTCACTTCTAAGCTCTGGTGCAGTGATGCTCATCGCCAACACATCGCTTCAGCTCTTCGGAGGACTCTCGAGTGATTACCGATACCGATTTTTTAAAATGTTTTTTGGTGAATTTGGAAATTGAGGGTTTATGAAAATTGTGAACTTGTGTGTGGGGATTTGCAGGAATCTGAAAATGGATTACATAGATTTGTATCTGATACATTGGCCGGTGAGTTCTAAGCCTGGGGAAGTTGCGTATCCTATAAAAGCAGAGGATTTTGTGGCCATGGATTTCGAGTCGGTTTGGGAGGCCATGGAAGAGTGCCAGAGGATTGGGCTCACTAAAGCTATTGGAGTCAGCAATTTCTCTAGCAAGAAGCTTCTAGAAATCATGGCCAATGCTAAGATTCAACCTGCTGTCAATCAAGTGAATACTGACCTGTGCTCTACCTATATCTTTATTCATTAGTTGATAGGGAGATTCTTGATTAATTCTGGTTTCTTGATTAAAGGTAGAGGTGAATCCAGGTTGGCAGCAAAAGAAGTTGATAGAGTTGTGCAAAGAGAAAGGGGTTGTTGTGGTTGGTTATTCTCCTCTAGGGGCATATGGAACATTCTATGGCACAAATAGAGTAATGGAATCACCAGTGCTGAAGCAAATAGCCAAGAAGAAGGGGAAAACAGTTGCTCAGGTAGTGAGGTTAAAGGAAAATGGTTGGTAATGGTATGAATGATTAAGTGAGATCCATTTCCTGCTTGTCTTGATTTGCAGGTGGCATTGAGATGGGGTTATGAGCAGGGGATTGGAGTGGTGGTGAAGAGTTTTAACAAGGAGAGAATGAAAGAGAATATGGATATATTTGATTGGTCAATCAGCAGTGAAGAAGTCGATATGATTAGTGAAATTCCACAAGGAAGAGCTTGTCTTGGGCTGGATTACACCTCCATCTATGGCCCTTACAAGACCATTCAGGAACTATGGGATGAACATATTTAACACACACTCTCTCTCTCTCTCTCTCTCTCTCTCATGGTATGTAATATTATGAATTCACTTGAAAGTATATATAAACACATGTGAGTAATGAGTTAGGGATGATTGACTTAGCTTGTGTGTTAGCTAAACTCGTTTCACTCAATCAAGGCTTAGTTTTGGTGAAGTGATGCTCGTATGCTCAACTTGCTCCTCATCTCTGTTCTGCATTATCTATATATATCGAGTATCAACAGATTAAAGCATATAACTCCGTTTTGGAAACCGCGTACTGCTCTATACATTGAAAATCAAAATTTATTGAGATTTTGTGTACAAAAAGTTCAAAGGTGGAAATCAACCCATGCTAAAACAATCTTTATCCAATTGCATGTCAAGATTCAAGATTCCATTATTTTTATCAACAAGGAGTTGCATTAGTGGTGAAGAGCTAATAAGGCAGAAAGGAGGCAAGAAACTACCACATCGACTGGATTTTCTTCTCTCATAGTGACAAATTTTGTATGTCAAATAACTGAATCAGTCTTCTGTAGTAAATAGCAAAGTGAATAGTATAGTATATGTTTAGAAGCATAAGTTGGATATATGTACAGTTTCATTACCTGGAAATTGAAGAAGATAACTACTGCAAAGCATGTCTCTTAAGCCAAGAGGAAGATATATTACAAACTTGGGCTCCAGAACAATAGTCATTTTCGAGGAATATATTAGTATCAAACACATAACTAGCCCGAAGTGTTCAGCAACGAACAGGCCTCTCATAAGTAGGAGGTAAAGAAGGGCAATTCTCATTCATATTGGCATATGGCTCCAAAGTATTGTAATGTGGAAGTTCTATTTTATACTCACCCAAGATCTGGCAAAATGGGAGCTGATCTTCATCGTTGTTACACCAACTTGGCAACCGTGTCGTATTATTCTCAAATATTTTGAGCATATACGCGTCCTTGATCTGATCATAGCGAAAGAAGATATAGTGAGCAGGCATTAAGATGATAAGCGGTCCATTAGACGAGGCTAAAGTGTGGCTACTACTCACCGTAAACTCAGTTACTTGAATGGAATCAGAGATTGGATGAAACACTCCAGCTGCTTTATACATTGCCAGAATAAAGGCGACACATGTCGTCGACTTCCCATCACTGTAGACCCATTCGTCTTGTTCAGGGATAGTCAGTAATTGATCGAAAGTTATACCTCGCCGTTCAGTCTCAGCTAGAATATCATGCAAGTCCAGATCCTAACAGAAAAGTTAAACATATAAAGACATCCATCAACCTTTAAATCTTCAACTTCATATCCGAATCAGGGCAAAACAACCACCAACTGCATTTCCAATCCTAAATACGTATAACTGTGGAGATCACATCATTTTTATCTTGACACTCACCAACACAATGTCTCCATCATAATAATGTAGTTATGCCTTCACATTTCAGTTTAAGGTGAGCCATATCTTACAGACACGAATTCAGAACAAAAAACCGCAGTACCTCAGTCCCAAGCCGCATATTGAGAGCTTCATTCCACATGTTTGCAGCATATGCTGGCTGCACTCTTGTCCACATAGACATGACAGAAATGACCTGCACACAGTCTGGTGGTCAGTAAAAATTAGAAAGATGAACATTCTTATACTATTTCTGAAATGGAATTAGATTCCACAAATTCTAAAATATCTCCGACTTCCAGCCATTTTATAACTGTAATGGACAAAAATACACATGACGGAGGGAGGGGTTATGGACAAAAAAACACATAATGGAGGGAGGGGTTATGGACAAAAAAAACACAAGGGGTGGGAGAGAGAGAGAGAGAGACACACACACACACACACACATATAACGGAGGGAGGGGTTATGGACAAAAAAAACACAAGGGGATGGAGGGAGGGAGAGTTTGCATTCATCATCCACAGGAAATTATCTATCAAACTTAATCTGTGCATGACTTGGACAAATGTTCAAGCAAGTGAACATGTACATCCACTGCTCTGCAATGGTACAAAGTAAACGAGCTGACGGTTTTGAAAGAGACATGCAAAAATCATGTATTTGACCAATATTAAGATGTCATATAATGATGGGAGAGGATATAACACACATACAAAGAGAACATTCATACCAAGTGAGCATCAAGTGGTGGGGGGTAATTGTCAGCTACAGTGTCAATCCAACTAAAGATCATGTTGTGATAACCATATGGTTTGCCTGCCATCTGCCGAACATACTCCCAGGCAGCACTATTGTTAAACCTAGCACGTACATCTGGATGTAAGGGCAGCAGAGCAATCTGTGGATTAGAACTATCCTTGAGTGCCAGTTCCCACCATTCATCCCAAGGAATTATATCAATAACTTCTTCACCCTGTAGCAGCAGCAAAGAGACAAATCAGCATGAAAACATTAATATGCCCATCCTATGATTTTAATGCATCATAAGCTTCTAAAAGAGGGGCCTGTTATAAAATTTCCCAGGTCTCAGTAAGATTTATATAATTTCCAGGCATAATTATCCTAACTAAAAAATTGATGAATTTAACCAGTCAAGAGTCTTGGATTTTCAGATTCACAAGATCAACAGTATGCTGAAGGAGCATACTGAATAAAAGTCAAGTTCTGAGAGGTATGCCACATAGTTTATCAAACAATGACCTTAGAAGGAGCGTACGAATGTCGTTTACATGCTGACCAACCAACATGTAGCCGTAAATATAGTTCCTTTTTCCGGAAATTATAATGTTTGAAGGAAACTTATCAGCTAACATTAAATGTTAAAGAAACAGTTCTACATGAAAATCCAGAGGATAAGATCATAAGACCTATTTAGACTATGCTCTACACGAAAATCGAAGTGTGAGAAAAAAAAAATGTACCTCAAATTTCCCTTTATAAAGATTATAAAAACATGTGAACCAAAGAAAACAGTTAGGAAGACCACATGAATATAAATGATGTATTATGCAGAATGTAATAAATGTATACCACATACCTTTTCATTTTCATGTCCAGATTCACCAACCCAAAGATTACCAAATTCATCCTTCAAGCAAACAGCTGTATGTCCAGCAAATGCACCAGTGACCCACTTCTCCAGTGTCTCAAATCCACCCCAGCGTCCACGGATCTTTGAAACAGCTAAAAAGTCACCAGAATTGACATCTTTTGGGTTTATAGTAGCACGCCATGGTTGATGACGTTTTTCAAATGTTGCTCCCATGTGTTTTTCCAAGAAAGCTAGATTGGCACTCTGTCCCCAACCAGTGTTAGAGAATAGTGGCAAGACATCGACCAAGGAAAGTAATGTCCCAAGCATTCCAGATGGCATGAGAAAAACTGAAATTCCATGCTGCTTCACCTGCTCATGGTGTTACCAATGTCAACTTCTGCTCGTTAAAGTCACATCCATAATGTATTATCAAGAAATTATAAAATAAAATAAAAGTTTTCTCACATATTCTAATTCAGCAGGTTCCTCCCATGACTCAATCTTCAGTGTATGGTCTCGAGCCAAAAAATAGTAGTCCCAAGTGATCCTATAGGGAGTGGCAAATACATATATATCCATACAGGTCCAGCTATGGGCAGCTGCAGTCTGGTGGTAAAGAAGTAGAGAGTTAGAACACAGGACTATTAAAAACAAAGGCGTTATGGATTATATAAGAGTTCAAATAAACAAAATCAGTACAAGAATGACACCATCGCCAGAAGCATCAATATACATAAGCATTTGAATGAAAAGTCAAACTGAGAGTCTCAGAGTACCTCTGTGATGGATAAACTATGAAGTTCAACTAAGCAAAGGCACATACAAAAATACTAGACTGAACTATTCAACTATGAATCTAGGAGCTTTGGTTACTTCCAACATATATTTCAGTTCTCAATACTCCACTAGACAACAGGCATAATCAAATGAATATTCAGCAAATTTCTTAACAACAGGTATAATCAAATCAAACAGGAAAAAAAAAAAAAAAATCAGAGACCGTAAGATGAATGACGCCGCCCCCAATTCCCCTATCACCGGCACCAGCGAACTCAATCTTCGCCTCGTTATCGAAGAAGCACGCGCCTTTCCAAGCAATCGTCCCATTATGCGGCGCCAATGATCCAATATACTGCGGCAGCAGATCAACCGCACTGTGAATATTGTTCAACACAGGCCATGAAACCTGACGTGGTAGCACCGGCAGCACGTCGTTCACTCTGAACGGCACTTTCAGTGCATCCCCAAATTCAAACCCTAACCCTAGCGCAAGAAAAATCACGAGTCTCAGCAGCCATAGCTTCCTCTGATTAGGTACCATTGTCTGAGTTGACGAATCGGAACGCATTCAACCCAGGCTTGAGGGCTGCACCTTCGATTTCATCTACTACAAGATCAAGGTAAGGGTTTGATTTGATGAAATTTAGGATCGCAGAATTTTTTTTCTTGATTTTTTCCTTGTTGATTTGGATTATTGGAATAGAAAATTGATAGCCAGGTGTCCAATTTGATGGCCTGGGGATAATAGACGAAGACGAAGACTGACTTTTACTAGGCGTGGGAAAGGAGGTTAAAAAAGATGGTAAATTGGTTTAAATTTCCATTTTTACTGAGCTGAAAGTGATAATAGTAGAAAGCGCGTTTTCGACAACATAATCTTTCAAACTTATGTAATGATATTTAATAAAATTGGCTCAATTTAGTATATAAAGTTAATCCTAAAATGAAAAACAAAAATGGAAAGTTGAAATGTTGACTTTTAGCTGGAAATCACGAGATGCACAAACATATAAAATTTACTATTTATGTATTTTAATATGAAGATATTGATATAAAAAATAATTAATTTTATTAAAGATTTCAACAAATTTATTACTCGTGTGTGATGTACTTTATATAATTTAAATATTGAGTTAATTTGAAAAATGTGAGCAATCATTTTGTTATATATATAAATATATAGATTCCTATAGCTAATGATCTTCAAATGATCTGATTTTTGGAAATGTGACTTCTTTAAAGAGAGGCAATAGTTTTCCAATGCTTTTAAGACTTTGATGATCAACTCATCCAACTTCAAAATAAACCTCTGATATAAGAATTTACAAACTGTTGCAACACAACCCCAACAAATATATGCATCAATGCGTCGATAAAAATATAAATCAATGAATTACACTCAATACAATCATAATCTATGAGCGAGCATGCAGGCTCGATACAATTATAGTCTTCATTTGAAGATAGTAAAATTTCACAACCCGAAGAGAAAGCAATTGGAATGACAAGGAATGGAAAGAACGCTTTGTTCATGGCGAAGAGGATGCCTGAATGGATTTGCCTGAATCTGCAGAAGATGTGAAAAATGTTTCCAATTATGAAAATTTAAGGCTGCAATAATTCAGTACATAATAGAAAGAAACATACTTGAATTTTGGGAGCAGCGCCTGTTACAGTGCTGATACAAGCAGAAGCCAGATTGCAAGCTTCTTCACAGTAATCGGAAAAAACTGCCGGAATTTTGAGCTCCTTTATTATTTCCTAGATGATTAGGGAGATATAAACATCATCTTCATACCATGTTTTGTTAAACAAACATCACACAAATGAATCCAAACACTCACAAGAGTTGGTAACCAGCTCGTGTAGGCAGCAACACCGGCATTTGGGCCTATTATGATATCAGGAAAAGAATCCTGCAGATCAAGCAAATCTTGTGAGGGATGGAGTCAAATCATGAATGAGTGGTACGTTATCGTGAGAACCTTCGGCAATTCTCTGTAACAGTCATGATAGTAGCCTGCATGAAGCTGTAATGTGATTGCACTTGAATGATCCGCAACAGAACATTTACACTGACAATCCATCTCATTACACTGAGCATAAGAATTCAACTCAATCTTTTCCCCATCCCTGGAATACAAATGTGAAACGATTTAGAAAGGAAAAAAAAAAACACATATACAGTCGACAATTTAAAATGATATGCAAAAAGGCTCCAATTATAAGTATTTGAAACTTCATGCAAGCAAATCAATATCAATAATCATTCCAATTGCCATAAGATGTGGAGGCACTTTGCAACGAACTTTTGGAGTCAATAGAAAATATGGTTTAAATTCCATAACATGATCTTCTTGGTGCAGTTTCTAGGGTCAAAGAAAGCAAGAAACTTAAGGTACGTAGGAATGTCAGCATGTTGCTGCTATAGCAGTGGAAGACTGGCAGAGTCAACTGGTTGTTGCATTTGGCAGAAAGTTGTGCGACCTGCCACTCTTTGATGAAAGATTTACATCTGTTAACCTTCCAGGACGTATCTAGAGAGATTGACAAACAAATTTTATGCAAATAAGAGGGTAAAAGAGAGATGTCTTCACAAGTTGGAGTGAAAACACAAATGCAAATTAGAGGTATATGTATAGTGATCCAAACCTGAGATGTGGAATAGCAGGTCCAACAAGGTCTATGTGAACCTTTAGACCTGGAAAAAGTGCTTTCAGTTCTCCAAAGACTGCCAAATGAATAAGTTCTCGTTCTGGACCTTCAAGGATTAAAGTCATTATGCAAAACTTAAATACAAAAAGCATATGCGGTCATTAAAAGAAAATGCAACAAATATAAGAAAGATTACGACAAACTGTGCATGAAAGAGCAATTGCAGAATGTGACATAAACAAGAGTGTCATAAATAAGTTTACAGAATAAACAAGCTAAATGACATAACAAAATCCAGACAGCACATTATCTCTATCAACTGCAGTAGGACCAGTTTGACTCAATTTCATAATTAATTCCTCTGCAGCTCAATCTCTAGAACATTTAGTATGAAACAAAAGAAGGAAGTTTGCAACTTTCACTGTAAATGCAATGCAAAAAGACAAGATACCTAGGTAAAGTACCCGCAATTCGTTGCAGACTTCAGGAAGCAAGCTTTGAAGAACCGCAAGTTGAATCGCCCAATATATTGTTAGTGGCTTGAAACAAACACACCCACAGTATTCAGAGTCCAGAGCCCATAACTACTTCTAAGAGGTATTGACAAACCTCAAATTCAAGGATATGCATAATAAATTGAGTTTGCTTATGCATGTGTTAATAAATCATGTACTTGTAAGAATAATACACTAATGTTTATAAAGCATATACACACACAAATACATACCCAATGAAGAAGTAAAGCAGCGGGACTATAAAGAGGGATGCCCCTCCATTCATAGTAGTTCTTCCAAGTAGTTAGAAGGTCAGGTATAGGAGAAGAAGGACCTGGTTGTTACACAACACTTATAAGAATCATACCTTAAGCATAACAGAATTGTTTATAAGCAACGATAAATACCTTTGCAAGGACATAACTCACTGGAAAGATTCCAATTACTAATCAATCTACGAAGAATTATATTAACAGCTACATCATTAGCCAGCACAAATCATAAAGCCAAACCAGCAAATCAGCTGAATTCCAATATCTGATAAACATAGTCTATTCAATATCACCTGTTTGGAAAAGATATCGACGTAGTACCTAGAATTATCGAAAAAATTAGCTGAGGCTCCACAACTACATTCACATATCCACATTCCTGAATGGTGAATTCCATGCCTGTTTAAAAATGAGCACCTTGTCTCCTACAATCAGTAGTATTTATCTTATCAAAACTCAGTAATCACGCAAAATTGCTTGATAAACTAACCATGTGCGATCCAATAAACAACTAGATAATGAAAACCTCAATCGGCGTAGCTTCTTGAGTAAATGTGAAAGGGAGATCACTTAAAGTATCAGCGCGCTTCATTTGCTGCTTCAATCTCTCACACTCCTTTTTGTGCACACTTCTGTGCGAAACCTTCAAATTGTTAAACAGAAACCTAAGTAAGAGACTGAAAGTATATATAACAAATATGAGAATTTCTAAACAGAACGCAGGGAAACAAAAGGAAGAGAGAGAACCTGGTGAGAGAGAGAGCAGTAGGCGACAGCGCGGCAGCGTTCGCAGCGCCTGAGGGGTGGGCCGCAGCAAGGCGTTTGGCTTCCCTTTCCGGCGCACTCCATTTTCTCCGGTGAACGACGAGGAAAGATTCTTTTCCACAGTTTTAATTGACCTGTTATAGTCGTGTCGCGACTTCTTTAAACTATCCAGTTTTGATTTTCTTTTCCATTACCACTATTAAAGTGTTTTTTCACATTAATTATAAGAGAGCCGAGCGCATCATACACCAAAAAATATAATTAACTTTTTTATCATTTAATTTAACAAAAATATTTTTCTAACATAAAATATAAGAAAGTTACATTTTCTACACTATTTTGACTCGGTCATTGAAAAATGATTGATTAATGATCGAATGATGATATATTATATTTACTTATACTATTATTTAACAATTGATTTATCCAACAAATCATATAAATTAATAAAAGTAATTAAATTGATAAATGAGGCTCGATTAATAGAGGAAAAATGAGGATCGTTTAATTGAATGATTTTAGGTATATTGAATTGAAACTGTTTTAAATTAAACTAGTCATTGTAAATAATTAAACGAATTTGCAAATATTAATCGAGCCACTAATTTCCTAAAAAACACAATTTGTTTGGTTATTCGAACCACTATGTCAAATACGTAGTGGTTCGATTAACAGTGTAAAAAACCAATTTTGTAGGATTTACTCGAACCACTATTTCAAATACATAGTGATTCGATTAATAGTGTATTAAACCAAATTTTGTTCAATTACTCGAACCACTATGTGAAATACGTAGTGGTTCGATTAATAGTGTAAAAGAACCAATTTTGTAGGATTTACACGAACCACTATGTCAAATACATAGTGGTTCGATTAATAGTGTATTAAACCAATTTTGTTTAGTTACTCGAACCAATAAAGTGGATTAATCGAACCACTTTATTAATTGAATAAAGTGTGATTAGTCCACACTTCAATTTTCTCTTTTCTCGGTATCGATTGGAATTCTCCGATGCCGATTGGAATTCTCTGATTTAAAAGACCTGCAAAAAACAAAAAACACCGGGGGTTTTTCCCGGTGAAGGGACTCCGACGCTCAAGTCAGTAATCTGGGGAAAACTTTTCTATTGCTCTTTTGCTCAATAATTCTTGTGTATAATTTCGTGTGTGTGAATAGAAAGATAAGGGTTATAAATACTCCCTGAAAAACGTGGCAGTTAGATTTTCTCCTAAAAAAGTGGGAAGTGGGCGAGATACTCGCGATCATGGCGGTTGCTTCAAATTTGAATTAGTTCGTTCCAAATTTAGTTCGACATCTCAGCTTGTAAGTCTAATTAGTTCGCCCATATCTCCTTACAGAGCGCGAACTTTCTTGTTCGCCCATACATTATATATACTTCTTTGTTTTGTTCGCATCGATCAGACTTCAAGTCGATTGGTTTCCCGGGGTAGTTCGAATGTGGTCAATTCGACCACATCAGTACTCCCCCCCTTTCGGAGTGCGTGTGTTCATGCACTGATGCAGTTCGCATCATTGCCAATTACGCCGCTTCTTCTAGAAGCATCGCGTCTCATCAATCATCCGCTTGCGACGTCTTCCTCCATCCCGAGGCGTCTTTTCGTATTCACCGTCGGATCGAACTGCATCCAACGGTTGAGATCCGACTTGTCAGTTTTCACCATCCCGAGGCGTCTTTTCATCTTTACCGTTGGATCGAACTGCATCCAACGGTTGAGATCCGACTTATCAGTTTTCACCATCTCGAGGTGCCTTTTCGTATTTGCCGTTGGATCGAACTGCATCCAACGGCTAAGATCTGCGACCTTTCGTCTTCACCGTTGGATCGAACTGCATCCAACGGCCAAGATCTCGTGACTTTTCGCCTTTTTCCCCCCCTAAACCAAGAAGCTTCTCTATATATACCCCCTCTTCTCCTCCTTAAAACTCTTCTGCGAATCTGCGAAAAACCACTCTTCACCATAAGCAAGAATCCTTCTCCTGTGATTTCCAAAGTTCCTCAAACAGATCCAGGTACCCTTTCATTTCCTTCTTTCTCTTCGTTCGTATTTTTCAAATGGCTTCCCCTTCTTTGATCAACTTAAGGAACGAGAGCGAATCCGAGGAGGGTTTCGAGGACTTTCCCTTGCGGCCTATCTCTGATTCACCAGTTCTGAAGGCTTCTTCTTCCGGCTGTCAAAACCTTTCTTCTCCCCCTAAGCGATCTCGCAAGAAAACTGTAGATAACGTTTTCTCTGCTACTAAAACCACCCAAACTCATACTGTTCTTCTTAGTTCGCTCATGGCAGCGGCGGGCTACTCTGTTGTTATTCCTGGCCCCGATGATCGTCCTCATCGGTCCCCCGCCGGCTGCCACACATGGTTCTTGAGACATGTCACTCTAGGCTTAGTTCCTCCTATCCACCTCTTCTTTCTTGAGGTCGGTTCAGCATTTGGGGTGTGTCCCAACCAGTTGCACCCAAACTCTATAAGCTACATTGTAGCTTTTTATATGGTGTGCAAATGGATGGGGGTCGAGCCGACCTCCGATCGATTCCGTTCCTGCTTTGTACTCAAACATACCAACCCCTTCCGCTTCTATCTGAGCCCTAATAGCGGAGGAAAACGGGCTCGATTTTTATCCTCAGGAGATGATAAAATCAGCTCCTGGGAAAAATATTATTTTTTTGTTCGTGCTTCTACAAATAGGTTTTTCCGAACTATCCCCTGGGCCGAGAGTTCGAACCAAGTTGAACCTGCTCCGCCCAGGGACTTCGAACTTGCATCCTTGGACAGGCTCTTTCGGCGGGGGTCGTTCGACATAGTTCGCATGAGTTCATGCGAACAATTGTTAGCTTTTTGGGGGTTCTATCCGAACACTCGAGTTTCTTGCAAGTTCGATCTAGGTTGCTTAAAATTTTCCCTTCATTTCTCATTATCTTTTTTCCAACTTATCGAACTGTATTATATTGACCCCTTGTTTTATTGTGTTGCAGATAAGGCGATGAATAAATTTTTTGTCTTCGACGAGGCGATCCCTGCGGCCCAAAAGACCGCTTTTTCTCCGACCGACCAAGCAGTAAATGGTAGGCAAGCTGCGGCCTTCCGCGAGAAGGAGGAGAGACGCCTAAATGAGTTGGCGTCTCAAACTCAAACCAACCCGGACTTGGCCGAGGGAGGCAGTATTTCTGCTGCATCCCCCTCAGCCGTTGCTGTTGTTCGGGCTTCTTCTTCGCCGCTAACTGCCCATGCTTCAGAGGCTGCCAACCCTACCGAAGAAACGACTGAAGAGGTAGCCGAGGCTGCGAACTCTCTTCACCGGAAGAAGAAAGGGTCTTCCAGTTCGCAAAGGTCGGCGAAAAAGCAACCAACTGAGGGGGTTCGCAGGTCGATTCCGGACGAACTGAGATAGAGCCCGAAGTTCAGGAGAGAGCAATCGCTCCCAGCGGTAAAGCTGTGGAAGAGGAGGAGGATGGCGAGGCGAAAGAGTTCAAAATGAACTTATCTCGGGCGACGAATTTCGTTAAGTACTTTGAATTCATGGGCAAAAGGGCTCTTCGTCGCCGAGATCGCCTGAGGAATGCGTTGGAGGAGAAGAACTGGAGAGCGATCTGACCCTTAATGCCGGCAAAGCCGAGAATTTAACCGCTAAGTTGGAAGAGCGGGAGATGGAGTTGGCGCTCGCTCGCTCGGAGGTGGCCAGAAGGGAAGAGCTGCTGCTGGCTAAGGAAAAATTTGCCATGGAAAAGCAGTCCGCTCTCTCCGATGCGCAGGCTGAAATTCGAAGGCTGGAGGAGGAGAATAGGGAGCTAAAGGCGGAACTCGAACAGGAAAAGAGTTCCCGAGTTGAATTCGGAAAAGCCATGTACAACGAGGGCTTTTACCGCTTCGCTCGAAGCACGGAGATGGAGCTAATATCGGAGACTTTCCGAGAAAGGCTCATTTCTCGTCTTTGGGATTCCGTCCTTTTTCTGTCGAAGGCCGCTCCCATGGCACTGGCGTATTTTAAAGAGGGAGTTCGGCTCTGCCAAGAGGAGGTTGGGGAAGCGTTCCAGTTCGATGTGAACGCACTGGGCCGAAAAGTGCTGCAAACACACACCATTCCTCCTAGCTGGCGTGGGAATCCGGACGAGGATGTTGAAGCACACTGGTGGTCGGGCTGCTTGGAAGAAGCGCTCAAGGAAGTTCTTCCCGACAACCAGTTCGGCGATCCTAGGCCCAGTTCATCTCTTCCGGCGCCTGCTGAGCCCTCTTCTGGCCCCACCGTAGACCTGCCAGAGGACATGTTCGATCCTCTGCTCCCAGCTCCGATCCGGCTAACTCCTGAATCGTCGCCTTCTCCCGATCGCTCTTAATCAATCATTCCTGTTGTAATATCTTTTTTTTTGAAGTTTTTTACTTGTATTTTTTGATGAATTAATCGAAATGAAACAGTTCGCATACTTTTGTCTTTTTTCATTCATTTAATCGCAGAACTTCGAATGAATTTCTTCTAATTACTTAGCCAAATTTCAAGAATATTTCTTCAACTTACTTAATAATTGAACTTCGAAGAGGCTTCTTCACTTCGCTTAATCATTGAGTTCGACAGAACTTCTTCAATCTGTTTCAATCATTAAGTTCCAAAGGAACTTCTTCAGCTTGTTGCTTACTCAGCGAGTTCCGAGGGAATTTTTAATCGACGAGCTTCGAGAGAATTCTTGTAATTCGTTTAATCGTTAAGTTCTGAGGGAACTTCTTTAATTGGCTTAATCGATGAGTTCCGAGGGAGCTCTTGCAATTCGTGTAATCATTAAGTTCCAAGGGAACTTCTTCAGCTTGCTTAATCGACGAGTTCCTAGGAAACTCTTGCAATTCGCTTAATCGTTAAGTTCCGAAGGAACTTCTTTAATATGATCAATCGTCGGAGCTTCTTCAATTCATTTAATCAACGAGTTTCGAAGGAACTTCTTCAATTCGCTTAATCATTGAGTTCCGAGGGAACTTCTTCAATTCGTTCAGTCAGTGGGTTCCGAAGGAACTTCTTCAATTCGCTTAATCATTGAGTTCCGGGGGAACTTTAAGTTCGCTCCGCAATGTAGTTCGAACAGATATGTACGTAAATATGTGTAAATCAATAAAGAAAGACTCAATGGTTTAACGTGGTTCGGTCAAATCGACCTACATCCACGGAGTATAAAAATATCTCTTATTTATTAAAGCGACAACAACTTAAAAGAAAAAGTAAAAAGCAACATACTGGCATTCGATACTTCAAGTATAAAACTTCTTCAAGTGATTGATGTGCCAAGGTCTAGGCAGCGCCTTTCCCCGTTCATCGGCGAGCTCGTAAGATCCACCTGGCAAAACTTTTGTAACAGTATACGGTCCTTCCCAAATGGCATCCAATTTCCCGATCTCCAACAAGGCATCAGATTGCCTTAAAACCATATCTCCTACTTGGAACTCTCTCTTTCGAACTTTTCTGTTGAAGGCTGCTTGAATACGTCTTTTGTATAATTCATGACGAACTCTAGCTTCATCTCTGATTTCCTCCAGAAATAATAAATCTGTTCGGATCAATTCTTCATTCTTCTGGGGATCAAAGTTAGTAATTCGTAGAGCTTCTCCTTGAATTTCAGCTGGGACCACTGCTTCCATGCCAAATGCCAAACTGAAAGGAGTTTCTCCCGTAGTTGATCTGGATGAAGTTCGATATGCCCACAGGACTGATGGTAGTTCGTCCACCCAGTTCGATTTCTCGAATTCAAGTCGTTTCTTAAGTCCGTCTAGAATGATTCGATTAATTACTTCGACTTGCCCATTTGCCTGAGGATGGGCCACTGGAGTAAACACTTGTAAAATTTTCATTTCTTTACACCATCCCGTGATCTTTTTGCCTCTGAACTGAGCTTCATTATCTGATACCAAAATCCTGGGCAATCCGAATTTGCAACAAATACTTTTCCATATAAAATGGATCATATCGGATTCGGCGATCTTGACCAAAGGTTCTGCCTCGACCCACTTAGTAAAGTAATCCACGGCCACCACCAAGAACTGCTTATTTCCTCTGGTTTTAACGAGTGGACCAACTATATCAATACCCCATCTAGCAAAAGGGCAGGGCGAACATACCGTAAGCATATCTGTTGCCGGAGTGTGAATTCTCCATCCATGTTTTTGACAGGAGTTGCACTTCCGAACTAATTCTTCAGCATCATTCTTCATTGTAGGCCAATAGAAACCAGCTCGTGCGACCTTTCGAGCAAGTGCTCGAGCTCCCGCATGTTCGGCATATCCCCCTTCGTGCGCTTCTTTCAAGACCTTGATTCCTTCGTCTTGGGATAAACATCTTGCATATGTCGGTAAAAAAGTTTTTCGATACAACACTCCATCAAGAGTATAGTAGAATCGAGCTTGTTTTTCCAATTTCTCGAGGTCTTTGGCCTGTCCTTCTCTTACTCCTCCTAAAAAATTCAAGAAATGAGTTCTCCAGTCATGCTCGGTCAGGTCGACATTCATCACCTCGTTTTCCTTTCCCACTCCCATAACCATAATACTTCTCTTCGAACAGTCCTGTAACGAACTCCCGATCTTTGCCAGATAATCCGCTTTCTAATTCTCGTTCCGAGGTATCTGTTCGATCTGAAGTTTTTCAAATCGTTTCTCCATCTCTCTTATTTTCTGTACGTAAGAAATCATACGATCTTCCTTAACTTCACATTAGTTTTGGAGTTGTTGTGTCACCAATTGTGAATCTGATTTAACTATCAAATCTCGGGCTCCAGCTTGTTCGGCTATTTTCAATCCCTGCAAAAAAGCTTCATATTCTGTCTCATTGTTAGATGCCTTAAATTGAAATTTTATGGCAAATTCTAACTCATCTTTCTCGGGGCTGATCAATAATATCCCCGTTTCTGCGCCCTGGCGGGACGACGATCCATCTACAAATACTTCCCACTCTCTCTTGTCTTGTATTCTGGTGGTTTCCTGAATAAAATCTGCCAATACTTGACCTTTTATGGCTGTTCGCGGTTCATACTTCAAATCGAACTGTCCCAGTTCGACGGCCCATTTTACTAGCCTTCCTGATGCATCTGGTTTTCCCAACACTACACTCAACGGATGGTTAGTTCTTACTGTGATCTCATAGCCCAAAAAATATGGTCTCAGCCTCCTTGCCGTAGTGACTAAGGCATAAGCGACTTTTTCTACTTCGGTGTAGCGAGTTTCTGCGCCATGAAGGACTTTACTAACGAAGTAGACGGGGAACTGATCTCTGCCTTCTTCACGGATGAGAACTGAACTGACTGATTCTTCTCCGACTGCTAAGTACACAATCATCACACTACCTTTATTAGGTTGTTTCAACAAAGGGAGTGTGAGGAGAAACGCCTTCAAATCGTCAAATGCCTTTTGACAGTCCGCATCCCAACTAAACCGACCATTCTTCCTCAAAATTTTGAAGAAAGGTAAACCTCTGTCCGCTAATCTGGATATAAACCTGCTTAAAGCAACGATGCGGCCAATTAGTGTTTGTACTTCTTTGATGGTTCGAGGAGGCGTCATTTCTTGTATTGCTCGGACTTTGCCGGGGTTGACCTCTATTCCCCTGTTCGTCACCATATATCCCAGAAACTTCTCTGCTCTTACTCCAAACGAACACTTGGCTGGGTTTAATCGCATCCCGTGCTTTTGGATCATCACCATGGTTTCCCTCAAGTCCTCGGCATGTGTGTTCGCCTGTGTGCTTTTCACCAACATATCATCGACCTATGCTTCCATGTTGCGCCCCAATTGGTGTTTAAACATTTCGTCCACCATTCGCTGGTAAGTAGCTCCTGCATTTTTCAAACCGAACGGCATGACCGTATAGCAATATGTACCTGAAGAAGTAATGAAGGCCACATTGGGTTTATCTTCTGGATGCAACATGATTTGGTGATATCCCTGTGCTGCATCCATCATACTTAGCAGTTCGCATCCTGCGGTGGAATCTACTAGTTTATCAATCCGCGGGAGAGGATAATGATCCTTGGGGCAAGCTTTATTCAAATCCCTGAAATCAATACACATCCGCCACTTGTTCCCTGGTTTCGGGACTAACACAACATTAGCCAGCCATCGAGGATACTGGATCTCCTCAATGTGCCCGATCTCTAGTAACTTCTCAACCTCTTTCTTGATAATTTCATTCTGTTGATCCCCAAAATGTCTTAGTTTCTGCTTAATCGGACGAACATCAGGCTTGATATTCAACTTGTGCATTGCTACTTCCGGATTTATATCCTTCATATGTTCAGGTTTCCATGCGAACAGATCCACATTATCTTGGAGAGCTGCTACGATTTCTCCCTTAACCTGTTCTGACAATTGACTTCCTAGGCGAACTGAATGCCCTGGCAGTTCCGGGATTAACTCCACGCTCATCAGTTCGCATTCTTCGAATTCTACAGTCTGTGTTTCATCTCCCTTCTTTAAACTCTTATCCCTTCCTCGATCAACATCATCCCTCTGTTCGCTATGGCGTTTGCGAGACTCAGATTGTCGAACCGCAGCTACATAGCATCGTCGGGCAGTTTGCTGATCACCATGTACAACTCCTACTCCCACTACTCGCCCTTCCTCATTTTCAACAAGGAACTTCATCATTAAATGTGCAGGCGAAATGACTGCAACATACGAACTCAGAGAAGGACGGCCTAGGATCACATTGTATTGAGAGGGTGCGTCCACTATCAGGAAAGTCATTGTCTTGTTCTGCCTCCATTCCCCGTCTCCTAGCACCATAGGAAGTTGGACATTGCCGTACACTGTCACAGATTCTCCTGTAAAACCGTAAAGTGAAGTTTCTACAGTCTTTACCTCAACTGTTGATCTCATCTTCTTGAAGCAATCCATGAACATAATGTCCACTGAACTTCCCGTATCCACGAACACCCGTTCAACATTGAAGCCTCCTATTTCAGCGACAATCACCATGGCATCGAACTGGGGACTTTGAATTGCAACACGATCACGAACTCCGAACTCGATCGCTACCTCTTCGAAAATCGAGTGAACCGTATTCTGTTCTTGCTTGACAGAATTAAGTCTCACCTTTCGAGCTCTGTTGGAATCTCCATCTCTTAGCCCACCCATAATCATGTGAATAGTGGGTCATTCCTCCCGTTCGGGTCTAGCTCGCGCTGGGGGAGGTGGAGGCGGAGGTAATTCTTGCTGCTCTTGCCTTCTTTCCCGTCTCGGCTCTTCTTGATCGTTCCTCTGTTCACGGTTCGATCGAGTTCGGTGGACGAAACGAGCTAATTTGTTTTCCCTGATTAGCCTTTCCAACTCATCTCGTAAATGCAAACACTCATCAGTTTCATGCCCATATTCATTATGAAATCGACACAATTTACCGTTACCGAAGGTAGATGGCTTCTTCGGATTAGGACTCCAGGTCGACGGCCATTTCAGTTGGGGCAGATTCCATATTTCCATCAACACCTGTCCGGGTGACATGGTCATGGGCGTGTACTGTTCGTACCTCCGTCCTGTTCGATTATCTCTCAAGGGGGGTGGAGCGAACCTTGCTCGCTGTTCCCCTCCATCTCTCTTTCTCGCTGCTTCATGCTCTTATTGCGGCCTACTCATTCGACTCGAACTTTCGCCTTTCTTCATTCGAACTGCTTCCTCTAAGTTAATGTATTTGGTGGACCTCTGTAACAAGTCATCAAAATTGTTGGGTGTCTTCTTAACCAGCGAAGTATGGAGGTCACCCTCTTTCAAACCTTGGATGAAAGCGCTAATAACCAAATCATCCGAAGCTTCGGGAGCTTCTAAAGTAGCAGCCGTAAATCTTTTGACATAGTTCCGCAAAGTCTCATCCCCCTTCTGTTTCACACCGAACAAGGTTTGAGTAGATCGCCTCTGCCTCCTCGAACTAGCGAACTGGTGCAGAAACAACTCCGACAGTTGTTCGAAGTTGTGGATCATCCCATCATTCAGCTGGCTGAACAATGTCTGAGCAGCCTTGGTGAGGGTAGTTACGAATACTCGACATTTAATGCCATCCGAATACCGATGTAGCAGAGCGGTATTCGTGAATCTACATAGATGATCCCACGGATCGGTGGTACCATCATACTCAAAATGAACCGACCGAAAGGAGGCTGGCAGTTCATCCTCCATGACCTCTTCAGAAAAAGGATTTCCCCTAGAACTTCGGGGAAACCGTCGAACAGTTTTTTGGACCTCTCGCAATTCCTTCCTTAGATCGTCCACTTTTTCGGATAATTCTGCATGTCCTCGTTTCTGGCCGTGAGGGTGACCGGACTGACTCTCCTGCTCATCCGTTCGAGATTTGTCACTTTCTTGTTCCTTTTGGACATGAATATCAGTGTTGCCTTGTTGTGACTCGGCCTTTTGTTTGCCTAGAGCCTTCTGGACAGCCGCCTCTATCAGAGTCGAAAGTTCCTCCGGTGTCAAAGTGACAGTGCCGGGAGGATTCACCGGTGCAGAACTCTGGTCATCGTCTTGTCGCACAGATTGTGCTCCTTCTTCCAACCTCCTTCGAGATCCTCTGGTATTCACCATTTTCACAGTTTCTCCACGTCTTAATAACTCAAGGTTACGAAAGAAAAAGGTTCCCACAGACGGCGCCAATTGATTAGTCCACACTTCAATTTTCTCTTTTCTCGGTGTCGATTGGAATTCTCCGATGCCGATTGGAATTCTCCGATTTAAAAGACCTGCAAAAAACAAAAAACACCGGGGTTTTTTCCCGGTGAAGGGACTCCGACGCTCAAGTCAGTAATCTGAGAAAAACTTTTCTATTGCTCTTTTGCTCAATAATTCTTGTGTATAATTTCGTGTGTGTGAATAGAAAGATAAGGGTTATAAATACTCCCTGAAAAACGTGGCAGTTAGATTTTCTCCTAAAAAAGTGGGAAGTGGGCGAGATACTCGCGATCATGGCGGTTGCTTCAAATTTGAATTAGTTCGTTCCAAATTTAGTTTGACATCTCAGCTTGTAAGTCTAATTAGTTCGCCCATATCTCCTTACAGAGCGCGAACTTTCCTGTTCGCCCATACATTATATATACTTCTTTGTTTTGTTCGCATCGATTAGACTTCAAGTTGATTGGTTTCCCGGGGTAGTTCGAATGTGGTCAGTTCGACCACATCAAAGTGGATTAATCGACCCACGTTATTAATTGAATAAAATGGATTTTCAATTCAATTAATAACCATGTAAAGTGGTTCGATTAATCAATTCAATTAATCCACTTTATTCAATTAATAAAGTGGTTCGATTAAATCAACGAAATTAAATCAAATTCAATTAAATTAAATCAATTTGATTTAATCAAATTGATTTAATTTAATTGAACCACTTTAATTTAATTCAATACTTGAACCACTTTTATTTAATTTAATTGAACCACTTTAATTGTTCAATTTACAAATTTAGTTTTTTTAATGGTTCGTTCCAATTAAATTGGTTTTTTATATCGTTACTCGAACCACTATGTAAAAACCAAACAAAATTGGTTTTTTACATGGTTACTCGAACCACTATGTAAAACCAAACAGAATTGGTTTTTTACATGATTACTCAAACTACTATGTATTTGACATAGTGGTTCGATTAATAGTGTAAAAATTAGTGGAGTTGTATAAAAGTAAAGAAAATTCAAAGCTATAAATTGCAAAATGATTCGATTAATGGCTTACTAATTTACTCGAACCACTAATTTTCTTTACTTTATTAAATTTGGCTTAATCGAACCATTAATTTACTCGAACCACTATAAATTTTGCCAAAATGGTTCGAGTAATCCTAATTTGATTAAGCATTATGTAAGCATTAATTCGATTAATGTAATGTACTCGAACCACTAAACAAATGTACTCGAACCACTAATTTTGTAACCACTAATTTGATTAATGTAATGTATTTATTTATCAATTTAATGTAGTCATTAAAAAAACACAAGTTGTTTGGTTACTCGAACCACTATGGTTTTGCATAGCGGTTCGAGTAACCATGTAAAAAACCAATTTTGTTTGGTTTTACATAGTGGTTCGAGTAACCATGTAAAAAACCAATTTTGTTTGGTTACTCGAACCACTATGTATTTGACATAGTGGTTCGATTAGTAGTGTAAAAATTAGTGGGGTTGTATAAAAGTAAAGAAAATTCAAAGCTATAAATTGCTAAATGGTTCGATTAATTGCTTACTAATTTACTCGAACCACTAATTTTCTTTACACTATTAAATTTGGCTTAATCGAACCATTAATTTACTCGAACCACTATAAATTTTGCCAAAATGGTTCGAGTAATCCTAATTTGATTAAGCATTATGTAAGCATTAATTCGATTAATGTAATGTACTCGAACCACTAAACAAATGTACTCGAACCACTAATTTTGTAACCACTAATTTGATTAATGTAATGTATTTATTTATCAATTTAATGTAGTCATTAAAAAAACACAAGTTGTTTGGTTACTCGAACCACTATGGTTTTGCATAGCGGTTCGAGTAACCATGTAAAAAACCAATTTTGTTTGGTTTTACATAGTGGTTCGAGTAACCATGTAAAAAATCAATTTTGTTTGGTTACTCAAACCACTATGTATTTGACATAGTGGTTCTATTAGTAGTGTAAGAATTAGTGGAGTTGTATAAAAATAAAGAAAATTCAAAGCTATAAATTGCAAAATGCTTCGATTAATGGCTTACTAATTTACTCGAACCACTAATTTTCTTTACACCATTAAATTTGACTTAATCGAACCATTAATCGAACCACTATGTTTAATGAATTTGAATTAATTGAATTTGAATTAATTGAATTTGAATTAATTGAAATTACTCGAACCACTTAATTTGAATTAATTCAAATTACTCGAACCACTTAAATGTGTTTATAACATGCATATAAAAATATATCAACATATAATCAATTATGGACAAATTCTATACTCAAGCAATACGTGGTTCGAGTAAGTGGTTCTATATTCAAGCAATAAGTGGTTCAAGCAATTATCAAATTCAATTAATTCAAATTAAGTGGTTCGAGTAATTTCAATTAAGAGGTTCGAGTAATTTCAATTAATTCAAATTCAATTAAACCAAATTCAATTAATTCAAATTCAATTTAATTTACTTTAATCGAACCACTTAATTTAATTTAATTCAATTTGGTTCATTTAATTGAATTTGGTTCGTTTAATTGAATTTGGTTCGAATGGTTGAATTTGAATTAAGTGGTTCGATTAATAGTGTATTAAACCAAATTTGTTTGGTTACTCGAACTACTCTGTTAAATACACTAGTAGTGCACCCGCACTATGCGCGACTAAAATATTTTTTAAATGTAAGAAATGAATATATTGAATATTTGATTGTTAAAAAGATATGAATATAAATAATTATATTTTACGTATTTTTTTATGTATATTGTAATAGTAAAGAACATTGAACACTATAATTATTTATTTATATAGAAAGTTATTTCTTGCATTACACATAACAAAGTACATACTTCTAATAATATAAGATACTTTTGAATTAACTTTTAACTTTATAACACTTTAAATAATTATATCATAAACATTTAAGTTTAAGTACATAAATTTCAAAAAAAGTAGTAATCTTCTTCTATTAAATATTTTATCACAAAGTTTGTATTAAAATTAAAAAAGATGTTTTAAAAGAAGACACATGGGTATGTCAATATGAAAAATTAGTTTTGTGTAATAAATTATATTATGTAAATTCATACATTGTAGAAACTTATAACTTAAATATTTTACAATTTATAATTATTTAAAACAATTTTTTTATAGTAGAATGTAATATAATATTAAAAAAATTTATTTTCTATTTTTTTATTATAACGTATGATGATTCAAGAATTATATATGTTTTTCTTTTATTTTTATACTACAATATTTGATAGCTTATCAAGAAAGTCATGTAATTTAAAATGATTAAATTAATTTAGAAAAATAAAATGAAATCTTGAAAAACTAAAATAAAAAGAAATTATTTACACATCATCAAATTGATGTGACATTTTCAGGAGGGAAAGTGACAAATTAGTAATTTTTGACAACTTGTTTGCTTTTATTATAGTATAGATAGTGGTTCGAGTAACCATGTAAAAAACAAATTTTGTTTAGTTATTCGAATCACTATGTCAAATATATAGTGGTTCGATTAATAGTGTATTAAACCAAATTTGTTTTGTTACTCGAACCACTATGTCAAATACATAGTGGCTCGAGTAATCATGTAAAAAACAAAATTTGTTTGGTTACTCGAACCACTATGTCAAATACAGAGTGGTTCAATTAATTAAATTAAAAACTTAATTTAATTTAATTGAATTTGATTTAATTCAATTTGAATTTGGTTCAATTTAATTGAAATGGTTCGTTCAATTTAATTTGTTTTAATCGAACCACTTAGTTTAATTTAATTCAATTTGGTTCGAGTGGTTCGAGTAATTGAATTTGAATTTGGTTCATTTAATTGAATTTGGTTTAATAGAATTGAATTACTCAATTTAATTTCCATTTAATTGTTCAATTTCCATTACTTTAAATGGTTGGATTAATAGAATTATTCAATTTAATTGTTCAATTTCCATTACTTTAAATGGTTCGATTAATACCATTACTCAATTTAATTTAAGTGGTTCGAGTGGTTCGATTACTAGTAATAGAATTCAATTACTAGTGGTTTGAGTAATTGTCTGCTTAATAGAATTCAATTAAGTGGTTCGATTACTCGAGTGGTTCGAGTAATTGAATTTGAATTTGGTAATTGTACCACTTAATTCAAATTCAATTACTCGAACCACTCGAACCAAATTGAATTAAATTAAATTAAGTGGTTCGATTAAAGTAAATTAAATTGAACGAACCACTCCAATTAAATTGAACCAAATTCAAATTGAATTAAATCAAATTAAAGTGTTTTTTATATAAAGGTTTGAATTGTGTGACTATTAAAGTTTGAATTTAAATTAGCGTAAGTTAATTCTTTCCTATTTTTACATGGGATTAATCTGGTCCCTGTTTTTAAATAAATTGACTTTTGTACATTGTCAAGTATTTAAAACTTACACAACACTAATAAACTCAATTGCATAGGATTATTTTTTACCAATAAAAATCAATTCAACTTCTTTATGAGGAAATACATGATTAATCTAAATCTGCAATATTGTTGTGGCGTAGGCTTTAATGAAGTGCACATGACACAATTTTATGTAATCTTTTCCATTAAGTTATTAATTAAATTGTCCAACAAATCATGATTCGCCAAACTCTCCTCCTCATGTGTGTCTTCATGCCTTATAAGAGCATATCACAAAACTTACAACTCATATTTCACAATTTACAAATTATTTTAAAAATGAAATTAGTGGATAAAATATATTTATATCATAACAATTATTTGTGAGACGATCTCACCCACAAATTTTTAGTGAAATATGAACGAGCAATCAAACGAAAAGTTTATTCACAATATATACTCCCTCCTGTTCACAATAAGTGTCGTTCTGGAAATTTCAAAATTTGTTCTTTTTAAGTGACGTTGTGAGTATTAATTCCATAATATGCGGATATACTTAATGCATCCATACATTAATTAATTTGTATAGTATTTATGTTTTCAACAAAGATCAAATAAAAACTTAATTAATGAAGGATGTATTAGAAAAATAAAATAATTTTTATTAAAGATGAAACTTAAAAAGAATAGGAGGGATAATTTAGTTAAAATTATTATTTAAAAAATATAAAATGAAACATCTATAAATAGTGATGGCTTTAAATAGGTGTGCATGAAGCCAGCTGGTTTGGGCAATGCACCATAATTAATTTTATTTTATCAAGACTTCGATTGATATTTTTTTTTATTAAATCTATATATATATAAAAAGAAGACCTTCAATAAAAATAGCATAACTAATTTTCCCTCCTAAATTTACATACTATAATTGGAAAGAATTTAGTTACAATAATTAAAAAAATCAAAAATAAAAAGATTTATACTTTTAAGGATTGTAGGGTCCACTAGGTTGGACTATAGATGTAGATTATTTTTGTCCTTTTTATATTTATATAAATCACATTCTTTAAATTAAATCATATTTTATTTAAATTTTTGTTATAATCTGTATATCAAATTTATCATTTTTGTATCTAGAATTTAATTGTTCCTTTTATTTTGTATTCACAATTTTGCTAACAAGTGGAGTATAAGTGAATGAATGTATACTTAATGCATATTAAATAAGAAATCATGATTTCAAATTAAATGATTTTTCATTTAGAATTTATGTTTATTAATATATGATTGATCATTTTTATCGTTTTTATTATAATTTGTTTATTGTAATTTTTTATTTTTTATTTTAGTTTTGAGACCATGAGATAATTTTAGGGACGTAGATTTTTTAACAAATCATAATTTTAAATTAAATAGTTTCTTCATCTAAAATTTGTTGTTAATACATGATATTAGATTTATCATTTTTTAAGAATTCTAATTTGTTAATTTACATTGCATCGTAAAAAATAACAATGTATAAATTTGATATTTAAATTTTTGTGCATAATTATATTTAACACAATTAGAAATACAAAAACAAATGACTAAATTAAACAAAGATTAGGAAATAAAAAAATAAATTTTAAAATACAAAGTTTTAGACTTTTGGGGAAATTAATTATAATGAAAAACATTTTTATATAATTGTTTGGTTTATTTGTCAATTTAAGTGGGTTCAATATTCAGTTATTTACGTTATTTGAATATATATAGCAATATATTAAAGTATTTATATCTTTTCTTTAATTAACTATAAATAATTAAGTTATTGGTTAGACTGAAAATTTCAAAGAAATTTATAATTGTGAACGTCAGGGAATATGCAGTTTTGTCAATAAAATTAATCACTTATTAAGCATGCATGCATCAAAAAATACAATAATATATTTATCATGACACTTATGTCTATATTATAAACGGGAACATGCATAACATATCTTTAGGAGTTAAAATGTTTTTTTAATATCAATTATCATCTAACATCCATAACACAATAAATGTTTCTTATTACTAAATTTAATTTTTTTTTTACAAAATTGATTAGTGTATAAAATTGGTGTCATTTTTAACAACTTCATATTTTAAATATAGATTTTATAATTCATTGTTCAACAAAAATTTAAATTTATATATTATTGTTTGCATTTTAAAAATATAATAATATTTAAAATGAGAAACAGTAGAAATAAAATGTTTAAATTCTTATTGATATATAATTTAGGTTACGATAATACTATCACATTATATTATTAAAAAATTTAAAATTAATAAATTAAATTACAAACTGCGCATCGCACGGGTATAATTCTAGTATTTTAAACAAGGTTGTGTTGGCAATTAAATCATAAATGCTTTAACTTATTTTATTATTCTTTGAAATTAATGAATACATATGAATATATAAAGGTAGAGTAGTTTGCAAATATATCAAATACATTATTTAATAATTTTGAAACAAAAGAAGGGACCGTATATTAGAGCAGCAACATTCATTATTTTAACAATTATTCTTAAATATAATATTGTATATTTAATCATAAAAAGTGTCAAATCAATTCTTAAAGGGGGTCATTTTAGTGGGAGGAGAAGAGATAGAAGTATATATACATATATATATATATACACACACACTATATATATATACACACGTGCGACCCACAATATATAAAATTACATTTTATTATTAGTGTATTATTTTAATATATTTTTAAAAATAATTATTGTGGATTTCCTTAGGAATTGTGATGGACGTTTTTGTTCATCAGAATATTTACAACATTGGGAGGAATCACTAGGTCTAGTTTTGGCCTTTCTAACACATTATCACATCACATGAGTCTAATTTTTTAGGTTCACAACTTCTCAATTGACATTCATTAAATTAAAAAATTGGACTTGGTAAATATTTAATCACAAAAATACATTAAGACAATCTCATGTTATAAATCATGAAGTGAATCTACTACTCACAAACATAATAGACTTTTCGAAAATTTATATTTAGACTATGCATTTACTAGTATAGAAGTATAAATATTAACAAACATACAATCAATAATGGGTGGAATTTTCATTTCCATTATACTTTAATCTTTCTAAAAACTTATCTGAAATGATTTCACGGATATTTATCATGAGAATTAGATGTACCCTTATTTTCCACGAACAAGACTTATTTTTTGAAATTGATATATAAATTATGAAGTGTTAATTATAGTTGAGAAAATAGCTCAAATTACCACAATATATATAATGTTATAAGAATAATACCATGTACTTTAACTTTTTTTCTTTTCTACCACAAAATATAAGGAATTATATTTTTCTACCACAAATTTGACCGAGTCCAACTTAACAATCATTGAATGATTGAGTAGTTGAATTATATTTACTTTTGCAGGAAATTTCATTTACTTTTGGAATTTTATTTTTACTGATTTTTTTTTACTTTTCAAAGTGATTTGAACTATCGTTCACGAGATGCACATAAATTGCAAAATTCATCAATTTAATGAGTGAGGTAGATTCATTTGTTGCTCACATTCGTAATTTTTTTTCCTTAGAGTGGCAAAAGTTGAAGGATTATAAGAGAAAAAAAGTAGAAGAAATATCAAGTAAGCTTATTTTAATTTTATGTGGTTTGAAATTATTTTCGTAATAATTTTTCCATCTCGAATATTATTTTAATAGTCACTTGTATAGGGTTGAACGAGTGACCTAAGAGGGTTGAACGTGTGACTTATTACTTGTTCAACCCCTTGAGTCACTCATTCAGTGATTGACCGAGTAAGGAGTGACTCAATAAGGTTAGCCGAGTCACAAAATTATAGTTACCCGAGTTACCAAATTAGGGTTAGCCGTGTATAAAAATTTAAGTTAGCCCAGTAACTAGTTTAGGGTTAGTCATGGTCCGAAAATAGGGTTAGCCAAGTTACTAGTTTAGGGTTAGCCGATCAATGTTAGGGATACTAGAGTAACTGTTTTTAGGGTTAGCCGAGTAACTGTTTTTAGGGTTAGCCGAGTTACTTTTTTAGGGTTAGCCGAGTAACTGTTTTTAGGGTTAGCCGAGTTACTTTTTTTAGGGTTAGCCGAGTCACTCCTTAGGGTTAGCCAAGTTATCTGTTAGGGTCAACCCTATTGAGTCACTCGTTTAACCCTAAAGCAGTAACTCGTTCAATCCGAATTTGACTCGTTCAACCCTCACAAATTTGCTTAATAAATCCAATTCCATTTGTTTTTCAGATTAATAAAAAAGAAATGTCTTTCTCGATTGCGGTTTGGTTCGTAGGCCATTGGGAAGGTATTCAATGTGTCAATGGTTCTCAAGAGTTGATTTATCTTCAAAGGCTTACTTATTGGGATTTATTGACCTCCATTCATGGAATCGTTTGTGCTGATATGAATTGTAGGGGATATTTGATTCATACACTGATCGAAAATAATGGAAGATTGAAGAAGATAAAGATCAAGAATGATTTCGATTTGGAGCGGGTTTTCTATACGAATAATTCTTTTTGGATGGTTTTTGTTTCCTTGAAGAGTATGGATGTTGGATTATCAGTAGAGTCGTCTTATCCCCAACAACAAGGTTCACAGGTAGATGAAAAACGCAGTCAAAGTTTTTATCCTACTGGACATGAATTCGAATCATCAAATGTTCTCATTGGACTTCAGAACGACGAAGAATTTTGTTTGAAATGGGATATTCCCTCTAGTTATGCCGGTCTGTCTTCAAATGAACCGTGGGCACCATGGGAATTATCATGCGGTCGTGTTAACTACAATAATCTTGAGTTTCTTGACTTGAATATACCTCCCACAGGGTGTGACGAAAGTGAAGTCAATCCAACAAAAGAACCGACACATGGAGAACCCGATACGAGAGATGTTGACGATCAGATAGATATTTTTTGTGTATTATCATATTCTTGCATATATCTAATTAATATCTACTGTGTTTTTCATCATTTTGTTTTAGATGGAGAAGACGACTTCGAGTTAGACGAAGCCGATGATGTAGCGTTGGATGAAGAGCAGCGAGCGACATATGCTGAATTTTGTGAATACATTTTCAGACCCGAATGGTATATTTCCGATGTAGCAGCATTTGAACTTTGAAGAACCAGTATCCCAAGAGGTTCCAATTCCACATGGTATGCAAAAATGATCTACTTTTAATAGTAAGTCCGATTGGAAAAATGCAGTCGGATTTTATCATTTGGAAAATCAAGTGGAATATCGTGTCGATCATTCGGACAAACATAGATGGTTTGTTAAATGCAATCACAGAGGGCGTCCATTCGTGCTCCATGCCACCGAGAAGTATGGTATTTGGAAATTTCTAAGATTGTTTTGTCTCACAGTTGTTCATATGACCTGAACAGCAGTGCACTCTGCAGACTTCCATCTACCTTGATTGGTGACTATTTAGTCAATCAAGTCCGGATGGAGAATTCCAATCTCATTCCAAGGGATATAATTCGAGAAATGAACCAACGACATGGCTTGAAGATCAGCTACAAGGTCCCATCTACTGCAAAATGACATGCAATGAGAACAGCTTACGGCGATCCGAAAAAGTCATTTTGTGTGTTTCCACTGTACTTAGAAGTCTTGAAGGAAGCTAATCCTGGAATGTACACTGCCTTGGAAACACAAAGCAATGGTAAATTCAAATTTGTGTTTTTTGCATTGGCAACATCAATTCTTGGATTTCAAACCTGTGTCTGGCCTATTATAGTAGTTGATGATTGTCACTTGAAAGACTCGTACAAGGGTATTGGATTTGTTGTAGTGACAAAAGACAGAAATGATCAAAATTTTCCCCTTGGAGTAGTAATTGGAAATGTTGAGAATGATGAGTCGTGGACCTGGTTCTTGAAGCAGGTGAGATAAGCATTCAGATGCCCAAACGACCTACTTATCGTGTCGGATCAACACGTAAGCATTGGTAATGCAATAGCAAAGACGTACCCAGAGGCCACCCATGGACTATGTTGTTACCATCTCCAACAAAATTTGGCCAAGTACGATGGGCATTTGGTCGGACTGATCCACAGAGCCGCATATTGTTATGACCCTACCGAATTCGAGAGGTAAGTTTCATACATTGTTCTTTTTAACAAGAGGCCTTTTTTTCACATTAGTACACAACCCTTACTATGTCATGTTGTTATACAGGTACATGGAAGCCCTAAACGAGAGTCAACTCCTCGGAGCAATTTCCACATTAAAGAAGGTGAAGTACACCAGGTGGTCTCGTGTTAAATGCCCAGTACGACGTTTCAACTTCATGACATCAAATGCAGCTGAGATCTGGAATGCACGACTCATATGGTCAAGAAAGTTACCTGTTTGTTCGTTCTTGGAAGCCACTCGATGGATTATGGAGAAATGGTTTGCTGAGAGGAGGCATATGGCAAACAAGAGGGAACACTCTCTGACAAAGTCCATACACGACAGGTTAATCAAGCTGTCGTGGCTTGGGAGACAAATGGAGGCCCATGGGCTTGGGAGAAGCAAACTTAAGGCCACAGATGGAAGAAAAATGTGGATTGTTGATATTGGTCAATGTCTGTGCAGTTGTATGGAGTTCCAGAGCGAGTTGATGCCTTGCTCGCACGCGTGTGCTGCCATCAGGTCCATCTTCTTCTCCCAAGCCAATAATTTTTGTTAATTTTTTAAATCACACACTCATTATTTTTCCAACAGTTTCGCAAAGGAATCGGTGATAAATTATGTTTCATCGTACTACACAACGGAATGGTTGAGGAGGATGTGGGCCGCTGAAGTTATGCATGTTCTCGAGCCACAAGAGTGGGACGAACGTGATGCCACAACACTTTAGGTTTGTATTGTGCCAGACCAACCAAAACAGGTCGGTCGACCGAAATCACTACGTATACCCTCCACTGACGAACGATTGACGCATCGTCCTCGCAAAAGTCTTACATGCGGTCAATCGGGCCACAACAGGGTGACCTGTACAGAGTTCATTCCCCAAATTTCACATGGATTCCTAGATGGGCTTAACGCCGATGATGTCAACACCATAACACCTCAACCAAAGACAAGAAAAAAGAAGAAATGTTTTATTTGCGGTTCAGAGACACACACTCGAAGAAAATGTCTTATGTATTTGGCAAATCAGAATATTCATGAAGAATAGTGACATATATATTTGTATTGGAAATGAAGTAATTCTTGATAAAATATTGCTATTAAATAAACACGAGTTTGATGAAAAAATAAATGAGATAGTCCACAATCGATCAATCATCGAGAAAATTCTCGGCAACAGAGTCGGAAGATATGGAGTATCGAAACACTGTCAGACACATCTACTTCCTGACGTTCTTAATTCCACGCAACTCGGTCAACACCCATGTCTCTCGGCTAACCTTGGAGTGAGTTACTCAGTCAACACCCATGTCTCTCGGCTAACCTTTGGAGTGAGTTACTCGGTCAACACTCATGTCTCTCGACTAATGTTGCTTATAAGTTATACGGGACACTAGTTAGCAGAGCAACTCTTTGGCCATTAGCCGACCAACTAGTGTCTCGATTACTCCTATAGGTGGCTCGGTTAATATACAAACGACTCACATTTGAAATGAAATTGCATACCTTGCATATATTCAAATGAGCAGCAAATCAATTATCATCAAATTCATTATACGACTAACAAATCATTCTCAACGAGCAACAAATCTTTATACAACTAACAAAAACCACAAAGTGAGATTTGAAAACTAACCTCGTCACCCATCACAAATCTACTTATTAGAAAGAAAATCGAGAGCTTCCTCAAGAAGTTTTGCAAAATTTTGATGGATTTAAAGAAGGGTCTTGAAAGGTAGAAGAAAGGGAAGAAATTTTGAGAATAAATGAAGGAGTGAATCGGATAGGGGTGTGTGAATTGAAGTAGGTTAGGGTAATTCAATTTTTAATTGATTTGGTTGTTGAAAATTTAATAAAATCAAAATAAATTCTATTACTTTTTAATTAAAATCAAAATTCATAATTCTTTTAATTAAAATCCAAATTTAAGGTGCATGTGAATGTGTAAACTGAAAAAGTGATTGAAAAAGTGGCTGAAAAAGTTAGTGACACGATTACTTTTTCAGAATTTGTGGTATTTTTATATAGGGTAGTTCTATAGTACATCAGGTGTATTAATACATTAGACTCTCCACTTATTTTTAGCCATCAGATTTGAGATCATTAAGGTCAAAGTCAACTATGGTTTTAGATCTAATGACTGAAAATGATGGAAAGTCTGGTGTATTAATACACCCTATGTACTACAGAAGGACCCTTTTATATAATGTGTTATAATTTGTGTTACTTTTGTAACTACTAGTAATTCACCCGTGCGATGCACGGTTAGTTATATAATATACAATTATTATGAAATTTATTGATATAATGTAATTCGCATAGATAAAAGTAGAAATGTAAATATGTAACATGTTGTAAAGTTTAATTGTGGTATTTTGTTATAATTTATTTTATTATATACCATTATATATTATGTTATGATAAAGTCAATTTATATAAATTTTGGACCATAAGTATATATGTTATCAACAAAATACTCATAACTTAACCATTTTAACAAAATAAATTATAAATTTTGGAAAACCTCCTTAAAAACAACATTCTTTGTCGAAGCCTTATCTTTGTCATCTTTATCACTAATCAAGATCTTTAAACCGTCTCGATTGGTCACTCGGGAAACAGCAACATACAGTTGTCCATGACTAAACACGGGTCTTTTCAACAGCAAGCCAACATGAGAGAGTGATTGTCCTTGACTTTTATTGATTGTCATGGCATAAGAAACAATCAAAGGAAATTGTCGTCTTTGAAACCTAAACGGTAGTCGAGGATCAGAAGGAGTTAACGACATTCTGGGGATCAACACCTGATGACCAACAATGTTGCCACATAAAACTCTTGCTTCCAAAACATGAGTACCGAGTTTGGTTATAATCATCCTAGTACCATTACACAGACCAAGAGAATGATCAATGTTACGAAGTAACATAACAGGTGTGCCAACCTTCAAAAGCAGTTTATGATTCGGTACACCAGAACATCTTATCCCATTAAGAAACTCAGTAGTGTGTATATCTACTAAAGTATCAACACCCGCATCTGACTTGCAAGTACTGTCAGAGCTTAAATATGTCCGTGCGTCACCAGAATTCAATGACATCATGTATTCTTTTACATCATCAACAACGTCCAAGGTTGGAGCTAATATAGCACGGTCCTTCAGATAACTTGCAACATTATCTGTACTTGAATTCAAAGGATATGTACTTTCAACAATTTCAGTAATTGGGTCAGATGTAGATTTTAGCCGAATATCTTCAGGTATTTGTACTTCAAAATAACCATCCTCTTCAATTCCAATAGTTCCATCTCCAATATTTGCAACCCAATTTGAGAAATTCTTTAGTTTCTCCAACTCTTCGGAACAAATTGATGAATTCTCAAGTCTCATGTTTTTCGTTAATCTTAGAAGCTTACAATGTTGCCAAATGGTTGATGCATTTATTGTTGCGTGAACAATGTCTTGTCTACTACCCTTTGGAATTACTACCTCTCCATCATGGAATACACACTCAGTGCTTCTAACTCTCATTCCATTACCAAATGCAGGAATTTGATAGCAACAAATCAGGCGCAATTTCAACGCCCATTGAGTTCGAGATGGGCCAATCTCCCTAACCAAATTGAAGCAAGGAGCCATCTAAGGTATGCAAATTCTGCAAGATTTAAGAAAAACAAATAAATGACTTTTATGTGAAAAGGGATGAGCTTGATGATATAATTAAAACCAACACATCTACTGGTATTATTTTTTGATAACCTGATATTTCTGTGAATATGGTGACAGGTTTGATAAAGAAAGCAACAATAATGTGAGCTATATATAGATGTGGAGGCAGATGAAGAGTCCATTCAATTTTAATTTAATTCAATTTTGTGCATGAAAGGTCATGTTGATTGTCAGTTCATTTTATTTTTGCATGGAAACCAATTAGGAGTGTAGTTCAATCATTGCATTGCATTTGTTTTATATGAATTATCTGCAACTATACTGAATTAGCGTGCCACAAGAAACTAAACTTCCAATTGGTTATTGAAAAGGTGGTGCAGTTTTAATATTTAAAATTCATATATATATATATATATATATATATGAACTCATATTATTGGATATATTAGCATTTTTTTGCTATCAGAAATTAGATATTGGCTACATATATGAACTACCTTGTATTGACACTAATCTCAAAAAAAAGGTTTCATTATTTTTAGTTCTTAATAAACCTAAATATTTGTTAATATTTTCAATGAGGTGTAGTCAGTGTAAATCTTCTATTTTATGATTTAAAAATTTCCAAAAAGCAAACCCATCAATAATTGTGTAATACATTTTTCATAAAAAAAAAATTTCCTTTGACGTGATGATCTCAATAATATCAATCAAGGAATGTAGAAACTTCTCCAATAAGACATCTATATGATAAAACTAATTTTTTTCCCCCAAAAATAATAGTTTTTAATTTTTCCAGTTATCCACAAAATAGCAGAACAGTTTGGGTTGAAAAATGACATTTCTATAATTTTCTCCAATTTTTCTGCTTTTATATTAGTATAGATTTTATATTGAATGGTATATATATATATATATATATATATATATATTTTGGGTATTTGGGTTGTCTTCTAGTTATAGTTTGACTCGTATGACATGACTAATCCAAAAATAGTAAAGAATAAAATTAGTAGATAAGATTAGGGTGATGAGAGTGAGTCAAAAAGAAAAGGCATTGGTTGGGAATTTAGATGAAGAAGACGAGACGATATACAGAATGGAAGTGATGACGAGATGAAGAGAAATAGGGCAAAAGTCCAACCTAAAATAAAGGGAGTATGTTGGTGGGGCCCACGAAAGATTTCGTTGGGGAAGCCCAGATCTTCCCCTCTCTTCTCTATTGGGCCTCCCTTCTTTCTTGTTTTTTTTTTTTTTTCCAATTAAGATCTTCTTTTATTCCTACCAGAGGTACACCCGCGCGACCTGTTGTAATATACTACTTCCGTCCCGCTTATCTTTGTCATCCTTGATCGGCACGAATTCTAAGAAAAATTGTTGACTTTGATGTGATGTGTTATTTTAATATTTTTGAGTGACAATTTTGTAATTAATATGTGCTTTTTGAGTGTAAAGTAAGTAAAATGAAAGAAATTTAGGGGTAAGGTCGTAATTTTTTTGTTGCCATTTTTGGGCTGGCAAAGTTAGTTGGGACAACAAAAAACGGAAAGTAGGCAAAGATAGCAGGGACGGAGGGAGTATGATTTATTAGTTTTAAATTTTTTAATAATATATTGTGATAATATTATTTTAACTTTCTATATTAATTATAATTTTAACATTTTATTTTTAATGTCTCGTCTTAAATAATTATAATTTGAAAATGCCAACAATAATATATAAATGTATATTTGTGTTTAACAATGAATTATAAACTCTAATATTTGAAATATGAGGTTGTTAAACAAACCTCAATTATGTACACCTATTAATATTGTAAATTATATCAAATTTAAAATTGAGAAACATTTATTATGTAATGGATGTTAAACGATAATGGATATTTAAAAAATATTTTACCTCATAAAGATATGTTATGCATGTTGCAATTAATATAGATATAAGTATCATGATTAATATATTATTATATTTTTTGATTCATACTTAATAACAAATGTATTAGTAAATAATTCATTTGCGTTCACAATTATAGATTTCTTTGAAATTTTTGGTCCAACAATTCAAACAATTTAATTATTTCAAGTTAACAAAACAAAAATGTCCATAAAATAACTAAAATATTAGTTCAAGTAAAAAAAAAAAATTTATGTCCATCAAATAACTAAAATATCTCAATATGTATTTAAATAACGTAGGTAGCTCAATATTCAACCAACTTGTATTGACAAATAAACTAAACAATTATACCAAAATATTTTTCATTATTATTAATTTCTCAAAAAATCTAAGACCTTTTAGTATAAAAATTATTCTTTAATTTTCAAATCTATAATTTAATTTATTCATTTATTTTTTAAATAATTTTGTTAAATATAATTTTGCACAAAAATTTAAATATAAAATTTATATTTGTATAGATTAAAACAAAATTTAAAATGAAAAACCATTTAATGTAAAAATTATGAGAAAAATGATAAAATAAATTTTATAGCCTACTAATGGGTAATAGTCTAACCTAGTTGACCCCACAATTGTTAAAAGTATAAATTTCTTTTGTTTTTGATTTTTTTAATTTCTTGTTGCTACTTTATTTCCATCTACAGTAAGTTAATTTGGGAGGAAAAATTAGTTATTATTATTATTATTGAATGTGTTCTTTATATATTTATATAGGGCAAAAACTTTTATGACTAGACCCATGCACCTGACCCGACCCGCGCATGTACGAGCCCCCACACGCCTAGAACTCGCGCTAAAGTTCACCCAAGTTCGCTTAAATAGACCTACATTTATGTATAGTTAGACCTACTTTGTGTTATGTTAGACCTACCTACATTTAGGTAGATCTAACATAACACAAAGGTAGGTCTAACTATACATAAAATTATGTCTAATACAATGTAATGGTACATGTGTGAAATCTAGGGTTTAAAAAAAAAATTAAAGTATGAAATTTGGGCAGAATGATAGGCTTAACGTAACATAAATGTAGGTTTAACATAATGTAAAGATAGGTCTAACGTAACATAGTGGTAGGTGCCAAAATTCAAAAATCAAGCGCAAAAAAGAAAATATATGAAATTTGGGCAAATAGGTAGGTTTAACGTATCATAAATGTATGTCTAACATAACGTCAAGGTAGGTCTAACATAACCTATTGGTATGCAAAATTTCAATAAATCATGCGCGAAAAAAAAAGGGGCCCCCTGACCCGGATCCGACCCGGGTGAGATCCATGCACGTGATTCATAGGAGACTTACTCTTTATATAGATATTTAGATATAGATATAGATTTTTCTCTCTTTAAATACTAAATTTAAATGGTAAGAGCTACAATTTCCAAAATATTTTATTCAAGTAATAAAAGTGCATAGAACAATCACAATAATAACAATGGTATTGTAAAAACATAAAAAATAAATACAAACTTGAAATAAATAATGTATTTCGTTAATAGACATGGCAATAGATGCTTATATATTTAGGTGACTAGATTTTCTAAGGTTTGACAATCTAATGTTCGAATATTTCTAAGACGATAGTGTTATTAGTGTTCGAAAATACTTCTTAATGCTGTCTATGTTGATTTCTTCAAACTTAACTTATGGAATACAAATTATACAATCACTATATTAACTTTCAAAGTTTAAAACATCAACGATAGCAATAATGAATAATTAATTATATAGATGTTAATAGATGCTTAAAAACAATGATGATGATGTTAATTAAAGTATTGTGCTGTTTTATTAAAGCATTGTCGTTGAAAGAAATACTACAATTTTCATATTATAGTATATTATTAATATAACAAAGTTTTTAAAAATGTATATATATTTTAAGTCTTCAAACTCCACTTGATCCTGTATAAGCAATGGATATGTATTTCAAATCTTAGCTTTGCATCGAAGCCGATAACCTATATGGTATATTGTCAAATAAAACTGACATATAAATTTTTTCTTTTCTACTACAATTTAAATAAAAAATCTAAAATAGCACTTACATATGTGTGGTGTAAGATTGTTGAGTGTTGTGATGAATAAGTCTTACTAATAAAGATAAAAAATTATAATTTTTTATATCTATGATAAAAATATACTACTATATACTATCTATTGTGATAAAAGAAAAGGTTCCATTATCGTAATTGTTACAAAAAAAAAAAAGAAAAAAAAAAGTGTTATCATGTGTACAGTGAAACATCGAATTCATGAATGGAAATTAAATGTATTTAAACCTACTCAAACGAAATCATAAATAGTCAAAACAAAAGGGTAATGAATAAACGAAACAAGTATCAAGAAAATCAATGTAGTTAATTTATGTACAAGTCCACTTTGATGATACTGCAATCAAGATGTCCAACTTTTAGAGTGCAAGGTACAAGTGTCTATTAGCAGGAAGATGGTCCGTTAATCTCCCCGCTTTAATTGTGACGGCGGTATTCACCCCACAGTCAAAGCACCTTTTTGTTTTACCTTTACTCAAAATCTCGCGAGAAAATGGGCCTCGGAAAACCTCAAAATCTCTCGTGGATATGGAAAATCAGATCACCACCAAAGTGGATTTCAGAATCTCAGCCGTATGCTTTTTATATATTAGAAAAGAAGATTTCACCAGATATGATTTTGAAGGCTCATTTTTTTCTTACATTCATTACACACACAATTATATTTGTATATATATAAGTGGGAGGAAAAAGGCGTGTGCTATCATATTATCATACAGACAGATTGACCATTACCATCTGCATTTTCACAACAATTCCCTCTCTCTCTCTCTCTCTCTTACTTCTCTCTCTGCCATTATATACAGAGGTGCTTTTCTTCATCTAGGCTCTTGAGATTTTCTTGAAAATGGAAAACATTGGGGTGTTCTCTAGATTAAGTAGACTGGAGAAGGGTGAAGGAGCAGATTTCTCTGCATGTGCTGATTCTCATGAAGTTCATGTCTTAGCTGTGGATGATAGTCTTGTTGATAGGATAGTTATTGAAAGACTGCTCAAAATCACTTCTTGCAAAGGTTTTTTTTTTGTGAAATTTTGGGTGGTAAATTTCTTTCAATTTAGTGTTTTTTCATGGAAAATGTTGACAATTTGGATGTTTTTCAGTGACAGCAGTGGATAGTGGTTGGAGGGCTTTGCAGTTTTTAGGGTTGGATGAGGATCAAACCTCTGTTGGCCTTGATGTAAGTGTAGAACTTTTTACAATTCTTTCATTTTTGAGTTGAGTTTGTTCTTTTCAATTTTATGCTGATTAATATTTTAGATTATGATGTGTGGTTAATTTGGTTTCTCTTCAGGGTTTGAAGGTGGATCTGATAATCACAGATTATTGCATGCCTGGAATGACAGGCTATGAATTGCTGAAAAAGATCAAGGTTAATTCTCTATATTTTTCTCTCTGCAATTGAAAAGAAAAAAAAAGATGATGATTTAGGACAGGATGAGCTAAATTTGTCCTAATTTGTGTTGTATGAACAGGGCTCATCCACTTTTAGAGAAATCCCAGTTGTGATCATGTCATCTGAAAACATTTTGGCCAGGATTGACAGGTAATCTATCTCAGCATTTCCTCATTAATTGAAGTTTAATTTGCAATTATATATGGGAAATGGTGATTGATCTTTTCAAGAAGCATTATAAATTAAATCAATTGTCAAGAATGTTAAAGATATTTTACTCTGTAGTAAGAATATACCTCTGTTTGTTTGTGCTTTGAGCATTCTTTGTGTTGTTTAGCATTGTATTAGAGAATGATACATTAATCTAGTTGAATGGTCCATTTGCATTTCTGATCTTAGTTTATGCATAAATAGCGACTAGAATCGATGAATCGATAACCAAACCAATACATTATCTTAGCATAATGCTGGAGAAGCTAACCTAATTTGGTCTGCAATATTAAACCTTATCTAAGCTGGCAAGATTAAACAAATCCGCGAGACAAAGTCTAATGTTTCGAGTACGAAAATGGCATTGGATCCTTTTAGCAAAGCTTGTAAAAAGTTGTTGCCAAAACCACAAACCATAAATTTGTGGGATCAACTTTTTCTTTGGCTTAATGCTTTGGATTGTTTAATTCTTGGCCTTTCTTCCTGTCCGGTTTTGTGCCTAAAAGGCCGAATAATTCTACAAGTGCGATTAAAAGGAAAATCATTCTATAACCATTTTCAGTAGGAAAAGTAATCTACACTTGATTGATGATCTGTCATTGTTTTAAATCATTTGTGTTCAATTGTAGATGTTTGGAAGAAGGAGCTGAAGATTTCATTGTAAAGCCAGTGAAATTATCGGATGTGAAGCGATTGAAAAGCTGCATGTTTGGAGACGGTCGGATTGAGAGACAAGATAGGTGAACAAGCGAAAATTACAGGAGACCTCCTCCGAGGTGTCATCCTCGCCATCTCAAGACGACGAGGCCATGTCTAGTCCGTGGCCGTCTCTAGATGATGTCTTGATCCCATCAAGTCCATCTCCACCGTCGGTTTCCTCACCGTGTTCGCCTAGGTCTTTCTCATCCTTGCCTTCGGCCTCTAGCTCACCCACGTCCCTCGACTCTCCACCGTGCCAATTCAGAATGAGCAACGATAACGACGACAACAACAGCTGATATGATGGATGTAAAGAAGGGATGCAAGGTTTTGTCCATTTTCTTTTCTAATTTCTTTGAATCTATTGACAATTTTGTTCCAACCAACATCACCAAGTCTTAGAAAGAATGTCAAATGGTGAATACAAATCATCATCAAGTTTGGTGATGATGATGGAAAATGGTTGAGATATGGTGATTAAGAAAATCTTTGATGACAGATGGATTGAATATATAATGAGGATTAAATTGATTTGATTCGGATACGGGTTTTTATTTTAATGTCAAATCTTGTCTGCTAAAAGGAATATTGGATTCGGACATATTGATGTGTTCCCTTTTAGGCCCTTTTTATTATTTTTTTGTACTAATGTAATTGAATGGATTATTATTATTATTATTATTACTATTATTATAATGTTGAAATACATTGGACACATACACAAAGCATCTTTAGGTCCAGCTGCCCTAACATCCTTCCCATTATTTATGGGATTTTCATTACACAACACATTTTCTTGTCTACCCACTTTCTCTACCATTATTACAATACCACCCACTAATTAATGCCCTTTTTTTTTTCTGCTATGTCAAAACACTAGGATTTGCAAAGATCCTATGAATCTGATGGATTTTGCTCTTAATATAATCAATGTGGAATTGGGGACCGATTTCAGTGGGTCAAAATGCAAATAAAATTGGGGAAGAATAGACACGGCATGGATCGATGTTTTTATGTGCAGGTCCTTCAATAACTAAATTATTACACGCACATCTCTCTCTTTTTTTTTTTTCTGAATAGTTTAGGCTACTTTTGAATAGAGTGATTTGAAATTCAAAATTTGAAATAAGGGGATTTAAAATCTACCCAAGTCGGAGTATATTTGAAATTCACTAAAATGACTCAAAAATTAGTTAAACCATGGTTGGATGGATGTGGATCAAAATGACTCTAAAATTAGTTCAAAATGAAAACCATGAAATTCAAATTCATATCTATCCAAACACTACAGGTGGATTTGGTATCATAGATTTCAAATCCCTTGGACACAAAATTTATATATATATATATATATATATAGATTATTAAATATTTATTAGATGTGACATATTAACATTCATATACCATAAATATCTAATATTTTCCACGATATAGTGAATATTATAGATGATATTATTATCATATATGTAATATGTTTAATATAATATTAAATATATAAACATGAAATAATTTATTTCTATTTTGAGAGGTGGAAATGGGGGAAAATTTTGACATATCTATTTGGAAGGGGTAATTGTTATTATATATATGAATTTGAATTCCTGTTGGAGTGTTAATTACTATACATATATACTACATACTATATATATGTTAGAATTAATGTCTTAAACTATTAATTATGCCATGTTAATTGGTTGAATGTATACTCTTCTGTCTACATGACTTTGAAGTGATGTACTTGATTATGATCATGGTGTTTTAATTTAAATACTATATTCCAATTTACTATGTGTAATATGATAGAAATTAGTGCAAATGCCCACTCTTAACACATTTGTTAAATTTTGGGTAAAAAACTACCCCCTATTATCTAAAGGATAAAAATAACATTTTTGTTATAATTTGACCAAAAAATACCCGCTTTGAAGTCAAAGTGAGTGTCATGATTTGATAACCCCACATGTTCCCTATTCCCAAATTTTTAGTGTAGGGACTTTTGTGTGTAAGTCCAAGTTGTGAATGGATAATGACACGTGCAAGTATAACACAAAAAGTGGATTTTTTTTTTACACATTTGGGATAGTATAACACGAAAATCATGCTTACACGAAAATTCAACAATTTCTGTGTAACCCACAAAAATTTTTCGTGTAACCTATGTTTTAGGCGTTACACGAAAATGTCCATGTAATTTTCGTGTAACATGAATCTTTAGGGTTTACACGAGAATTTCCAGTGTAGTTTTCGTGTAACCCTATTTTTAGACGTTACATGAAAAAATTATTGTACTTATCTTATCCCAGTGGAACTTTAGCTTATTTTGCTCAATGTGGATTCTGCGTTCGAATCCTATAGGCCGCAGTGTGTTCCTGTTTTTTTTTTCAACTTTCTTAATTTTTCTATAGTATATATAATTCAAAACTTCTATAGTATATATAATTCAAAACTACCAAAAGGGTGGCCAAAACTCTGACAAGATTTTCTCACATAAAGTTAGAAGATGTGATATCACCTTAGACTAGTCAAATTTGGTATCTTTGGGCAAAAATATAGTTTTAATTTAATCTACAACCCATTTATAAACTATTGAATTTTAAATATTTTTTATTTTCATCATACATTATCTGACTAATTTAGTGATATTATTTCTTACAATTGGTTTGGAAAAAACTTATGCAAATATATACTCAATAATTTATTGATAATGAGTGCAAAATGTGTTTTATGTTTGTTCTAATCAATTCGCGATTATATCTATTTCAACCTTATTTACTACCCGTGTGATGTAGCAAATAAATTTCAAGTGTCAGTATTTTTTGCTATAAAAATGATGAAAAATTATATAGTTTTCAAAGTTATTTCTATTTAATCTACTACACATATAATTTACCAATTTTGAATATTTCTTATTTTTATCATACAATATTTTACTGCTTTACTAATTGGTTTTGTCATAATAAACCTGAAAAAAACTTGTATAAATATTTTTTCTACAAATATATTTTCAATAACTTATTCATAATGAGAGTATTAAATAGTGATGTTATTGTATACTATAATCAAGTTTTGATAATATTTCAACCTCATTTGGTACCCGTGTGATGTAGAGAATAAATTTCAAGTGTTGGTAATTTTTTAATATGAATAAAAATTGTGACCTTGAAAAACAATATAGTCCCTCAAAATTATTTATTTTAACTAATGGCCTACACAATTTATCAATTATAAATATGTCTTATTTTTCATCATACATTGTTTGACTACTTTGCTAATTGTCCGTCACAATTGGTTTGAAAAAAACTTGTACAAATATATTTTAAATAAATTATTTATAATGAGCATAAACTATTGATATTATTGCAATTCCTCCATAATAATATTTGTAGATTTAACATACCAATAAAAAAATTGATATAAACTTTTTTTTTTAAATGGCTGAAAATTCCACATAAATATCTTATGTTACAAAAAAAAACTTGAAATAGAAAGAAAACTCATAAAGAGAGAGACAGATCACAAAAAGAAAAAAATATTTGGATACAAAGTCTTGAATATTGATGCAATATTTATTTAAAATGAAAATCGGCTTTTAGGCCAACTTTCTAAATATCCAAATTAATGAACAATTTAGAAATAATTTCATATATTTGTATAGTTTAGTGGCCTTTAAAAATATCTATGCATGGCTTAAGAAGTTTAAGAAGCAAAAGCATTAAAAACAAACAAACAGAAGAATCATTAATGTTATGTTAAAATTTGTTAAAGCTTATGTTGGGCCAGACCAAATTATCAAAGTTGGATAGATATAACTAATTTTCATTAAAATTTTTAGCTTGGGATTTTGTATCTCACAAGTTAAAACTTAAAATTTTTCCGTTATTGCCTCCTTAAAATCTGAAAACTGATAATGATTTATTGAATGAGACATTAAAAAAATGGATAAATAAAAAGACCTTGCTCATAATTATGAAAAAAGTGTATAATATGTAAAATCTAAATTCAAATATGTAAAAAAAAAAAAAAACTATGAAAAAAGTGTGTAATCATAAATATGATTCGTTTTCTTTAATGAGCCCAATGCAAGACCTTGCTCGTGTTGAGTGGTATATCTGCCACTAGACTCGAATTAATATGATTCATATATAATGTAAATTATAGTAGAAATTTGATCATAACAAATGCAAATAGAATTTAATAGACAATCAAAATCACTGTTTTAGGAACGAAACTAAAAATTGAAGATTGACGACATGAAATAAATTATTTAGTAAGAGTAAAAGTAAAACAAACTATCTGACAAACGAACTAGAACGAGTGTTTCAAACCAAGGACTAAAATATCGGTTTCGGTTCATGTATCGGTACTTTGAATTTACGGAAATATCGGTTTCGGTTATCGGTTTCGGTGGAAATATCGGTAATTTTAAAAAAATCACGGAAATATTGTGAAAAAATTAGAAAAAATATCTGGTAATTTACATAATATTATAACTAACATTCATACATAAATTGAAGTTAAGATTTCAAATAAAAAATATAATTACAACAAAATGAGAGATAAACTAATATATAAAGTGATAATATGAGAAATTTTGTATAAAGTATATTTATGAACTAATAATAGCATGAGCTCCTATGAGGTTCAAATGAATAAGATGACATGCCATCTTGATTTAAACAATATTGATACCAACTCACCATATTAGACCAATTTTGGGTGTAATCATAAACATGCCATTCATATGCTCCTCTATCTCTTCCAACCGCATGTCCATGGATAGGATAATGCTCATTAACCCAATATGGTTGACTAGGTTGAGACATGTTTTAAAGCAATAGGTAAAATTGAAAAGAGTAGAAAATGATTGAAAATTGGAATTTTTTTGCTCATTGCCGATACACTGCACCGAAAACGATATTTCACCGATATTTCACCGATATTTCGCCGATATTTCGCCGAAACCGAAATTCACCGATATTTCGCCGATATTTCGCCGATATTTTGACGAAAAAAAAAAACACCCCGTTTTTATATCGGGACTTCATTCTCAGCGATATTTCGGCGAAATATCGCCGAAATATCGCGATTTTTTCATCCCTGTTTCAAACCTTTAACATCGAGATGCGTAATATGTTACAATCTTCACACCGAATATGAATCAAAGAGTCTCATGATGTCTTAAACTCATATATAGAAAACTTGGTTATTTAAGTGCTCAAAAACTTACATGAGACGATTTTAAATAATTTAGTGAGAAAATTCTTTTTTACAGATAGACCAACCAATTCTCATAAATTTATAAGTGAATCGTGAAGTGTGAATTGCATATCGATTTATCCCACATAAGATAATCATGAGAGAGTCTTACATAAAACTTGTTTTTTATTTAATTTTTGAATGAACAATAGTCTATATATAGGATTCTTAAAGTTATTATAATTGCAGGATTTAGGAGGGGCACTATTGTCTACCTTGTGGTCCATATTAAAAGGACTAGGCCGGCAATGAATTATGAAATTAAATTCCCTATTTATAATGACTCCCAAATTTCTTCTTCTATATTTTTCCTATTTTTGTCGACATATATTTTGTCATGAAAGAGAATGTTTTTTTATTTATTTTTCACACATTCGAAGATATTAACATTGAAATGGATGCTTTTGTCCTTAACCGAGTGAAGACTGAACTTAATTTTCGTACAATATTTTAATAAATCCCTAGATATATACATAGGGTTTGGCTTCACCAAGAAAATAAATAAGAGTAAGTCTCATGTGCATCAGGTGCATGAATCTTAGATCCATGCAATCAGATCGGATCCGGATTATCCGATTCTTTTTTTTTTTTTTTCACGTTACCTTTTTTAAATTTTGGTCATGACTTTTACTTATGTTAAGGATACCTTTATGTAATGTTTAAGGATACCTTTAAGTTATGTTAAGATACCTTTATGCCTAGATTTCATACATTTACGTTACGTTAGACATACTTTTAGGTTATGTTAGGGATATCTTTAGTGAATGTTTAGAGATACCTTTACGTTATGTTAAGGATACCTTTATGTCCAGATTTCATACATTTATGTTACGTCAGACATACCTTTAGGTTATGTTAAGAATACATTTATGTTGTGATAGAGATACCTTATCCATAACATAGTTCTGTTACATATTTTATACACAAAGATATCTCTAACAAAACATAAAGGTATCCTTAACATAACCTAAAGGTATCTTAATATAACATAAATGTATGTGACCTGAAGCGAATTCTAAGGGTATCAAATCAGGATTTCAAAGGAACCTGGAATCACGATTTCGAAGGTATCTGTTCACCTTTTTCTTTAGGCTACTACCGCAAGTGTACGATGTAGATTGCAGAACACGGTAAGCAAGGTCGATCCCACAGAGACTATTATTTAGGAATAATCGATTACCCAAATTCAACCTCTAATTTTATCTAGGTTATCAGATATCAAAGAATTCAATTAGTTATACTAAAACAAAAACAAATAAATACACGGAGACAAACAGATATAACTGAGACAGGTTCTAGAACATGTTTTCATCTAATTCTCATCACGATATCACTTGATCAATCCATTTCAATGATTAACTATCCTACATGAGCAATCACAAATATCAAATTAAAAGCTCTCTCGAGTCAATTTAACCGGTTGATTATTATGCTATCAAAGGTATCTCTACTCGATCTGATATAACACAACAACTCCAAAAGCACCTAGGATTGAAAATCTTATCACATATGTCATTCATCTCTCGATCTCATGCTGCATATATGTCATATGTTTACTCTTCCGTAATTAAATATCCTCTCTCGAATTTTGACTTAATTACTAAACATGCTCAATTAGTGGCCACATAATCAAACAAGCAATCAAACCATAAACACATCAATAGGATAAAGAATCAAGAAATTGAATTGAAATCAAAGATGCATCAGATTCGAATCAAACTACTAACAAGCCTTAGAAACTCATGGAAAACTAGCCAGACATGAATATCAACAAACTCATAGACAAGATTGAAAATATCATATCAAACTAAAATAATCCAACAATAAAGGAAAGATAAAGAAAAACTCTATATGAACGATGATCTCTCGATTTTTTGATCTTTGAAGTTTTCTTCTCCTCTCCGGATGCTCTCAGAATATGTGTTTTCTCTCTATAGATGTTATTCCTACCCTCATGATTGTCCTCCCTCTCTCCCTCCTCCTTTTTGGGACGAATTTGGGTATATATAGCATCTTAGATGTCTCCTAGATGATTTAGAAGTGTGAGTTACATCAAAAATCGAGTTTGGGATGGAATAGGAGTCTCTCGGGCACGACAGTGCCCCAGGACACGGTTACCCGTGCGCCAGTGCTGGTGTTTCTGTGCAGTGGGACACGACCGTGTCCTAAGACACGGTCGTGCGCTGGTGCACAGTTCTGAATTTGACTTCGACTGTCTTCATGAAAGTTTTAGGTCTTGAAGTTAGCTTTCAAATGCCACAAATTTCACCTCAATATCAGTCTTCTAGAAAAAGTTATGATCAAAATACTAGAGCCCTGTCACGATGAAAAACCGAACGCAAAACTTCCGTTTTTCCTTAATATTCTGCTTTCTTGGAGAACGAATTGGGAAAAGTGTTCAACATCAAAGTTGTATATCTCTTCCTTAGCTTTCCAACAAAATTAAGATCTTCCAATTCGGACTTCTAGATCGTGAGATATGTCATTTCTTCAACAACTGCGCATGAGAGCTGAAACTTGCGATTTTTGCACTAAAAACACAAAACTAAACACAAAACCATCAAATGCAACTAATAAATCAAAAGTATCTAAATCACTATAGAAACGTACATAAATATGTTCAAATGAACACATAAACATACGTAAAAATATAGTAAAAACGACACTTATCAATATCCTTACATCACCTAAAGGTATCCTTAACATAACTAAAAATATCTTTAACATAACCTAAAGGTATGCTTAACATAACCAAAATGTATTCTTAACATAACGTGGTATATAACTTGGAATCAGGATTTCAAAGGTATCCTTAACATAACTAAAAGGTATCCTTAACATAACTAAAATGTATTCTTAACGAGCGAATTTGAGTGGATTTGAGCACATCCACCTAGGCGCGTGGGAGCTCGTACACGTGTAGGTCAGGTCAGATGCATGGATCTGGTCAGGTGCATGGATGTACAAAAGTTTTTGTGAATAAATAAATAAATTGGACTACCTAATTGTGATCATTTATAGACCAAAGATTACAACATCACTTCTTTTGTATAAGTTTTTTTTTAATCAATAAAGAATTTAATAAAAAACTATTGGTCATAAATATTTATTGGATCAGTCTTTCTTTCGTGCCACAAACCATACGAAAGTACAAACAGAAAACTGTTAGTTTCAAATATCAAACTACATACTATTAGAATTGTTGAACACCTTAATAGGGATATATTTGTAACTTATTAAATGAAAAAGAAGAATATCTAAGGGGAAATTCTATCCACACCTCATATATTCCTAAACACACACCATAATTTTAAATTAAAGATAAAAGAAAAAGATAAAAGACAAAAATACCCTTATTAATAAAATAATTAAATATTTGGAGAAGCTAGTTACACCCACACTTTTGTTAAAAATCCACCACTTTTTGCTACTTCCAATATCTTTTTACTATTTTTAAACCAAAACTTAAATAAATCCAATTTACACCAATTTTATCTAATCTATATAATTTCAAGATCCAATCCCCGAAAATGCAACCGATAGTCAGAAAATTTCAAGGAAACCTAAAGATGGGTGAAATTGAGTTGACTATCAGGGGAATTACAGTAATGATCCCAGATTAGTTAATACTTGGGATTGAGTTTCTCGAGGATCATAAACCTTCGGAAAGACTACAAGATGGAATGAAGTTCACAGTGGCGGATAAAAGATACAGAATCAGATGACCACTAGTCCATTCTCTATATACATTTCTATCATAATGATATATGATGAATACAAGGCCAAATATTTCGCCGCCTATGTCTACTCAGGTGCTGGAATATGTACTGCAAAACATGAGGTTTTCCCTGAAGAAATTGGAGAAGATCTACTAGCTATCGCAGGAAGAGATTTCTCAAAAAGAATTCTTGTTCTTAATCAAGGAATCAAACAAGCGGAAATCATGATCGGAGGTGCAGGCGGTACCCTATGGTACAAAGTAAATTAAAACGCCACCAATCTATTTCCATGATGCAGGAGCAGATGTTTTGTTAGGTAATAATTTCCTACAAATATTCAAGCGTTTTACACAAGAAAATGAGACAAGAAGACTTATTTTCACAACCTTATGTGATCATAAGATTATTGTCCAAAGACTGCAAGAGGCATTCTACAGAAAAATGCCCATTAATTTTCGCAGCAAGGGTGGTGATGAAGCCAAACTTGGACATCCAAAAATGGCGGATAAAAGAAGATTTGGTGATGTATTATTATCCTATTGGCAATATATATGGTTCCAAGCAGAAGGACACCAAGAGATGAGATAATAACTTGTATTCATTTAGGATATAAGGAGAAGAACGAGTACTTCCAGAGGCAATTGCATAATTGATGAAAAGTCTATTGGAGAACACACCGAGTGAAATGACCATTGAAGACAAAATATCACTCGAAGATGTCAAGAAGAGAATCCAAAGGAATTATAATGAAAATCCTTTGGCATGGTGGAACAAGAATGAGCTCAAAGCATCCTTAAAGGTTAAACCCGGAAAGGAACACGAGTTCATGAGATACAAGCCAATCCTTATGAACCAAGAAGATCGTAAGGATATGCAGAAGATACTTAAGGAACATCTTGACCTTAAGTTGATTTCACCAGGAGTTTCTCCATACAGCAGCCCGAGATTCCTTGTAAGGAATCATGGAGAAATTAAGAGATGAAACCTAAGACTTGTTATTAATTACAAAGAGATTAATCTTGGAGTTCAATGGATATTACATCCCGAGTAGAGAACACCTGGTCAACTGCACCAAATGTGCCAAGGTATTCTCAAAGTTCGATTGCAAGTTTGGATTCTACCAGATTATGATGGAGGAAAGAAAATAAGAAGTTTACAGCTTTCTCCACACCACATGGACATTATATTTGGAATGTGATGCCCATGAGATTGGCAAATGCACCCCAGATATATCAAAGGAAGATAGATAATCTTTTCAAAGATTATTTCAGCTTCATGTTCGTATACATCGATGATTTCCTCATCGCATCCAAGAACATGAAAGAGCATCTCAAACATTTGGAGATATTTTCAGATGTTTGTCATAATGAAGGATTAGTGCTTTCAGAAAAGAAGACAGTAATTGCCACAAGACAGATCGAATTTCTTGGAATAGAAATCAATGAATCTGGAATCATCCTACAAAGCCACATTGTGGAAAAGATACAAGGATTTCCAAATACCCTCAAGGATAAGAAACAACTTCAGAGTTTTCTTGGAGTTGTTAACTTCGTCGGAATGTTCATAAACAATCTGACACATTATAAAAAGGTGTTTAACCCATTATTGAAAAAAGATGCAGTATTCAAATGAGAAGATAAACACCAAGAGGGGAAAAAACAACTAAATCAGGTTTGTCAAAAACTTCCGAAACTTGCTATACCTCAAGACAAGGATAAACTGGTTTTTTACACAGACGCCAGTGATCATTGGTGGGCAGTTGTCCTTATGAAAGCTACACCAAACGGAGAAATGCCATGCAGATATTACAGTGGGTTTTTCATTGAAAGTGAAGCAAATCGATGGCATCAACGAGAAGGAGTTCTTTGCAGTCAGAAAGGCTTTCAAAAAATGGCCTTTATTCTTACTGACTAAAAAGTTCATCTTAAAGATTGATAAGTGTCAAAGCTTTTCTGAGAAACAAAATAGAATCAAAACCAGAAAAAGCCAGACTACTTAGATAGCAGGCTGAATGCTAATATTATGATTATGATATTGTCATTGTGAAATCTCATGAAAATGTTCTTGCAGATTTCTTAACACGAGATGGAAGGGTGCGTCGTTGACGAGGTCCTCACACGAGTTAGACATCTTAGGGAAAACCTGGAGAGCCTAGAACGAGGCTTTGGAACTTTATGTATCAATGTAGAAGTCGTTGGATGACTTTAACGAGATGATCAGAGATCCGTCTCTGGTCTAATACGAGCATGTCAGCAAGCACAGAAACAATTGTTCTCGACACTGCAGGGGCCTCTTCTCTAGGCTGCATCTCCAACAGTGCAAAAGGGAGAAACAAGAGAACGAGTCTCTAACCCGTAAGTTTTGGATTCAAATATCATAACTACGAGTTCTGCAAATGATGCATTCCTTGAGGATGTACAAGCTAAAGCGAAAGTTGAAACTCTGGTGTCACAACCCGAGTCTTCAAATCAACCTAGCACCTCTGGGGTAAAAGAGGGAGAGTTGGATCTTAGGTCACAAACTGGCAAAACTAAGGTCCAAACTGACGAGATTAAAGTTTCTCCTATGCAGGTTTATCAAAAGCAATGGGAGAAGCTGGCTACGAGAAAGGGTATCAATCCTGAGAGAACCATCGTTGATGTCTCTGGGAAATACCCGAGGGTTTGGATGAAACCAAAAAGTCATCCAAACGAGGTACAAGAATGGTATAATTTTGGAGCTCTAGCTTCAATCTATACCGTTTCACCAGGATTCCCCGAAATCTCAAAATTACCGAGATTGATTAGGGAAGCAGTGCACGAGACTTGGGCCAATAATCCACATTTGGCCAGAGGTGACATTCTGGAACTGTACTTTTTCAGCGCAGCTCCAGAACCAGCAAATAAAAGTTTCCATGAAGCCTTTCATTTTATCAAGCTGAGGAGACCGGATAGGAACGCCATGAAAACTATCAAGGCGGCTTCTCCGAAGAAACTCCCATTCTAGTAGGAGCATTTTTAGAAGAGGAAACTTCTACCCGGCGAGCATGGGGACTTTGGGTTTGTCTAAACGAAATGGACAAAGTCAAGTATCCCTTCAAGGTTTTTCAGAATTCAGTGAGTGGATCTTTCCTCCTGAATTCAATGACAGGAACGACCACAGGATTCGCAGAGGACCTCTTTGAAACAAAGAGAAGAGTCCTTTGGGAAAACGAGCAAGGAAACCTACCGAAAATTCTGAAATATGACGCATGTGGGCCGATGGACGGATCGAATTTGCCAAGCATGCCCAGAGCAGAAGGAACCCGAGTTTGGGAAAGGATTCCGATCAAAATCCGACCGATGAGAACGTGGGGCGGACAAGGACAAGGGTTCTGCCCAAAAGAAAAGTTATCCGCGGGGACCACGAAGAAATTTTTAAAAGATTCCCCGACAAAGATAACATGGACTGAGTCACGCCAAACAAGCATCACATGGGATAGAGTCACGGGAAGAAAAAGAAGATTCCCCGACAACAATCACATGGGATGAGTCACGAGGAAAAACTGGCATAACACTAACTTAGTAGTTGATCCACTAGGAAAAGGAGACAGCTGGCTAAAACAAGATTTGAAATCCGCACTTTAAGTCCGGATTTTGCCTATAAAAAAAAAGTAAGGTAGAAGGAAGCCGAAGACATCGAACATTTCCCTTAGTTTTCTTTAGAATAAAAATCTCTTGTAATATTCTGATTATTCTTAGTTTAGTTTATGTGTACAAGTAATAACCTTCTCCATGAGAGACTAATCTAGTATTTTCCTCCCAAAAGGAGATTACAGATGTAATAAATATTTTTAAGTTCTTAATAAAAAGAGGGCTTTCGCTCCAACATGTGTTGAAGTATTTTTAATTTATCCCTTGAAAGAATTATCTTGTACATGACCTGGGGTAGGAAACGAACCAAGATTGTGTTGTGCAGTTTTTCTGAAGGAGCTGGATAACTTGTAGACTATCTTCCCTGAGGGTTGAAGTTGAACAGTGAGGAGCTGTTCGTAAAAAGGTCTAGGGGCAGTGATTTTCCAGCTGGTGGCGTTGCGAACCACTTCACTCGGAGCTATTGCGGTTAAAAAAAGGTATGCATTTTAAGGGATTTATTAATTTTACGGAAGCATGTTGGGCCTGATATATTGACGATTTTGGATCTAAGAATAATATAGATTGGAAAATGATAAATTAAATTTATTTAAAGAATTGTGGAAATTAGTAGAATTTGGAATGAATGTGAATTTTGAATGAATGTGAAAAGTTGGATTAAAAAAAAGGGGGTGTACATTGAGGGGTGGACATTTTCCCACCTTTTTTAATTTTTTTTATTTATTAATTAGTAAGGGTATTTTAGTTTTTATCTATTTATTTTTAGTTTATTTAGAAATGATGGGGTGTGTTTAGTAGTTGATGAGGTGTGGATATAATGAGTAGGTCTTATGTGAAACCGTCTCACGAATCTTCTTGTGTGGGACGGGTCAACCCATAACCCACCATTAATAGTTCATATTGAAATTTGTGAAAATGGATTCAACACATGGGTAATAAGGATCCGTCTCACGGAAACTATCCGTGAGACCGTCTCACATGAGTTTTTGTGGGATATAATTTATCATTTCTAGGTTGTGGGATAGGAAAAAAAAAAGTCAATGTGGTTTGCTTTAAAAAAGTCAAAGTTGGAAACGAGTTATTATTCTGGATTTTTGGGACGTACAAAAGAAACAATTTATGCAAAAACCAAAACAGCACCATTTAATCTCACCAACCAAAATTATTGAAAACTAAATAGCCAACAATCAATGCCAACTTTGTCATTAAAGGATTGAATGTGAACTCAAAAGTCAAGAATATTAGGAATTTCTAAATTGTGAACATTTGTTGGTTGACTTGAGCACTACAAAAAAGAAAAAGATTGCAAATTCAAGACACCAGAAATTAAATTCCAGATTTATCTGTTTTCCTCTTTTCAACCACTTCATAATGCAATTTTTGGAAACGCAAAGTGGATAATTAACCTTTCATTTTCCCACAACCACTTCATCACTTTGGATTTTATATATTTTTGGTTTGGTTTATTAATCTTATAAATTTAATTCGACTAACACATTTCATTTAATAATCAATAAACCAACAACACTATCACGTCCTCCTTTTCCCACCCAAAATGTTCTAGAATGTATTCTTTTGTTCTAGGAGTATTTTATTGTTTTATCTCCATTCTAATTATACAAGTGTACGTATATCAAATCTTTAGTGATAATTAATAATTATTCTATAGGACTAACTTTTACTTTTATTTTAGTTGTGAATTTAGTAAAAAGAAAAAAACATATTTTGTGAAAAAATAATATGACCTCCAATATATTATATATGTACGAGAATTCGATCTAATATTTATTTGTTGTCGTGTCTAAAAAGCCAACTAATTATTGTCCCATCATATTATTCGAAATATAAGTTGTGACCCAGCATCAAAGTATTTGTACGAAAATAAATTAGAAAACCTAAACTATAAGTTTCTCGCTATTAATAATATTTAAAGGTGTAATGTAGGTGAACCACTCCAATCCATTGGGATGAAAACAATTGTTACTTTTAACACTGCAGTCTAAATATGAATTCAAGAACCCTCATGTCCAAATCTTTTAATCCCCTCTTAATTCGATTTAAATAATAAAACTTAATTGTCCACTATCATCTTTCAAGAACAAATTAATAATTTCCTTGCACCTTCGAATTATAATCATTAAAAAAAAAGAAAGTAGACTATTTCTTACAAGACTACAAGAAACGACTATTTCCAATGCCTTCTGACCTAAGGTTTTTCTTCTTCTCTTTTAGTTCACTTTTTTAAATAATTGTCTGTTTTGATGTAGTCTTTCTTTTGACTTTATCGCGTTGTTACGTGTGAGACAGCGTTGTCATTTTCCTAATCTTCCATTAACACACTATTATCCTACGCTTAGTTTACTAATTTATAATCAATATGTAATAATAATACAATTTGAGGTAAGGTTATTACACTGATGCTACCAGTTCAACAAATTGTCAATGGAAATTTAAATGAAGATGAAATCAGAGACAGGGTGAAGAACATTTCCACCGCCCCCATTTCATCAGATTAACTACTCTACTTTCATTCTATTAAAATACCTTCCTTTTTTTTTTTTAATTTACAAAATTGAATTTTCTAGGGTTTTTTTGTCAACTAAATTAAAAAACACAATATCTTCGTAATTAAATCCCACTCTTATAATCTCTCGTTTTATTCATCAAGGTTATCATGCGAAGTCTGTTATAATTATCTATAAAGTTGAATTAACTTGTTAAATAAGAATTTCTTTTAATATAATAATTCATATTTTAAGTATAATATCACACAATTGAAGGGAAATACCCAAATCTTAGATTGACCACTTAAATCATCAAATTCGATGAAAACTATGAAAGATAAAGATGGATAGTGCAATGAAAAAAAAAAGGTGGGGTTTCAAAAAACAAAAAGTTATGTACAAAGATCACTTACATTGTATATGAAAATCAATTAATTTTTTTGATGATTAGATTATAGAATAAAAATGGACAAAACATAAATTATTCCTACCTATAATAATAAATAGAAATAATAATGGATATAAAGAAAAAAAAAGGGGGTGATTTAAATGGAAGAGGGTGGGAAGGCTTAAACATACCAAATCAACAACCAACTGCTCTCCTTTTGACACATTCAGCAACCAAACCAAAGTAAAAAGAAATCAAGAAAACAAAGCATTACACTAAGCTATGATCATAATACAACTGGATTTTTGTTCAACTCCAAGAACTCTTGAATCCTTTCCATCCCATGATTATCATGGCTGCAACTTTGCAACCACCCACAATTCTCTCTCTCTTCTTCATCCTTCTCTTGCTTTCTGATATCCCTCGATCTTCTTCTCAGTACACTTCTCCACAGAACCTCCAGGCCTTCTATCCATTCGATCCTCCTCCTCCTCCTCCTTTGCCTCCGGTGGTCGTCCCTCTGCCGCCGGATGATGTCCCGCCGCAGCCACTGCCGCCGTCCAGGCCGCGTAGATCGTCGAACAAGGCGGCGGTGGGAAGAGCGATTGGTGTGACTGCTGCGTGCACTGTGGTCTTATCTGGGCTTGTGTTGTTCTTTCTTCTGAGGCGCTCGAAACGGAAGAGAGAGGAGAATGGTGCTGCTGTTGTTAATGGTGGAGGTGGTGGGCCAGGGGGTAATGGTGTGGGGCCTCCAAAGGACAATTTTACGAGGTTAAATGGGAATGTTAAGGGGTTGATTGTGGATGAGAATGGGTTGGATGTGTTGTATTGGAAGAACTTGGAAGAGGGAGAAAATAGGAGCAGTTTCAAGAGGAGGAGTTATAGGAGCTTGAAAGATGAGGAGAGAGAAGAAGAGAAGAGAGTTGTTAGTGAGAGAGAGAAGAAGAAGCCAGCTGTGCAAGAAACTCCTTTGCTTAGAGGAAAGTCTTCATCTTCTCAAAGCCATGTTTGGGCTGAAAAGGGAGTTGAGATTACAATGGAGAAAGCACCTTCTCTTTCTAATGGAATGGCCATTAAGGTTGAGAAGCAACTTTCATCAGTCAAAGTTATGAAACTTGCAACTCCACCGCCACCTCTTCCACCAAAGCCACCGCCATTAGCTGCGCCGCCGCCACCACCACCACCACCGGTGGGACCCCCTCCGCCTAAGGCCGGGCCCAGTAAGCGCTCGTCTTCAGTCGGAGAGGGCTCGGGGAACAATGGAGGGGTGAAACTCAAGCCATTGCATTGGGATAAGGTGAATCCAAACGTTGAGCATTCCATGGTGTGGGACAAAATTGACAAGGGCTCTTTCAAGTAATGATCTTTAAACATCTATTCATATGATCATGTTCATTCTTATTTGAGATTCACCCTTTTCTTGGTTGAATGCAGGTTTGATGGTGATCTTATGGAAGCCCTGTTTGGATATGTTGCTACAAACAGAAAATCTCCTCAAAGAGACAGCAGATCAATACCATTGGGTGAAAAACCAGGTCCACCCTCCAAGATCTTCATCCTCGACGCACGAAAATCACAGAACACAGCAATTGTGCTCAAGTCTCTTGGCATCTCACGCAAAGAAATCATTGATGCCCTCATTGAAGGACAAGGCCTAAATGCAGATACAATCGAGAAGCTAACGAAGATAGCACCAAGCGATGAAGAGACGTCTCAGATCATCGCGTTTGATGGAGATCCCACGAGACTTGCAGATGCTGAATCATTCCTCTATCACCTCCTCAAAGCTGTTCCATCTGCTTTCAGCCGTTTCAACGCCATGTTCTTCAGGTCAAACTATGACATGGAGGTTTCGAACATCAAGGAGTCGTTACAAGCACTTGAGACAGCCTGCAAGGAGCTTAGAACTCGAGGGCTCTTCTTGAAGCTTCTGGAAGCTGTACTCAAAGCTGGGAATAGGTTGAATGCAGGGACAGCCAGAGGAAATGCACAGGCTTTCAACCTCACAGCTCTGAGAAAACTATCTGATGTTAAGAGCTCAGATGGGAAGACTACTCTGCTTCAATTTGTGGTTCAAGAAGTCGTACGAGCAGAGGGGAAACGATGTGTTCTTAACAAGAATCGAAGCTTGAGCAGGACGAGCAGTCAGAGCAGCAATGGAGTAGGGAGCCAAGTTTCTGAAAACTCTGTGTCGAAAGATGAGAGAGAAAGGGAGTACATGATGCTTGGTTTGCCAGTCATAGGCGGCCTAAGTTCTGAGTTTTTGAATGTGAAAAAAGCAGCTTCATTAGACTATGATCTTCTTGCTAAATCAATCTCAGCATTGGGATCACAAGTGGTGGAAATAAGAAGAGTTCTGATCCAATGTGGGGGTGATGGAGGGTTTACACGTGGCATGAATGATTTTCTTGAGACAGCTGAGTTGGAGATACAAGTTGTGAAGGAAGAGCAAAGGAAAGTGATGGATCTTGTCAAGAACACAACAGATTATTACCAGGCCAGTTCTTCCAAAGATAAAGGGGGGAATCCACTTCAACTGTTTGTAATAGTTAGAGATTTTCTGGGCATGGTTGATCAGGTTTGTATAGACATTGCAAGAAATGTGCAGAAGAGAAGACCAGCTTCATCGGGTGTTGGCTCTTCGTCGCCAGGATCTCCGACGAGGGTGTTTAGATTCCCTAAACTGCCCCCGAATTTCATGTCGGAGAGTTCAAAGAGCAGTTCCAGTGATTCAGACAATGATTCTGAGGTAAGATGATAAGTTACACACACAGCTTGAGTTTTGTACAGACAGAGATGGAAGAACAGTTGACAATGATTCTCAGTTATTTCATTTTTCAAGTGTATAATTATTTCCCATTGTTGTTACTTTGCATAGAAAGGAAAGCGGTTCAATTTCATTTTTTATTCATGATTCAGTGCTTTGTCTATAGAGAATTCATGTAAGAAAAACACAAATTTGTTCAAATTTCTTAAGCTAGGAGGTCGTACAACAATACAGTGCCTTGTTTTGACAAGAAAACTATCTACTAGTACATGACCAAACACGATCTTATATACACGAACAGCCTCTAAGGATAAGATGAACTCGAGTTTTTCTCTACATTATATATAAATCAATAACATCGTAAGCTCGTTCAATCTACTAGGCAAGACGTATGACAACATCAGCAAGATAGATATGAAGTCTTCATTTACCTACTACAAAAAATGCTGCTCTCACTCAATGAGACCAGGAAGCTGATTCTTTTTCTTTAATGAAGATGTAACTCGAATGTTTCAGCAACTCGAAATGTTGAAATAACAATCTTTACTGATTCAATGTAGGCTGTTGACGAATCTCATTCTCAACACCCACCTACAAATTCATTTGACAGAGAAAAACCAATATATAACTTTACCAATTAATAGTAGTTAAGGCAGAAAAACCGTGATTAAGAGAGAAAACCAACGATTTTGAACATTTCAAAGAGGGGACTTGAAGACATGCTGACTAGTTTGAATGTTTCTATCTTTTGTATTAAGTATAAAAGATACCTTTGATTTTGCACTACGCCTAGCATTTTCAGCCTCTCTGGCCATTGATTGTGCTCCCAGCTTCTTCAAAAACTGCTTCAAGTTTGTTTAGTTACATAAATTATTCAAAAAGAACCAGATATGCAAAAGTTACAAGAATGTGCGATGACTAGCAGAACGGATGATTGTTTACCTCTTTCCGCTTTTCAGCTTTTTCATCACTTTTTAAGCCAGCAATGGGTGAATAAGTCGTGCTTTTCTTATCCAGTACAGAACTTCTATTCAGTCTGTAATTTCACTTAAAAAGCTAAAAATCAAACTTTAGAAATCCACTAAGGAAAAATATTATGTACCATGGGTAAAGATGCTAGAAGACTACAAAAATACATACCCAATTCACAGCAATTACAAAAATAATACAATCACTTTACATTTTCATTCCCAGTTAAGTCTTTGAAGTATGAAAATAAAAAATGGATCTAATCTATAAGACAACTTGAAATGATAAAAGGAAGAATTGAGTTAAAGAGAAAGATCAGTGCTACATGATCGGGTGAGGACTTATCCAATTATACAAGATTCTAGAGGGATAACTTAAATCAACTGATCAGAACAGATTTTGCATGTAAAGCAGTTTTTATTACCATAGAAGAGGATTTACTACATGTATTAAAGTAGTAATAACATGAACTGTCCTTCTCATTGATGCATTATAGTAGTGTTCCATATGAAGAGCTGCTTTATTTAACACAATTTAAAGGGTCAATTTAAAGGGCACCATGATTACCATTAAGACCAAAATGTGTATAAAAGTTAACAAAGCAAGCATTAGCTATGTCTAATGAGACAAAATTAATACACAAACAAAATTTATAGCATGATCACTGGTTATAGAAGAGATTGAAGAAACTCACCCAGAGGGCAATGGATTTGATCTAGTTCCTGATAGGCTTCTTTGAGTAGCCCTCTTCTCAGCAACCTTCCTCAGCCTATATTTCAATAAAGTTTTGCACTCATAGTTAACGTTTTGAGCCAACAGATACACAATTACCCAATGATTTAATCATGAAATTCATAGTTAATCAGAAATCTTTTAACAAATGATAAAAATCATTACCCTTCATTTCCCTTAGTAGGAGTGGAATAACTAGACGTCTTCGGTTCAAAAGCAGCAGCTGAAACCTTCTAGGATATACAATTAGAATATCATAACTGGCACTATAAAATGGAGGGCAGATTGCATATTTGCTGAAAAGTTGGGGTATTAAATCACACACATACATGCTTTACCTTTACTGTACTTTGCTTCTCATCACTGACAGGTCCGTTGGGACGATTCTGGAAAGTCTTGAAAGCCCGCTTAACTATATCCTTATCTCCCATTCTCTCCATAATCAAAGACTTCCTAGTCATAGAGAGAGCACCCAAAGAATCTGCTGGACCCAAACTAAGAGACATGTGCAAGGATGTAGGAGCTGCTCTCTTGCTTTCGCCCACCTTGCTTCTCGATGGTGCTGACCCACTCACCTTCTTTTTCGAGGACTGAGAGACAGATACAGGTGTTGAGATCGTCATTGGCTTGGCATATTTTGCAGTGGATGCCTGCAATGGTTTCACTGCAGGTGAAGAAGCTACTTTCTTTTTCGTCTCAACCAAATTTCTCTCCTTTTTTGTTGGAGTTACCTAATATGCAGAAACCAATAATTCAATTCAGCAAAACAACTATAATGTTCATTGTTTATTGACTGTAGGATTTACACTAACTAAATTTTACCTTTGAAGCTGTATTCCGCGCATTCAACTTAGAATTTTCCTTTTTCATTGCACTTGCTTGTTTAATCCCATTTTTCCTTTCTGGAGGTTCTTTCACAGCATGTTTTGAGTCCTTCTGAGAAGTCTTTAAGACAACCAACCTTTCGTTTTTCCTAACATTGGGATCAGAGGTATCCCCATTCCCATTAGCAGTCAATACATCCTTGGCTTCCTCAACGGCAGAGCTTCTAGACTCCACAGAAACCTCAATTTCCTCGTCTGAGGTAACAACTTCGACAAAACCATTCGTACAAGCTCCCTGCTCATCCCCTTTGGAGGATCTAGCCTCATCATCTTTAACCTCATCTACAAAAGCTCCCTCTACAACCTCTTCAACTGATCTCCCAACAGATTCAGTACCATTCTCAGATGAATTTCCAGTACAATCTTCATCACTTGACACATCTGCACTCGGTTTAACAGAGTCCATCGACTTTTCCTGCTCCAATTCCTCCTCAGCTTTCCTAGCTGCAATCCTCTTGTAGTGAGCTTCAAAGTAGGCCTTTTTCTGTGCCACTGATCCTGGTGTTGATAAACTTCCAACTTCCTCCAAATATTTGTTCGGAGAGAACGATGAAAACTTTTCCCATGAAAGTTTATCATTCTCAAACCTACCAAATGAAACTGAAACTTCCAATCTACCACCAGACTTCACAGAATCATCCATCTGTTTCATAACACAAGATCTTAGCATAAATCATTACTGACCAAGAAATCAAGATTCACATCTCAACACACAAGAAATGCAAGCTCATGACATTAGCAAATGAGTAACATCCCAAGCAACTATAATTTAGTCAAAGCCATTTCAAACCATCCAAGAAACTAAATCGAGTACCTTCATTTCTAGGTGAGATCTTTAAAGAGTAAAGCAGAAGTCTACCACAGAGATAAAACCATGGGCGGAGTGAAGTATCAGAAAACCATCAACATACACCACCAATCAAGAACAAGAATTGGCATACTGATGAAGACAAAATAGAAGATAAGCAAAATGCAGGCAGTTAAAACAAAACCATGTGCTCTGTTTCAGTACGGCATAATTCTTCCATAAAATTACAGCCTTTTATTACTACATTTAAAAAATAAAATAATTGTCCGTTTCTTGGTTCTTCTGGAAAGACCTAAACAGATAACCTTAAATCATCAAAAACCCAAAAAACAAGTGCATACGAATATAAAACACACACAGCAAAAGGTTGCACATAATGCGCAGATCAGCAAGTACAAAAGACGTGCCTTTTGCCTTCAATCTTTTTCGGAGAGGAAAAGTTGAAAAAGTGCAATCTTTGACACTAAAATCTGATAAAAAAAATGAACAGAGCATTTGGTGGGATTTGTCTAAAAGCCAAAAAGATGAACAAAAAGTCCAAATTTTAACCAAAAAAGGGGGATTAGCACATACTAAAACACAACTTACCAAAAAAAAAAACCAAAAAAAGAAAGAAAAAAAAAAAGGAAAAGGAAGCTTAGTTGCATGAGTCATTACCTAAAGGATTTTTGTAAAGGAAAACTTGGAAGAGAGTCCAATTGAAGGTAATGATGATGGTGGGTAGATAGAGATGGTTTCTTGAAGGCCCACTAAAAGAAGAGTGAAGTGCAGTGCTAGACAGGGAAATTGCAGAGATGGGGTTGGCACGTGCCAGATCTTTTGGAATTTCGATCAATAATGGAGGGGAGGGGAGGCCCCGGCACGTGTGGACCTTTCGAGTCAAGGCAGTGTTTGGTTAAATTAAGATTATTTGAAGGATAATTTTATACACACCCCAAACAATATTAAATACATTTCATTAATTTAATACAAAATTAAAATAATTACAAAAAGATTTAAATACTCTTAGTAATTATTTTATAAAAAATATATATTATAAAAACTACAATTTCTATATACACCCCATCATATATCTACTAAACACACCTCATTATATAAAATATACAATTCATCTTCTTCCTTACCATAACACACATGCAACTCCATTATAAGCTTTGAAGAAATCCTCCAACAATCATACAGTTGTTAAACTTGAAGAAAACGAAAAAGAACTCGTCATTATGGACAATGTAAGTTGTAAACTTCGTTTCTACCGATTTATTTTGCTGTAAAAGTAGGTAATAGTTGATCAAAAATTTGAAAATCGTGACTTTGCATCGACAAGTACAGGCTAAAATTTGTATGGTTGGTTCGGCCAGTACTAGCTGAAAGAGCAAAAGAGACTTCGGCCAGTACAGGCCGAAACGCAACACAAAAATTCGGCATATTGTGTCAGAAGTCTGTAAGATAATTTCGGCCAGAATCAGCCAAAATTTGTGTAGTATTTTGGTTGGTTTTGGCCGAACAGATCCAATTTTTGTTTTTCGACCTTCTTGCAACGCACATCCTCTTGATTTGAATTGATATATTGAACAAAGTATACTTATGTTGTTGTTCTTTTGCATATGGATAGGAAAACAAATTAGATGGGGCGGAAATGAGGATTATTAACCAACCTCAAGAATCGAACGATGATCCAATGTATCAATTTATTGATTTCTCGGAGGAGTTCTTGACGACTGAAATTTTTGAGAGTCATGAGGAAATGGTTAGCTGGATGTACAAGGTTGGAATACGTCTAAACATGGTTGTCCTTATTAGACGGATTGACAGTGGTAAAAGTGGCAGGCGTGCTAGAGTGTTTTTGGATGTGATCGAGGTGGTAAGTATCGCCCACCAAAGAAGACATTGGGCTCAAATAGTACGGACTCCGTTGAGCAGCAGCCGATATCTTCACGAAACACTGGCACCAAAAAATGTGACTGTCCATTCATGCTGAAAAGAGTGCAAGTGAATGAGCTCGGACATTGGAGCTTAGAGGTGGTGTGTGGTTTGCATAATCACCCAATGGGTAGGCATTTGGTCGGACATTCATTTGCAAATCGACTAACACCTGCTGAGGATCAGCTTGTTCGTGACCTTTCATTGAACCGAGCAAAGCCCAAAGATATCTTGAGCACCTTGAAGCAATCCTTTAAGGAAAATGAGTCTACACTGAAGATACTGTACAATGCTCGTCAAAAGCATAAAATTGTAGAGCATGAAGGACGAACTTAGATGAGTACTTGTTGGGGAAATTGAAGGATGAGGGGTACTACCACTTGAATAGGAGATGCGAAGGTACAGATAGGGTCACCGATCTCTTCTACGCTCATCCTACAGCTGTAGAGTTGTTGCGTGCATTTCCAAGCGTGCTCTTAATGGATTGTACCTACAAGACTAATAGGTACAAAATTCCCTTCATAGAGATCGTTGGTGTTACCTCCACAAACATCACGTTTTCCGTGGCCTGTGTCTGTATGTATTTGGAAAAGGAGCATGAGGAGAAATATCGGTGGACACTCACTACACTCAAGGGACTAATGATCTTCATCGGCTGGGCGTACAGGACCACCGGGACAAAGCCCGGTCAACATATCATCATCTTGAGCAGCTTCATCATCTTGTGGCTCTTTAGCTTCCACCTCATCGTTTTGAGACTCAGGTTCAGCCTGAAATTGAGGTTCATCTTGAATTTCAACCTCAGCGCCCACATTCCATTCAAGCGTAGGAACCATAACATCAAGAATGTGAGCGGGCGTCTCCTCCTCCTCAAAAGCTCGACGCCTTCTATTAGAGGCTGTCGGTCTCACTCTCGTATAAGTCTGGCCTGCAATATTCATCATAAGAATAAAAATTAAGAATGTACGAACAGTTGTTGAATATAAAAAACGTAAACAAAAGTTAGGAAGCTTCGACCTAGTAGTGGTCGAGTAGCTTCAGGACAATTCGACCACTTCTGGTCGAAGCTACCTCAGAGCATTTGACTAGTTATGGTCGTTGGTCTTCAACACAATTCGAACACTACTGGTCGAAGCTACCTCAGAGCATTCGACTAGTTGTGGTCGATGGTCTTCAACACAATTCAACCACTACTGGTTGAAGCTGCTTCAGAGGCTTCGACCAGTTGTGGTCGATTCTCATTCAATCAACTCGAAAACCAGGGTCGAAGCCCATTCGATTTCAAGGTCGATTTTCACGCAATTTTCAACAGCAATCAGAATGTTTTGCACTGCTTTTACCCTAATCTATATGCAATTCAACTTATAAACTCATCTACACTTGAAGATAACAAGAACTTAAACTTATAAAACAAAAACTAAGAATTGAAAGAAACTTACGACAATCACCCGCGGGTCTATGTCTGTTGTCCATGCTTCGATTCAAAGTGGTCGGGATGTTGAACGATGAGAAGTGGTTGAAATTTACAGAATTTCAGCCCTTTTTCTTCGATCTTCAAAGGCCGAAATTTCCTTACCTCACTGTTGAAGAAGAACGAGAGAGAGAAGAGGGAGAGAGAGATGGGTTTGGGGTGGGGTGTGTATTTTGTTGGGGTGTGTTTAGTATAATATATGTATTAGATATATTTTTTAATTAAAGGGTAAAGTTAAGGGGTGTGTTAAGAAATATTTAAGTTGTAAGTATTTAATTATGGGTGTGTTTAGTATGGTTTGGGGTGTGTATAGAATTGCCATTATATGAAATATGATTTTTTTTATATTTTATAGGATGTTTTGACTTTTTAAATTCTGCTTTGAAAAGAAAACTTGTTACATCTGAGCCTAGAAGTTTTGTTTAAAATTGGATTCTATTAATGTTTGATCTTATTAAGGTTAGACCTTCTGAAAATGATTTCTTGCTTCATGTACTTTTGTTTCTTCTTCTTACCATGATATCAATTTAGTTGAAGGGTTACTTCATACGATTTCATTTTTTATTCACCTATTTTCTGTCACAGTAAAATTGATCTCTGTAGGCCCTTCAATTTCATTTTAGTTAAAATTTCACTTTCCAAAATAATGAACATAATTCTTTCCAAGAACTGTGAACATAGTTTTCCTTATGGGCCGCCTGGTACTCTAAAATTGGCCCAATATTAAATTTGAAGACTACTAAGACCTCAAATAGTTGGGCTATAATATTTAGGGCCTGGTTAAAATACTATAAAATCTCATACTTATAGCTTTATTATCATTGTGTACTTAATCTTTTTTTTTTTTTTTTGTGTGTGTGTCCTTTTCAATCACCAAACTTGCCTTATTTTCTCTTCCTACAATGCTCTAAAGTTACTCAAGCACTCCCAAGTGGATATATACTATAGTAATCAATACTAATCAAGAGCTATCACTTCAAATTTGGCTTTGTTATGGCTTCTATATAAGGTTCATCATCCTTTCATAGTGCTTAGTCTTGAAAATATCATATCAAAATCATAATGGACATCAACTATTGTTTGTTGCTCCAACTCCTTTTGGGCCTCTTCTTTCTGGGCTTTGCCAGATCCGATGCAGACCCACTTCATGATTATTGTGTGGCCGACACAAAAAGCCCAGCCCATTTATTCTTGAATGGTGCACCATGCATCAATCCTGACGACACGTTGGTTTCCCATTTTGCCACATCAGCATTATCCCAACCTGGTGATATGAACCAATTTAACTTCAATGTCACTCTTACCAACATCAATAATCTACCTGGCCTCAACACTCTAGGTTTATCCATGGCCCGGGTAGATATCGCGGTCAATGGTCTTGTGCCACCTCATTCTCACCCTAGGGCTTCCGAGTTGACCATTTTACTTGAAGGGTCCCTCTTGGTCGGTTTTATGGACACTTCAAATAATCTCTACACGCAACGATTACATTCTGGTGATTGTTTTGTCTTTCCAAGAGGTTTGATTCACTACTTGTACAACACTGATTTGACGAAACCGGCATTGGTGGTGTCGGGGCTGAGCAGCCAGAATCCCGGCCCACAAATCTCGTCCCTTTCCACGTTCATTTCAAAACCTCTCATACCTGATGATGTTTTGAAGAAGTCGCTAATTCGAGAAACCTTGGAGGTTTGACATATATAGTGTCTTTTTAATGTTGTTAAAGATTTGTTATACTTGCAATAAGCGATCTAACTTTCTTAATCTAGAAAATCAAGTTAGGTAAGCCAAATGTGCATTGATATGAAAGATAATCCTTTGAGAAATCCAACACTCCAAGTCTTGATGATGCCTTACTAATAACTGAGATTATCCTTGCACACCAAATAAGATTCTCTTAATTATTAGCCTATTAAACATTTCTTTCTTTAATCCAAACAAATAATATCATTAGGGAATGCATGTGGTAAAATGCTAAATGGAGAATTAAAAAGCAAAAAGAAAAGGCAAAATAGTTCCTCCAATGCATTTCATAATTCATGCAAGTATTTAAAATCTACCACTTGCCCAATTGAATAAACCACAAGACAGGTTGTAGGCATGTGATAATATTACTATCTTTGTTATTTTATAGTATTTGCAATAATAGTATTTCTCAAGTTGGGAATATATATATATTGCCTAAATGATTGAGACTTTCCATTCTCAATCAAAATTCTTCACTTTTTATTGCATTCGCAGTTTATATCGCACATACATGATAACATCATTATTGTACATGTATTTTCATTTAATATAGAGTTGGTCTCTTGTGAGACTGTCTCATATGCGACCAAATTCAAGTATGTCTTTTATAAGTATAAGTATGTGTTTTTCAGCTATAAGTATGTGTTTTATAAATATATTTTTACAGGTATAAACATGAGTTTTAAAAGTATGTCTTTTACACTCATAAGTATGTCTTTTTCAGCTATAAGTATGTGATCTGGAATTCCGTCGCATGTGCGACGGTTGCACGCGAGTTTTGTTGTTTAATATAATAGTCCAAATAAATGAATATTGTCATTCTTATGCATCTTATTCATCATTACTCCTCAAAATAGTATAATCTATGTGGTCGATGTTATGTGTATATTCTCACATGATAAAATTAGTCATAACTTGTAAAATCTTTCAATCCCTAACATATTTAATCAATGGGACGTCAGTATTTGAGATGTTACATCTGATGAAATTACACTAAACGTAGATTAACCGTTAATTATTGCCACAAATTACATGCATGAACACATATAATTCAATGATATATGTACAGTTAATGGAGCTTTATGAGACATATATCAAGGTTTAATTAATATGTTGAATGAGTAGAGGCATGGTTACCAGTTTCTGTTTGGAATATCCTAATTTTAGCAATCACAATCAAAGTTGAATTGGATCTTCTAAGACCACTTCCACTAACGTGGCCAACATTTATTCATTTTTCCGAAATAATAACATTGAAGATCAAGAAAATATAATATATGGTTCCATATATTTCCACGAATTAAATAATATTTCAATAGAGAATAAGGTAAGCACGTAACTCTTGTTATACGATACAGATTCAAAGCCAATGGATTAATGGCAAACTTGATGTATCATTCTCAACTACACTACACTATTATTATATATGTTCATTAATTGCTCAACCACAATGTTTTTTATTTAATTTAGATAGGGGTCTTCGATGCTACAGATCATTGATTGGTGTGGTTTTACATTTCAGAGGACCAAGACAAATCACAAAAATAAGGACTTTCTAGTTTAAAAATTAAATTATCATCAAATCCTAAATTTAGATGTAAAGTTACCAAATACAAAGTTATCATTAACAAATCACTTCCAATATATAAAATGAATAAAGAGTGGAATGGATACAGTTATTTCTAATTTTTTTTTTTTTAAAAAAGAGAAACAAAATAAGGAAGAAATTTAGAAATGAAACAATGTATAGAATGTTATGTTGTGATTTATTAAACTCCCTCTTAAGTACAATAAGAATGTGAAATCAAAAATAGGGCCCCTCTTGTAAAAGAAGCTAAATCAATGAATTATATATCCACCCTCTTTCTGTACACAAAGAATCAACAAATTTTAATTTTTACTTTTTAATGGATAATCCAACCAAATTACTCGACGCATCCAAGTGTTGTACCTCGCGGTGACTATGCTGTACCTTCCCTGTCCCCTTGAACAAATCATAAGGCTCCCAAATATAGTCCAAAGGGCAAGCCTTCTTGTCATCGAGCCTAACCCAGGGCTTCCCCTTCCCACTCCAGTGCAGCAGGCTCACTGGACCAGGGTGCAACGCCCTACAGGATCCTGCCACGTTGTCCCCACCCAAGCCATGCTGGTTCCACCTGTGATCAATGGGCTCCACATTTCCACCGAAAACCAGCAAGAATGGGGGCAGAGAACCCAGCTCGTATATCCGGTTCTTTCTCTGCAGTTCCATCCAATTCTCAATCTTTTCCCGATAATGCCCCTCCCTCCATTTCTCCAAGTCCATGACCATGACCCCCGTGTTGAAGTAACACGGGTTCTTTGACTTGAATACCCGGTTCAGTTCCGGGTCGGACCAGAAGTTCTCGGTGAAATATTTCGTGAAATTCGCGTGGCAATATTCCGGGGCTCCGATTATTCTCCCCTGCGATATCTTCACCTCCCAAAGCTTGAAAATATCGTCGACCAGTACGAGATCCGAGTCGAGATAAACGACCCGCTTCACACTCGGGTCGATGATATCGCCCAAATAGTTCCGGGCATAGTTGAGCGGGTTCTCCAAAGCGGGTCGGATGGACGTGGATATGAGATTGATGACAGTGTCTTCCCTGAAGATGTAGAGTTTGAAGCTGAGAGAGGGGAACACGGACCTGACGATCCGGGTCAGGACCCGATGACTCACCGGGTCGAACTCGGAGGCGATGAAGTGGAAGAAGATATGCTCGGGGCAGGAGGTGTGGCGGAGGACTGAGTGCACCGCCGCGATTGAGCCGCGGAGGTACTCGGAGTCAAGGGTCATGGCCACGTGGACCATGGCGAGGATGACGTCATGGACTGGCACTCGTCGCCGTTGCGGTAGTCCGGCGCCTCGAGAATCCGAAGTGGGAGCCGGTTGCGAAGGCACCATTGTTGGGGAAGAAACGGATTCCGAGACACATTAAGGGGAGGTAGAGGATGAGGAGAGAGAAAGAGAGGGGGGACATTGGGCGTGAAAGACCCAACTTCATCTTCTTCTTATTCTTGAAAACAAGATCGATTCTTGATCAGAAAATGAGAAATAGGTCTCTCTCTCTCCTCTCTCTCTCTCTGGAAATATTGCACTATGGAGAGTGCATTTCTTGATACATAACGGCTCTCGAGATTCGAGAAGGAGCTAGCAAGAAATGTTTGGCTTATGACTCAACATTCGTATATATACACATACTCTCTCTCTCTCCCTCCTCTGTCTCTGTACAGCCAGTATTTGTTTGTTTAATGGGATGGTGATGCAGAGTCAATTTCAAACAAATCACCGTTGTATTTAACCATTATATCGACATAACTTTTCAAATACTCCCTCCGTCCCACTATTTTCAGTCTACTTACCATTTTCAGTTTGTCCTAATTAAATCTGTCAGTCTCAAAATGACAAAGAAAATTTTACTCTCTTACCCCTCCATTTCTTTCATTTTACAACTTTTACACTCAAAAAGTTGGTTTAAATTACAAAATTGCCACTCAAAAATATTAAAATAACACATTCAATCAAAGTCAACAGTTTTTTCTTAATATTTGTACCGGTCAAAGTAGGCTAAAAATCATGGGACGGAGGTAGTATATGTTTTCTGGGAGTTATCAATAAACTACTTTTACTCTAAAAAAACAACATAATACTACTAATAGATATACGAGTTCTCTTAAATTACAGTAGCAGTGAATTTTAAATAAAGCAATGCTATATATGATATGAAATATATTAGACTAAAATTTCTCTTTAAAGAAAATAAAAGTAGGTGATAATAAAGCTATAGGTACCTGCAGGTGGCACTATGAATTTAGATTATATTTATTTTTGGTACCTTCCATTTAATTTCTTTAATGAGTTTTTGGAGATAAAATTTTGGACTATGGTCTATGAACCTTATGCAAGAAACGGACAAGAAGGGCTGCCTTGTCGTTTTCCTAGCTCACGCGATTCTATAGCGCGTTTTACTAAGTCTTGCTGGGATTACCCGTTTAGGCTCGGAGGTTCATCCCACGCGCTACCTAATCACATGCACCTTTGGAGGGGTAAAGTATTATGTCTTTATTGTTGATTAAAGTCATGAATTCCATGATCAAAATGCTCAGTTTGATAAAGGGATTACAATTTTACTCATTATTATAATATTTATATTTCTTATATCCATAAATTTAAAATAATGTCCTCAAATACCTATTTTTATATTTGTACTGAATGTCAGAAATTGAAAGTCACAATTTAAAGCACTAATCATCTATATTATAATATATATTGATTGATTGGAATAATTAAGGAATATGACGATGTTAGATTGACCTTCATGTTATGTCAGTGTTACCTTCATGAAGGTAACACTGACATAACATGAAGATATGACTGCCTGGAGCGAATTTTGATGGGTTTGAGCACACCCACCAGGTGCGTCAGGGGCGCGTGGAGCGGGTCGACGTAATATTTTGTCATTTATCTTTAACTATAACTCTTAAAAATATATGAAAAGTCGTGTAATATGTAAGTATCATAGAGTTATTTTGATCTAGTCCACACACAAAAAAAAAAAAAGGTAGAAAATTAAGTTTTTGTCTTTTGTAATGAAAAATAAGCCTTTGTGTATTTGTGGTATAAGAGTGTTTTCCTTTTTACTTAATAGCTAATGATTGAAATTGGAAAAATATTATCCACTCGATTGTATTGACACAGAATTAGGTACACTTGTGTCGTGTACAAATTTATCATTGACTTAATATACATATATATTTATATATGTTGATTAATGAATTTTTAATATAATTTTATCTTATACAACATTTCAAAAAATCGATGGACCAACTTCAAGAGATTGATAAACCAAATTAAAATGTTAAAAAAGAAAATAATATGGATAAAAGGTTATTTCAAGTTCATTTATGAGAATGAAAATTCACATGTGTATAGCATACGTGTAATATATGAGTTTAAAAAATTATGAATGAACTTAGTAAAATAAAATTTCAAAATATTATTTATATTACAACATATATACAATTATAATTTTTGCACACTCTTCTTTTGCAATATTAATTAGCCAACGACTTTCATTGCTACTGCCCTTTTTAAAAATTTGTTATATTTTTAAATCTAATAAAATAATATTTTATTTTATTGAAAAATTTGTGGTTGTTTGTGCCCGCATGTTCCTTCCAAGCCTGTCTTTTATAAATGTACGTAACTAACCAATTTCAAAATTATCTTAAAAGCTAATTGTACAATATATTTTATTGGACGTTATATTTACAATTTATTAATATACAAACTCTATTTATACACATCTAAAATGGATTATATATACAAATAGCTAAAGTATTATATAAATGAGTTAAAATCCACAACTATAACTAGTTTTTCATTTCATATTCAATATGATGAATATACATAAATCGTAAAGTAAATTGATGAGGTTATTGGCATATATGGAGTGTGTTGACTTTACTAAAAATAGTAACCTATTTTATTTAATATTTTGGTAAATAAAGGCAATTTATTCAACTTATTTAAAACATTACACATGCACTAGGCTACAAAATTTGGTATGTACAACCTAGCAACCTTGTTTACAAAGCAAATAATATTCTTTTCCTTCAATAACCGTCCAAAGGTGCACACCCTCTTTATTCCTCAAAAAGGATAAAAGGCAAATTAGTTTCTATAATTTATATATGGTAAAAAACTAATACACAAATTAAGTTTTTCATGTGACTTAATTAATAACAATGGATATTTTATGTAAAATGTGTCGTCTTTATTCAATTCAGCTGAACACTTTTCTACTTTTTATTATTTGTGTTTATACATAACTAATGGCTAGCATAACATTTTTAAAATTTAGCATCAACAAGACCAAAGATCTTTTTTTTTTTTAATTGTGATTTCAATCAAGTAGCAAATCTATTTTAAATATAATGTTTACAATTATTATTTGTACTAAAATTACAAAGCAAAAATAATATTTAATAAAGAAACAAAATATTACCTGCTAGGCAACCGAAGTTTATATCCTTTTATAGTAAACTTTCTTTGCATATACTACATTCATTCCAAAATAAGTGACATTTCAGCAAGTAAAATGTGTTTCAAAATAAGGATTGAAGGTATATTTATATATAATATACCGACGATACCCTTATTTACTCATATCAAATGTATTAAAAATGGTAGTTAAGAAAGGAAAGATAAAAAAGACTTCGTATTAAGTTACTCAAGGGCACATCCAAATTTTTACCAAATCCTCTACTTTGTGTATAAAAATCTAATATGACACTTATTTTGAAATAGAAATTGTATATTACTGTAAACTCAATTTGGAATATCTAATTCTAGTATATTAAATTTACCCTCACAAATTAGCAACTACCAACTACTACAATAACTTTAAGAGAAAATACCCCGAAATACCTATTTACCTATAACAAATTAATTTTACTACCCATGAATATAATTTTTTATCCCCATCTACCCATATATATAAACTATTAGCCCGAAATACTCATTTTTAACTTTCAAGTCATATATGTACTCTGCTTTGCAGAGATAAAAAACTCTTTTTTTTTTTTTACTTTTTACAGGCTTTTACTTTTATTTTTACACATGTGAATAATAAGACAATATTTGATCTGAAGAAAAAATTTACCTTACTTTTAATATTCAAAATTTACAATCGAATTCATTCCACAAAATTCATTCCACAAAATTCACATTCAGAGATTTAGTGAGAAATTCTCTAAAAAATTTGAAGTTTCAAAGATTCATCCACTAAAAATTTAGAGTATTCATCAAGGTAAGTAAGTATTTCAATGCATTTAGTAGTAGTTTATAGTTGCATAAACTACTTTTAATTTGTTTAAAGTTGAATTTGTTTATAGTTCAAGGTTAGTTGTCTATAATTTATTTTGTTTGATTATTGTTTGAATGGCTAGTTATTTGATTATTGTTTGAATGTTGAGATTTTGTTTAATTATTGTTCAATGTAAGAATGATCGAAAAATTAACCAAAAAAATTAAACAAGAAACAAACTGAGTTAATTAAGTTAACAAATTTGTTAACCCCTTAAATTGAAGGGGTTAACGAAATTAAAGAAAATTTGCTTCAATTTCGTTAACCCCATAAATTTAAGGGGTTAACGAAACTTTGTGAAGATTTTCTTTAATTTCGTTAACCCCTAAAGTATAAGTGTTAACGAAATAAAGTTATATTCGAATTTACATTTTTTCATTAATTACTATTTTCTAATTCGTTAATTCCTATTTTTCAATGGGCTAATTTTTTTGTTAATTCGTAATTGTTAATTTGTTAGTCTATTGGTTAATTATAAATCGTTAATTAGTCCATAGTTAAGTTTTTAGTTTCGTTAGGCCTACTTAGCCCTAATTTCGTTAGCTATAATTATTAAATTCGTTAGCCCAACTTTTATTAATTCGTTTCGTTTTGTTAATTAGTTAAGTCCTGAATTCCTTAATTTATTGATTTTTCAATTTGTTAATTAGTTAATTTAATTCGTTACTTAGTTAATTTTTTTTTATTCCTAGTTAATTTTTAATTCGCTAAATTTTCGTTGTGATATTAATTAACTAATTCGTTAATTAGTTAACTTTGTTTAGTTAATTTGTTGTGATATTAATTTTGTACTTCGTTGTAATTAGTTTTGCCGGATTGAAAAATAAAACGATTTGATAATTATTTTACATCTTTTTTATATTTGTTCAGGGATGACTTTTTCAGTGGCAATATGTCATGGAGGTTACTGACATGGTTTGCAGTATGTGAATGACATTCAATCAATATTTTCATATCAAGATTTATTAAGTTCGCTACATGAGATTATGCTTGCTGATTTGAGTTGTTGCCGGTATTTGATCCATTCTCTAGTAGAAGTGAATGGCAGATTGAAGAAGAACAAAATCATGAATGATTTTGATTTGCATGAGTGTTTTTCACAGGAGTATGAACTACTAGTTCTGTTTGTTTCGTTGAAACGGATAGACTTGGGAGTATCAGACAGTTCTTCTTATCATGAACAACAATGTTTATTAGATGAGGAGACACATGTTAGTGCTCAAAGTTTTGATACATTGATTGAGGAGTCTCAAAATTTGGATTGGTCAAATGTTCTGTTAGGATTACACGAGGACCGGACTTTTTATTCAGCATGGGGTTTAGATGACAATTTGGTTGGAACATTTTCAAATGAGCCAAGTATACCTTGGCCGGCCTCATCTAGATGTGATCCACACAATGAGTTGAACTATTTAGATCTAAATGTGACCCCAACTAATGAGGTCGAAAAACCGCCACTTGAAGAAAGGCGGGAACAAGAAGACCATGATCCTCGAACAGGTAATCAAGTACTACCGAACTGATCATATATGAATATTTGTGTATACAATTAACATATCAATGATATATATATATATATATTTTTTGTAGATCCAATTGATGCAGAAGATGACTTTGTGCTGGATGAAGATGTGGAGACAAACTTGGATGAGGAGCAACGAGCTGCATATGAGCAATTCTGCGATGACACAATAAGAGCTGAGTGGCACGTTCCAGACATACCTGATTTTGACGACCCAACTGCAGATGAGATTGAGCATGCTCCAACTGGTATGAAAAAAGGAGCGACATTTGGGTCTAAGGTTGAGTTGAAAAATTTAGTCGGGTATTATTATCTGGAGAATCAAGTCCAATTTCGTGTGGACCACTCTGACAAACATCGATGACAGGTGAAGTGCAATCAAAATGATTGTCCGTTCTTAGTCAATGCATATGAAAAACACGGGATTTGGAAAATATCTAAAGTTGTCCTGCCCCACACCTGTTCATATCAGCTGAATGCTAGTGCACCCCACAGACTTCTGTCCACATTGATTGGAGATTATTTTGTCCAGAGACTCCGAAAAGATAGGACTGACATCACTCCTAGGACATCATGCGAGAGATGAACGAGTGACAGAGACTTAATTTGAGCTACAAGCATGCTAGGAGTGCAAAAGGTTGTGCAATGAGAGAAACATATGGTGATCCAAAGACGTCATTTAACATGTTGCCAGCTTACTTACAGGTTTTGAAGGAACGCAATTCGGGTTCATATACCGCATTAGACACCCACAGTACTGGGAAATTCAAGTATGCGTTCTTTGCGTTGGGTGCATCCATTGCCGGATTTAGGTTATATTTCAGACCTGTTATAGTGGTCGACGGTTGCTATTTGAAGGACAGTATAAGGGGATTGGATTCGTTGCTGTGACTAAAGATAGAAACGATCAAATTTTTCCCTTGGCAATTGGGATAGGGAGTGTCGAGAATGATGAATCTTGGACATGGTTTTTGCGTAATGTCCGAGAAGCCTTCGGTTGCCCAGATGGCTTGGTTATCGTTTCTGATTAACACGCTAGCATCGGTAATACAATACAAGCTGTATATCCTGAAGCTTTTCATTGTCTTTGTTGTTTCCATATTCAGCAGAATCTAGCCAAGTATGGATCACACGTGGTTGGGCTGTTCCATACGGCCGCATACTGTTACAATGAACACACATTTGATAGGTATGTCGAACTTCATGTTTTAAATATTCCTCACGTTTAAACTCTGGAACTTTTATTCCCCTTCTTATATGATCAGGTACATGTCTTTGATCAACTGATAGTGGTTTCCAGGAGCGATTGACAGTTTGACAAAGGCTGGAGCTACTCGGTGGACTCGTGTGAAATGCCTTGCTCGAAGATTCAACTTCATGACCTCCAATGCTGCTGAGGTTTGGAATGCTCGTCTCGTGCGGGCAAGAAAGTTGTCTGTTTATTCCTTCTTGAAGGCGGCACGAAGGGTTATTGAAAAATGGTTTGCTGAGAGAAGGTTGGCATCTGATGAAAGAGGTCCCACTTTCACCAAGTCCGTGCACGACAAATTAGAACAATTCATGCGGCAAGGGCAATCGATGGAGGTCCAAAGAATATGATGAGACAAATTCAAGGTCACTGATGGTCGACAAATATACTTGGTAGGCCTCACTGATGGTGTGTGTAGTTATATGTTTTTCCAAACCGAGTTGATTCCGTGCGCGCACGCATGTACAGCCATTAGGTACTTCTTAATACGAAGCTACTTGTTATAGTAGCAATAATCTAGAGTAGGAACTCACCATATTTGTACATATTGTAGTTACGCTAATGAATCGGTTGTCTCGCACGTGGCCCCTTATTATATGACGCACTTGTTGAGAGGGATGTGGGCTTGTGAAGTTGTACCTGTGCCCGACCCCACTGAGTGGGTTGTAGATGATGAGACGCGCAGATGTGTTTGTGTCCCGCCGGATCAACCAAAACAGGTCGGTCGACCGAAAGGCAAACGAATAGCTTCTACTGGTGAACATTCTAGAGTGCACCGCCTATCATGTACTCGTTGTGGTAATCCTAGGCATAACAGAAGTACATGTTCTGTAGTGTTGTACCACAACGACGAGCCTAACGGTGAAAACCCCGAACAAAGTGGAAAGAAGACTAGAAAAAAGAAAAAATGTTCTATTTGTGGCTCAGAAGAACACACAAAAAGAAAATGTTCAACATATTTGAGTCGTGTACCTGAATGACCTATATCATGTGTACATAAGCCCCTTTTCTTTTAATGTAAATTTGAGTTACATTTTAAATAGGCCATTTGTTTAAGAAAGTATTTCAAGTATACAACATGATCTAAAAATATCAACAGAAGTTGCTCGTTCAACCAAACTAATAATCTAATCATCAAAAAAAATCCTCTGATGTTGTTTCAGCATCTGTGGAGTTTGCGTATATAACTAGGGCCATCATTCTACGTACGATATGATATTACCCTTACAGTCCGTCAGTGTCTTCCTCAGATACTCGCGCGTGATCCCACTCTCTACTGACAGTAAGGCCTATGGCCCACATGACGTACTGTCATCCTGCACGTAGCACAAGCTCAGAGACAATATGACCAAATCGAACTCCGGGACACCCTGTGGGACCTGACGACCCTGTTCCAATGTCTTCTCAGTAAAAGCCACAGTACTCCAACAGCCGTGGCAAAATACAACGGATAGGGAGGGTCACTCTGCAACGGCTAATGACCACCTCTGTAGTGAATCTATGCCTAAGACTGTCACACAGACATATCTACTGCTGCATGATGTCTATTGAGCAAGCAACCCAGTGACCGTCTAGGTTCATGATCGTCCAAACCTGAAATTCAACAGGTATGGATTATTAGAACCATGAACAGAATCCAAACTAAATAAAAAAGAATTCAACAGATATTACTGTCATACTTGTTGTATGTCATCCCACCATGGGGCGATGAAGTTCCACTTCGGTCTCAAACCTCGCACATAAGCAACACATCGCTCTAGTTGTTCCTGAGTAAACGTCTCTCTGATCCCCAGATTGTATTTGACCTCGTCGGCTTCACCAGCATGTTTTTCTTACCGAATTTCTTCACATATTTCCTACATTGAAGTTGATAAACGCCGAATCAAAATTTGAATATGACAAGAAATGAGATATTACACTAAACGAATGATCAGAACTCACAAACAGCTAGCTATCCACAATCTAAGTCCTCCTGATAAACTGACGACTGATTTGTACGTCGGCTGCTTCTAGACGGCTCTGTAGTACGCCCAAGTACGCATCAATATGCTGTAATAGACAAAAACGAATTGATTCAATTAAAATTGAAGTATCTCACAAAATGAAGAGCTTAATTCCAATGAAATTACCTCTGACTCCAACTCATACTTTGGAGCAATGAAATTTCTGAAGAAACTTGGCCCCACTGGCGCTCCAGCACCGACATTGCGCCTGTAACCATTACAACAGATAATTTTAATAGATAGAAAGAAAACTAACTTTGGACGTGGAAAGAGCATTAGTTTCTTACCCGCTCACTTTGTCATCGTCACTCATAAAGTAGGATTTGAACTCTTTCCACTTGACGTTCTTCCTTCTAGTGGCCTCTAACCAAAAATGGACTGCGCACAACAGCAGATGGAGTTGTACGTCACGCTATAGCTCCAACACCTTCGGTATCTGGGATACCCTGAGGTGTGATGGTAGTCAAATCGTAGGGGACAACTGAGGGTCTGGACTCTGGTAAGACCATACCACCCTGTGCAGCTGGTGTCTCGAACGAGGTGGGTGCAGTATAGACCGAGGTAAAATACGCCTTAATCTGCTCCTCGATCATCTTAGGCATCAGTCCCTCCAGGCACTTTCCTTCATCAGTGATGTGCCGTTGGAGAGCGTCGAATCGAGGACCCAACCCATCAGTGACCTGCTGGGTGACGGCTCCCTAAGACCGTCGAATCGAGAATCCATCCAATCAGTGACCTGCTGGGTGACCTCCTACTGGAGACTATCGAATCGAGAACTCATCCAATCAGTGACCTGATGGGTGACCTCCTGCTGGAGACCATCGAATCGAGATCCCATCCAATCCGTCAAGCGATTATACAAGTCATCACTGGTCCCTGATCTCGGCCTCGGATCTTGCTCATCGAAGTGAGTCTCCGACTCAGGAAACCTCTGGGCTATTGGTGATGCACAAATCGGTGCTTCATGATAAGACGGGTGCTGGGGGGACACATCGTCATCCTCCTCGCGCACCGCTTGAATGGGTACTGCGGTCCTGCGTCGCTTTTTTCGGACCGCACGTGGCCTCGATGGACCTACCTCAGCAGGATCTCCAGTGGGTGCAGAAGGTCTCGAAGGAGTATGAGCAGTAGCACGACGACCACGTTGTCTCATAGGGACGTGGACACCTATCAGGATATCGTCATCGATATCCTACCAGTACGGCTAAATCACTTCATCGTCTGTAGGTGTCAGTGTTGTGTAATACTCGACCTGTAACAAAATTGTAGAAGTAAAGAATAAACGATGACAATAAGTGGAAACTTACGGTGTTAAATAAATAAATAGTAAATACCTCACCCGCGAGCACTTGTGAAACATCCGTCTCCGATTTCTTCAAGCTCCATTTCATACAACGGGGCATCAGGATGGGCATGTCCAATCTATACCCGGTAAACTGAGAGGTAATGGGGATCGCCTCAAAAGCCCATATCTAAAGAGGCCATATTCGGAAATTATTTTAACACCAAAAACATTAAAAAAACCTAAACACACTTTAATGAAATTTCGAAAAACTATTTTGTAGGGACATACCAGGAGGGCTATCGAGAAACCATAGAAATGGTAATGCGGTATGTAGTTACGATCAGGAATTGTCTTCGGTAACTTATCAATGTATTTGACCAGGTGAGGAAGCTGTACTTCCCCCATGGAAAGCTCTCCCATAAATCTTCATCCTCCACCAAAGTCCAAATCCATCGGTCAACAGTTGTCTTGCCGGCGTCCACCCTGAGTAGTATGAGGTGGAGGATCAAAATCTTGGCAATCTTCACAGTGTCCTCTGCACTATCAGTAAACTCGCCGGCTGTGAATCGAGAATGGAGATCAGACACTATGACCTGAGATGAATCAGCGTGCACCCTCCAGTACACTGCTCCGTCAGGTGGGGTGTGAACTGCGGCCGGATTGAAAGTCGAGTTGCCGAACTTCAAACTCGTCACTAGGGCAAACTCACGCTTACCGAAGTGACAAATACTCCTTCTCTGCCCTACACGGAACCACCTCTCGTCTACAGGCATCTTATCAGCACGCACCTCATATGACATGAGTACGTATAAAAAAGCCTTGCAAGACTCTCTCTCCGTCTTTCACTGTAGGAAATGGCCGAAACTCGTCCTCCAAAAGTCCTGGAGACACCGTCGACCCATAGATCGAAGCTGCACCTTGACCTTGATAGGTAGAAAATATGTGCATTTTATTGTGGTTTGATTTGAGATTTTATAATCTTTTATGTGATTGAATGCACTGTTTTCGTATCTATATATGTTTTTGGTATCAAAATACTTCATATATCATTTTCACTATTATTCAGGAATTTTGGAGTATATTTTGATCAAGAGATATGTTCATGGGCCGAGAAATGAACACAAATCGAAGTTGGGGCAGTTTGGGCCCAAAAGCCCATCACGCTGGATCACCCAATGTCAGCCCAGTCTGCCAATGTGATTCGTCTGCAGCCCAGCCCAGTGAGATTGTGTACGAGATTTTGGGCCGGAATAGGGTTAAGCCATCTCCAAAGGGCTTAAAAAGATATGTTCACACATATAATTAGAAGGAGATGATTCTTTTCTTTCTCCCCAAGCCACTCTAGAGAGAGAATTATTTTATATAGATTAGTTTCTTTTCTTGTGGATTATTCTACAACTTTCATGGATTCGATTTCTAGGATGCTTGGATAATTCTTCAATTCCGGTTAGCAGGGATGTTTGAACCCATATATTTATTTATGTTTTGATTAATTCGGTTTCCCCTTCTCGATGTTTGATTGAATTGATTATGCTATCTGTGTTGAATGATTTCGATTATTGATGCTTGATTTAGATTGATCACCTAGGTTAAGTGTTTGATAATTGATTGCTAGAATCTTAAATCATGCATCCTAATTGTTGTGGTTTAATTTTCATTAGTAGTAAACTAGAGGTCGTGCATCTCTAGGGTAGCATAATCCTAGATTATCAAATCGAGCTTATGTATTTAGAGTCTAGTTCATCCAATCGTCTTGGTGATTAATGCATTTGATGAATTAAATCTAGAGAGCTTATTCTAGGTTGTTCAATTGAATAGAGTTAATTAGTGATCTTATCCTAATTTAACTAATCTTAAGAGACGATTCAGTTTAACAGAGCTTGTTGTTAGACTAGGGGTGATAATTCCATGATAATCTGAGAGAGGGGGTAACATTGATTAAGGCGTAATTGATATTGGGGGATAACTGAACTGTTGACTGAAATGTTTTCTTATCAATTGATCTCCGTTTAATCTGTTTTCTAAATCTTTAGTAATTTTTAGTTTAGTTACCAATCAATCTAAAACCCCCATCTTTTCTGTTTCTTGAATTGAACATAGATGACATAATTAAATCTTCACTCCTCGTGGGATCGACTCCGACTTGCCCTATCTACTAGTTAGTTAGGTTAGGAAGGATTTTTATTTAATTTTATCGCATCACGACAGCGCGGTCAGACCTCATCAAGTACCGCAAGGCGAACATATCCATTTATATATGCGATGGTTCGCTGGCATGCCTCACGAACGTAATGACACTCAATCTGTATATTTACAAACGCTAAAATAATTAAACAACCCTGACAAAACATTCTATGAATTCCAACAAACTTAAAGGGATTAACGAATACAAAAAATACAAATTAAAGAATTAATAATAATTAACTATGAACTAACTAAAAAATTAAAGTTAACTAATAAACAAAACTAACAAATTATCTAGGAATTAAAAAAAATTAACTAAACCATTTAACGAATTAAAAAATTAATAAACTTAAAAATTAACTAATTAAAAGTAGGGCTTAACTAATTAATTAATTAACTAATTTAAAAATAGGGCTTAACTAATTAACAAATTTAAAAATTAATCAACTAATTAACAAACTCATTAACAAATTAGCTTAATAAACTAATTAAAAGTAGGGCTTAACTAATTCATAAACTAATTTAACTAATTTAAAAGTAAGGCTTAACAATTACAAAATTAATCAACTAATTAACGACTTAAAAAGTATGGCTAATTAAAAAGTAGGGCTAATTAACGAAACAAAAAGCTTCGAATACAGCCTTATTTCGTTAACCCCTTAAATTTAAGGGGTTAACGAAATTGAAGAAATTTCTGGAATTTCGTTAACCCCTTAAATTTAAGGGGTTAACAAAATAGGCATCAATTTTCTGGAATTTCGTTAACCCCTTCAATTTAAGGGGTTAACGAATTTAAAGAAAGATTTCTGAAATTTCGTTAACCCCTTAAATTTAAGGGGTTAACGAAATAGGCATCAATTTTTTGGAATTTCGTTAACCCCTTGAATTCAAGGGGTTAACGAACTTAAAGAACAATTTCTGAAATTTCATTAACCCCTTAAATTTAAGGGGTTAACGAAATAGGCATCAATTTTCTGGAATTTCGTTAACCCCTTGAATTCAAGGGGTTAACGAATTTAAAGAACAATTTCTAGAATTCCATTAACCCCTTAAATTTAAGGGGTTAACGAAATTGATTGATTATTTCATTACATTGATTCGTTAACCCCTTAATATATACTGCTTAACGAAATTCGTCACTTTTTTTCCGTAATAATTCCTATTCAATTTTCAAATAATTCCTATTCAATTTTCTACCAATTTTCTAAAGTTTAATGGAATCAATTAATAAAGATACAACAATTCAAACAAAATAACAACAAGTAACAACAATCCAAACAAAACAAAACAATCAGACAAAATAACTAGAGAACTAACCTGTTCAGCCATTGAAAGGGGAGCAAAGAAGAGAAAGAAAGAGGAGAAGGGGAGGCGCCGCTGCTGGAGGGAGTAAAGGAAGAGAAAGAGGAGAAATGAGAGAAAAAGATATGTATTCATTAACCCTAGTAATAAATTGGCTTTGAGTGGGTGGGTGTGGCAGAGGGGATTATTTTTTTTAAATTTATTTCGTTGCCTTTATTTAATTATTTCGTTAATTCTTAAAACTTGTTGTTAATTAATTTGTATTATTTCGTAGAGTTCTATCGTAAGTAGTAAACTTTTTAAAAATTAATCATTTTTGTTACTTTCGTTAAGTCTATTAATGCTTCTTTTCTTTTAATTTATTTCGTTAATTAGTTAATTCGTTAATTAATTGAGCATGAACTAAGTTAATTCGTTAAATTTATTAAGTTAATTAGTTAATTAAGTAAGTAATTCTTAATTTATCTATATTGTTTTTTACCTTCATGTTATATTAGTGTTACCTTCGTATTATTTTAATTCAATGGTTTTAAACTAAGGGTATGAAATATGAAAATGAGGTAACGCTAACATAACACGAAGGTAACACTAACATAACATGAAGGAAACACTAACATACCATGAAGGTAACGACCAAAACATGCGAAAAAGTAAAGAGATGCGGGCTGGGAAGGCCGACCCAGCCCGCACGCGGCCCGGTTGCACGGATCTCAAATCCATGCATCTGGTGTATAGGAGAGCAACTCAAGATAAATTTGTCAAATTAAATTGCCATATGTAAAATGATAGAAAATCCAACAATGAGGTAAAATAGAAAGTGAAAATACCCCAATTTAACCCCTTCACTATACTTTAGGTAAAAAATGATCCAAAGTAAATTGATATTCATATTTTAACTCAATAACTATAATATTTACCCAAAATAGTCATTGATTTGACATAAAGTGAATAAAAATCAAATGACAAATTTTTTATTTAATATTGTCAGGGATGATAATTTTCGAATAAGCCATAAAAAATAGGGTTATTCGAACAATACCCTTATTTTTCGAATAACCCTATTTTTTTAGGGTTATTCGAAAAATATCATAATTTTCAACATTTTTCCAAAAAGTAGGGTTATTCGAAAATAATGATATTGTTCGAATAACCCTAATTTTTTTAGGGATATTCGAAAAATTATCAAATTATGATAATTTTCGAATATCCCTAAAAAAATAAGGTTATTCGAAAAAATAGGGTTTTCGTGTAACCCTATGTCATTTTCGTGTAACCCCCAAATTTACACGAAAATATGTGATGTTGATTTTCGTGTAACCCCTAAATTTTTGTGTTTTAGTAAAATCCATAATTTAATACTTCACATTTTCGTGTAACCCTACACAACATTTTCGTGTACCTTAAGCATTTTCGTGTAGCCCTTCAACACATTTTCGTGTAACCCTATGTCAACATTTTTATGTACATTTGAATCCTTAATTTTTGGTGTTTTCGTGACCCATGAAGAAAGACTACATGCAACCTAATTTTGACATTAAATAACATATTTTTCATGTACAAATTCAAACTAACTACATGAGCTTGAGATTAAAACCAAATAGCATACTTTCGTGTACAAATTCAAACCAACATTTGGAAAATTTCTAAAATACCTCTATATCCATGAAGACTCCTGAAATCCGAAGCTTTACCGCTAAGATTTTCCAATTTATTGCAATTTCTGTCATTGTACTGCAAGAGTTGACTATAATTTATTTTATGTCAATGTCATGACTATTTTATACACAAATTATAGTATTTAAGTTATAAATGAGATTTCAACTTAATTTATATTATTTTTTATCTCATTCTATAATATTTAGGCTATTTTGGATCAACAGAATAAAAATTATAGTATATATATGTGGCAATGATGAGGTAACAGTATGAATGATTAATGAAGAGAAAGATTGATTGGATGGAGGTGCCAGCTGGAGGTCAAAGAATATGCCAGCTGGCGCACAACACTGCTGCCACGTGATCACGTGCTCCCATTCCTCCCAACACCCCTACCATTTCCCACACCTAAACCTATTTATTTTATTTTATTTTTATCTATTCATTCATTTATTTCTAACATAATTTCAAATTTCACTAAATTGAGAATATCCCTTTGAATTGTTATCATTGAATCATTATTGAATGTAATTGCTAAGTGATAGTAAGAAATCTGGAAGAGCAACCAATATTGTGATACGAGATAAAGTGTAAGAAAAAACATGTAAAGGAGAGGAGATAAAGAAGAGTGAAAGCAGAATTTAGGATGACAAGATTCTTGGTGAGGTGATGTAGAGGATTGTAACTCCAAATTATAGCAATCATTCATAAAAACATCTTTAAATCTTCATATTTATTTCACACTATAGTATATATCAGTTTTCCACCAATGTATCATTGTGAAAAGCCAAGAAAAGCAAAGCAAGCAAATCATCATCAACTGGTAATTCAGCAATTACAAAATATAAGTGGAGCACCAAAAAATGGCACTGCAGTTGCAAGACTGTCTATCTAAAGCTCCAACTGGTAGCATGACAATAATATGACTATGAAGACTGAATTATAAAAAGGGAAAGATAAACTCTCAACTCAAAGATGACATTCATACATTCACAATTTTAACAGAGTGCTGCTGCAAAGAATTAAGATCAATAACAGTAAAAGCAAGGAGGGAATAATATCCACCGCTCTCAATTCTCTAGCTTTCAGAAGGATATCGACGATTCTCTAACAGCAGTTCTTATTTCTCAACTTCTCTTTGTTTTATTGCTCGACTGTCCATGAGAGTTCCAACTCATTCTCATGGAAGCACCGCTCTCAATTCTTTTCTGTCCGCTCCAAATGCCTGCAAGACATGCATATTTTTGTCAAACTACGGGTGTTTGTTTGAGATTTGCCTTATTCACTTTGATAACAGCAGTCCAGCTAAAGTAACTTCTACGTAGAGCACCAACTTAGAGACACAAAAAGACCCTGCATCTTCCTATATAATGCGCTCCAGCCTAACTCAGGAAAAATTTAACTTCTAAAGAAAAACGTCCAAATATGTACATACAAAGAGCACGTTAAGCATCAAAGTGATAGAGATAATCAGCAGACACTTCTGCTTTTATCTAGTAATCGTGAATCATTGATCAAGTTGCATCAGGACGAGCAAAGACCATCAGACTACGTATGGATATTGAGAAAATGGCACTGGATACTTATCCAGCCACATGAGCTTCGGATTACCTTTAGCTGTTTCTTCATGGATAGACCAATCAATTTCATATATGTAGTCAGGTAAACTCATTTTACCAATATAGTGGAATCCTATACAGTTTTTATCATCTTAGTCATGGCTCAATTAAATCAAACAAGGGATGTTAAATCCAGTAAGTTTTTAATTTAAAACAGACGAGGGCGATTAAAATAGATCAGATCCTGCTTCTAGAGTACTTATCACATGCTTAATTAAATCTAAGCCCAACAAGAAGAAAGAGGTCATGAAGTAGTTTTGAGACGAGACAATTTGTCAGCACTCAATGTTGGAAGAGAAACGTATATCATAAATTGGGCCTCCCTAAAACATAAATAAATACAAGAAACAATTGTACCTCAACTCCGAAGCCTTTGACATACACATTGGTGAAAAGCTCTGAAGGATCAGGTAAGGGACTCTCCTGCAAAACCACATTAAAATAAGTCAAGTTATTAACAAGGGTTCATAGCATTCCTGTTTAAGTATTTCAATCAAAACAACATAAAAGTGTGGCACTTCTAACCTTAGCTTGTGCAATGGCTTCATCTACTTGTTTCCTTACTTCTTTCTCAGTATCCTGGATGATAAAACAAAAACAGTAGATAATCTCAACACTAAATAATTCCTGAGCAGAAAGCTTTTGCTAAACTATTCTTTCATTTCGTTTAGACCAAGGATGAAAATATCGGTTTCGATTAATATATCGGTACCTTGATTTTACGGAAATATCGATGGATATATCGGTTTCGGTGGAAATATCGGTACATATATTTTTTCGATATTTACCGATATATTGCCGATATTTCCCGATATTTATCGATATTTTCCCGATATTCATCGATATTTCAGCGATATTTACCGATATTTCCTTGATATTCATGAATTTTCTTATAATTTTTACCTGAAGCCACTGATATTGAAATCGATACCAATTTTTACCGACATTTAGCTAATAATTATTGATTTTTCATTTATGTTTTTATCAAAAAATGAAAATATCGGAGATATATCGTGACAGCCCGTTTTTGTTTCGGTCACTTGAAAAAACGGAAATATCGAGAATATATCGGAGATATATCGGGATATTTTCATCCTTGGTTTAGACTAAAAGACACTCAAAGGGAGATAGATACATGACTGTGTTACCTTCAGTTCCTTTTCAGTTGCTACATCGTGAGCTAGGATAAGCTTTCTGATTCTTTCGATTGGATCACGCTCCTGTGTAAAAGAGAATTGAGTGTAGGCCTAACATGAGGCTTTAAGAAATGAGGGATAAATTTCACACTATGATCACCTGTCTAACACCAGTGATCTCATCACGTGTGCGATAAGTGCTTCCAGGATCAGACATGGAGTGTCCGTGATATCTATAAGTGTCCATTTCGAGGATCTGATCATATTCAAGAACAGAAGAGTGTAATTACATTGTGAGAGTTTGAGAACCAAAACAGAGTTTTTGTTCAAGTGTTACAAAGACATCCATCCACATATGATCAGCACAAGAGGCTATTGAATATATTGACTATAGAAGCTTCTGACAAGAAAGTTCCACAGTCCACCAGAATATAGGATGTTCATAAAATACTCAAAATCTAAAGATGCAGCCATAATGATAATCCACTGCAGTTTCTTATGTTTCCAATTTCACTTGTTTAATTATAAGATAGAGACGATGGAAGGAACTTTCTCTAAGAAAAGAGTATTTGAAATTGGTCATATAGTCTACTTTTCACCCAACTATAATTGTATAGCCAGAAACTATGCATAAATTCAATAAGCAAATATTTTTACATTACTGAGTTTGTTTTCCCACTAAATATGCCAAAATTAGTGATAAATAGATAATATTCTTGATCTCTTCTAGCTCCAATGTATCTTTTCAAGCTTGCAACACCATAAAACATGGCACATGAAATAACATTTGTAAATACTGAATAGGAAAGTACTGAGGTGAATAGATATATAGGACCCAAATAAAAAAATAAAAAAGCATATTCAGGTACATATACATATTCAAAATTGGCAGGAAACCAAATTTATGTACTAACGATGGGTCCATTCTGCAGGGCATGTTCCTTAGCAAACTTGCATGCTTGTTTCACAGCAAGGGCATCCATACCATCAACCTATCACAATAGAAACATGCAATACATTTGTCATAAAAACAGAAAACTAATATTTAAAGTAAGATTAACTTTATATATCAACAAACTCAACATTTTAATATTCTTAATTAGTTTTCCCAGTAATTCAGATTTCAGTGGAAATATTCTTGTTTAAAGGGAAGAAAAAAAAAAATTGGAAGTATTTGTCTTCCCAGCATTTCATCAAGGATCAAAATAAGACATTATTAAAGAAAATAAGATGTTTCTCATGTCAACACTGTCTCCTCTGAGAAAGATCATGAGTGAATCTAAATTCAAGTCTAGGAGCAAGGAGAACTGAACTTCAGAAAATGGTGACTGAGGCAGACAGTAAATGACACCTAAATATTCGCATGGGTTAAGTTATAGTTATCATCATAAACAATACATGGTTGGAAATTTTGAGTACCAGCATCAAAGCTATCCCACAGGAGAATCCTTATTCAATCAAATGATATACAATCAACAACTGAAATAAATGAGAGTGCATTTTATTGTTAAAAGACAATTTCAGCAGAACTATACAACATACATTCCTTCTGAACCAAGTGGCCAGAAACATTTTAAATTACGGTTAATTACCCAAACAATCCATTAAGCATGGGTCAATTTTCAGATGCAACATGAATTTTAAAAAGTAATAATATTAGTGACCTGTGAAATTGGTTCAAATTTAAAATTAACCTCATTTTTTATAACTAATTGCAACACCGCTGCCATTATCACATACATCTCAACAAGGCCTTCTCAAATACATCATCTATTTTGTCATTTGCTGCCACAACCATTCTGAAATCGAGGGCAGAAATTAAGGTTTATCTCGCCTATCACCCTTGCTTTATGATGCTTGCAGTGACAAATGACAAAATCAGGAATGTCTTTATGATGACCCCACCCAGACGTGTCCAATAATGGTGGTGACATTACACTTGTGTAGTGGAAAATGAAGTTAATGTTGTAATTGAAAAAAATTCAAAGCTCGTGACTTAACATTGTTACTTTTTCAAAATTCATGTTGCAATCAAAAAGTTGCTCAGAGTTCATGACTTTATTCAGTTATTTCGATAATCTATATTATCATTATGCAGACGCAACAGTAGTAAAATACCCAAACTCAGAAGCTATTCCACCAAAATGTGACCTCTGCATTTAGGAATTGTAGTCTATATCATCATGCTTCTACATATATAATACATAAAAAAAAAAGGGAAAGAAATTCAGCAGAAACTTAAAACAAAGTGCTAAAAATAAAATCAGTTATTACACTGAATACATTTCAGCATGTAAGAAGTTATGATATTAGCCTGTTGAAGAAGGCAGAATCGCAGTAGCCTTGGAGCATAAATGAAATAAATTTCGCATTCATTCTCTCCAGTATTTGAATACAAGTCCAACATTTGTTGTAAAGCATGTCAGAAATTTGAAACAAAAGATATATCACATACGTAATACAAGAAGATAAGTGACATTTACCTTCAACCCTGGAACATAATCTCCTCTCTTGTAATAAGCTGGACTTTTTGCTGCCCTCCATTCTGCTGTGCCCATTCCATCTGTACATCAATTTGATAAAGCATATCAAATATACATCTACAACCACACCAAGCCACACAAACTTTAACCAAAGGTCCAGTTGAGTATAAAAAATCGGACATCTTCAAAGCAATGAGAAGTAAGTCTATCAGCTCAGCTCTCCTTTATTATCTCAAAGAAGCTCAAGGTCAAGAGTATCGCCATTGAGGTAAACCATAGAGCTATGTCAAGCAAATTGAATAACTCATTTACAGAGCAACTCCAACCACACCATTAACAGAACAAAACACTCGTTTCATTATTCCAGAGCATCTTCCACCAATGCAAAAGATTTATTTTTCCCGGAACATCTTATATGATTCTTCTCTCAGTAACATATATTTAACCAATCTCAGAAATAATACCACATTAATCAGGTATTCTCTCGTATACACCCAGAAAGTGGACCCACGATGATTGAAGTATTTGTAATTCAAGTTCATTTGAACAAAAAATGTCATTTTGATTTCAGTACCCCAAAGCACTGCAAGATAAAAGTAAGGTTTTCTCCACAAGCAACTTACAGTGATTATTCTCGCAGACCAAAATAGCAGGTAGATCCCACAGAGCGGCCATATTCAACGCTTCAAACAACTGCCCCTGATTAGCAGCACCATCGCCATACATCGCGAACGTCACGTTCTCATCCTTGCTATACTTCTGCGCAAAAGCCAAACCACATCCTAAAGGAACCTGCGCCCCAACAATCCCATGTCCGCCATAAAACCCTCCCTCCTTCTTATAAAAATGCATCGAACCTCCCTTCCCCTTCGAACATCCGTCTATTCTCCCCATAAGCTCGGAGAACGTTTCCAGAAGTGTTCCTCCACGCCCCAGGAAGATGCAGTGGTCACGGTAAGCGGTAATTATGCAATCCTTTCTCGTGATTGCAGCTTCCATCCCAACGGCAACGGCTTCCTGGCCGTCGTAGAGATGGCAAAATCCGCGGATTAATTTGGACTTATAGAGTGAATCGGCAGCGATTTCCATTCGGCGCATAAGAGCCATGTCATGGAAGAAGGTAAGGAGTTCTTTAGGGGTGGTTTCGACGGTGCGCGACGGCGGATCGATCCTGTGGCCGGTGAAGGGGAGGGAGGTCTCCACCGTGATTGGAGTTGTCGAGTCGGTGGAAAGACGTCGCGCGACGGAAAAGGCGGCGGTGATAGACTTTTGGAGGGCGGTGGCGCGATGAGTAAGCAGAGCCATCTGTGCCGCCGATCGGAAAGCGGTGGCTGTTGGGAGAGCGAAAGGGTGAGAATGGTGGTTTGGTGAGAGAGGAATCTGAGAGAGCTGAGAACAGTAGTTGGGAAAATTATGAAATTGAGAGTGCTAATTATATAATGGGCTAAACATAGGGGTATAAATGGAATATTATGTTTTATGCTTGTTTTAGCCTTTTAGTAACTTAATCTGTTTATTTTTGATGCTATATTAAAACAAATTATTAAAACATTGTTCAAAAAACAAAAATTTAGTTTATACACTAAATTTTATATATAAACAAAAGATTCTTATACATGAGATTCCAAAAAGTAGTTTATGATCTCAAAATTACACTATTTAAGTCAGTTTAATTATCAAGAATTATTTAAAAATACTAACGTTAATTTACATAATATAGTTTTAAAATACTTTTTAGTTGTTATTTTACATTTTGAACAAATTGTGTACCTAAAGAGGGATTATTGTAATTAAATTTCTATGTTCCAAATGAAATGTGATTTTTGTAAAATATACTTTTAGAAGTTTATTTTGAAATTTTGATTAAAGTATATTGATTTCGCAATACTTTTTATGTAATTCGAAGATGAATTTCGAAGATGAATTTATGATAGTTCTACACTCTACAGTACCTTAAACAATTAAATCAATTATTAAGTACCTACATTTTAGATGTGAATTGGGGAATAATCTGTATCTGAAATCAGTCTACTATTGGCAACATTTTAAATGTTTGGTCAACAGTGTGGGCTATGAACTTGTCAAGGTGATATTGGTAAAAGAAATTATTATTTTTGTTACTTGGCATAATCCCAATTATTTGCAAATTTGTCAAATTAAAGTGTCTATATGTGAAGCATTTTACAACATTAGTGATCTTATTGTATTTAAAGATAAATTTAATGATATCTATATCTATATATATATAAAAGCAGAATATTCTGCCAAAAATAACTACAATAAATGTTTCATATATTAAATATTTCTATTTTGAGAAACCATTAATAATTTTCACTCTACATTTGTTAATAAAAACTTTAAAAAATATTAATATTTATGACATTTAATTTTATATTTATTTTACAGAATAAACTCAAAAGAAAAAATAAATATATAAATCTAACTATATATTTCTATACTATAACAATAAAGGAAAAGTTAGAGATATTTACAGAAATACCATTTTCTCCACAAAAAGTGTCACATAAACAATTGTTTTTTCTTTTTTATTTTGTATATTTTATTATTTAATCCATTTAATTTATAATATAAATATTGTATTAGTTTATTCTTATTTTATGAATATTAATTAATTTTTTTAATAATTTCTTAAATACCAACAATAGATATTGTCCAAACAATAATTTCAATATATATATTAATTTGTTTAGGAAAATTGATATCATATTTAATATAAATTAATAAATAAGTATACACTATTAAATATGTGAGTATACATGTATATATATAATATGTATTTAGTGTGAAATTAAATGACATCCTTAGTATTTTTTAAATTAATATTTGTAAGTGTCACGTCAACAAATTTTTTTATTTGCATTTTTTACTAATTAATCTATTTGATTTAATAATATAAATATTGTATTAGTTTATTCTCATTTTATTGATCTTAATTAAATTAAATTTTATTGAATAATTTCTTAAATACCAACTATAGATATCCAAACAATAATTTCAATATTAAATATTAATTTGCATGAGGATAATTTATATCATATTTAATGTAAATTAATAAATAAATATAACACTATTAAAGATGTGTGTATATACATATATGTATACATATAATATGTATTTTGGTCTAAATTATATGTCATCCTAAATATTTTTTAAATTAATATTTATATTTCAAATATGTAATATCAGTCAATATTTTATTCTTTATCGATAAATTTTAATGATAAATTGAAGATGTTGTTAAGTATACAATTATAAATATCTCATAATCAAATAAAATTTTCGTCTTTTACTTTACACTTAAGATTTCATATATTTTTATATGAGAGTGCACGTTAAATGACTTAGCTGATTATTTAAATTATAGACTTACTTTTTAATTATATTGTCATCATCATGATCACTACTATTACATTTTAATTTTGTGTTGGGCTTGATTTGTAATGATCAATATCGTGTTTTATTGATTAATTTACGTGACACTTATAATGGAATAGTTATCTGTCATCTTTGATGTTAAGCGATATTAATTAAAAATGGTTTTCTAATTCAATTTATTTTAAAATAAAAGGTTGAAAATATATAATTGACGAGTAGGTCTTATGTGAGACCGTCTCATGAATCTTCTTGTGTGAGACGGGTCATCCCATAACCCACCCTTAACAATTCATATTGAAATTTGTGAAAATGGATTCAACACATGGGTAATAAGGATCCGTCTCACGGAAACTATCCGTGAGACCGTCTCACATGAGTTTTTGTGATAATTGACAATGTTTGCATCAAGTTCCTACGTAAAATTTCTAAATTTTATTGTGTATTGTTTCTGTATATACATTCTGACAAACACATGTATTTAATTTAAGTAATTGAATTTGATTTTTAATTCATAATTTTTTTTTACTTTTTTAGTATATTTAATTTAAATAACTGATGATATTAGTTTGTAACATAGATGATAAAAAAATGTTTCAAATGGATGTTGTGTATTAAAGGTTTTAAAAAACTTACAAACTTTGCAGTAAAATTCCAATTTTGATTTGAAGATCATGATTGATACTTTTGTTTTTAGTATTAATCATAGATTAGTGAATTGGATGTGTATAATATCGATATATTGTTGTGAATTGGATTATCTTTAGCAAATGTAGATTTTCTTAGTTATTAAATATTATAGTTTTTTATATACTAAAATGACAAAATATTTTGTGCAACTGGTGCATGGATCGGGTTGACTCGCCCCACGCGCCTCTGACGTGCGTTTTCAAGCGGCCCAACGCGCTCTCACGTGCCCCTACGTGCCTGGTGGATGCGCTCAAACCCACCAAGATTCGCTCAATGCAGTCATACCCTCATATTATGTTAAAGTTACATTCATGTTATGTTAGTATTACCCTCATGAGGGTAATACTAACATAACACGAAAATAACTCTAACACAACGTGAGGGTCACTCTAACATAACATGAAGATATAATTAACATTGTTTTTTACCTTTATGTTATGTGAATGTTACTTTCATGTTATGTTAATGTTACATTCATGTTATATTAGTGTTACATTCGTATTATTTTAGTTTAGTGGTTTTAAACTATGAAATTTGGAGATGGGGTCACATTAAAATAACGCGAAGGTAACCCTGACATAACACGAAGGTAACACTAACATAACGGAAGGTAATGACCAAAACACGCGAAAAAAGTAAAGAGGCGGGGGTTGGGCGGGCCAGCCCTGCACAGGAGAGCAACTATACTAAAATTAATCACACTATATTATCAAATAATTAATATCTACCAACATTATATCACAGACCGCGCATCGTGCGGGTGCGAGTACTAGTTATATGATTACATCTGAAAATGTTATGTACACGTATAAAGTATCAATAGATTATTGAATCATTTACCCTGAATATAAACACTGAGTTTTCGTTGAATTACAACTTTTATATGAATGTTCAAGTTAAGTGGGGTGAATTGTAAACTGTATATTATTCTACAATTCAATTATTATCAACATTGACTACCACACCATCGTCAAATATATTAAAACCACCTTCTTCCTTTATTCAGCCTTCATATAATGAATTTGCTGACTTTGTTTACCTTTTATTAATTGTATATTTCTAATTTTGTTTTGGTGGTAACAAATGTAGGCCAATTTAACATAGATATGTTAACAAGTGACAACTCTGTCTAGAAAATCAACAGTTACTTGAATTGAAAAATAATATAAAGTTGATGATTTAATTTACTAATTCAGACTTTATGTTAAGATTATAAATTTATGGAAGTTCATATTTAATTTTGAGTGTGTCGAGTAAATCATGGATTCTTAATTGATGCACCACGTGTACAAAAGTTCTGATGGTATACAATCTTTCATATATATTGAAGGGATAACCAATTTTATTTTATCAATTTTATTTTGATTTAGGAAGTTCTTGCACATTTAATTTATTTTTCAATACTTCAATCTTTTTTATAGATATAGATTATGGAAAGATACTTCGGAAAAATACGATCCAACGTGGAGACATCATCCTCTTCAATAAATGCACCCGTTGTTCAACTTCAACCAACACCACATCAAAATAATGATAATGAAGTTGATATGGAAAATCTTCCGAGTGATCCGGGACTACGGCCTAACATAATGAGCTATCCATCTCATTTAATTGAACAGGTTCGTAGAGCTTACTTACTCAAAGGTCCATGTCAACCACGTGAACATGGTTTTCCTCAAAAGATAGATGGAAATCAAAAACGTAAATTTGTTGCATCTTGGTTTGATGAATTCAATGATTGGTTGGAGTATAGTGTATCAAAAGATGCGGCATTTTGTTTATATTGTTATCTTTTCTCGACAGGACGTAGTGAAAGAGGGCATGATGCTTCATTTACCGCTTCCACAACACTATGAGTAGGTGCAAGAATAGTTATTTCTTCCAGAAAATTCGGAGTTAAATAGTTGTCAATTAGAGAAGGATATATACTATCAACAATAGCTGAAGTTGGATCATCACTATGTTGTATTAATATATCTTCTGGAATTTGTACAACCATTTCTCCATCAATCATAGTACCAACATCACCATCTCCAACTTTCAGCGAACTCTTTAATTTCTGATTAGCAAACATGAGAAGATGAATAACCATTATTCAACCTCATATTCTTTGTCAACCTCAGCACCTTACAAAATTCTCATAGGTAGGAAGAGTTAATAGTTGAGAAAACTATGCCATCTCTACTTCTGTCGGGTATAACTGACAATATTTGTCTGAAATCACCACCAAGAACAACTACCTTTCCACCAAATGGTTGTTCTAAGCTTTTTGGATTGTGGAACCATAGTATATCGTTCAAACTTCGATCTAATGCCTCAAAACAAAATTGATTTACCATTGGAGCTTCATCCCAAATAATCAATTTTACTTTTATCAAAAGTTCTGATAATTTTGTTCCTACTCTTATATGACACGTGGAATCCTCAGCAACATTCAACAATATAGAGAATCTAGAATGTGTTGTTCTCCGACCAGGAAGAAGTAATGATGCTATCCCGCTAGATGCTACATTTATCACAATATCTCATTTTGAGCGAATATCAACAAATAATGTATTCCAAATAAATTAAAGTCTTACCCGTTCCACCATATCCATAAACGAAATAAACGCCTTCTTTATTTTTTGAAATTGCAATTATTATCTTTTCATATACATTTTGTTGCTCATCAGTTAAGCTAGAAAACAATAAGTGATCCTCTTCTTCCAATTTTGTTTTGTCATAACGAAGCTCTTCAAGTATGAGCTTATTATATCTTTCATTCGCAGGTACTTCATTTGCAAACGGCATTGAAGAGAAGTTTAATTTTTAAAGTACTACCATTTCTTTGAAGTACTCTTTCTAATTCCACCAATGTGCATCTTTTGAGCTCTTGATCATCCAACTGTAAATCTGAAAGGAAAAAAAAGAATAAACATATTATAAATACAACACCAAAAATTAGTTTTGAAAAATATTTAAACGTTTTCTTTTTAAAAAACTAATTATCTAATCATAAATATAACTTATATAAACAATAATGAGTGTATATATCGTCTATGCCATGAAGACTCCTTTGCATATGAAGAATATATTCAGCAAGTATATGCCATATCTTTTCCCAAACATATTCTGGTCTTGACAAAGTATTTGATATCAAGAGCACTGCAAAAAGATTTCTTAGATAATTGGTTGAACCCCAAAAACTTGCTTCAGTTATTCCATCGATGTACTCTCTATCATCATCCAATAGACCTAAGGCATAACAAGCTTCCTTGAATGTTGGATATTCAACACTTTGTATAGTTCAGATATCTTTGTGGCAGGTTGCTCCTTTATTGTGATGTAATATAAGACTTAGATAATACATCTCTCCACTTCCTGGAGCTACATGGAATAGTTGGCCAATTGAAAAACCTTTTTTCCTTGGTAACCACTTGTGATCTTTTCGTTGCCACACAAATTTTGTTGGGAATTCTGAATATGTTAAGCTTTTGACTTTTTCGTATTCCTTATTGCATTCCATCCATGCAATAAACATTGATTCACCAACAGAAGGCTTATTCAACACAAAATCAATTGTATCGTCATCATCAAAAACAACATTTTGTTCATCAGGAAGATGAAAAGTTAGTTTCTGAACAACAGAATATCTGTAGTGGATATCAAAAGCAAATATTCTCCATACAGCCTCACATAGAGAAATATAACGACAATTATAGTGTGTCTGAATTTCATCCATGTCTCCTATTTCCACATTAGAATCAATGTTTTGATAAAATTGTGCAGCTACACGATCATGACCCTTATTTATGTATTTAAATAAGTACTTGATCATTTTGTACTGGTTGCACCACTCAACATTGATATGAGCTTGATATCTCAACAACAATTTAGAATTGTAAGGAACAACATATCTATTATCTAACACAATCCCTTTCTTTTCCAATGTATTCCCACAACGTGCAAGATAACTTGTGTTGTCTAGCATGTCTCCTTGGATGGATCAATATCAGCAATCGGAAAGTACTCCATACGAATTGAAATAGAGATTATATATGTGTGAAATATGCAACACAAACCTTCAAACTAAAAATGAAGTATACAAAACATAAGAATATATATATATAATAAGTTTGAATTTATAAAAAAGGGAATTGGATTCATCTAAGGCTGTCATCAAAGATGTTAGGGATTATTACACATATTGTGTGTTATGAAAGTGATGGTGTATTGGAGAGATTTGATCAATAAAAGCACATTTTCCCAACACGGCCCCATATTTCATGCCAATCAAACTTTTAATACATAATAATTAGTGATCAAAGCCAAAATTATGGCACTTAAAAACCTTATATCAATATATATATATATATAAGCAAGATATTCTGTCAAAAATAACTGCAATAAATTATCTACCTATTAAATAATTACTATTTTAAGAAACCTATTAATTGCTTTCATATTGTATTTATTGTAAGAAACTCAATATAAATAAATACAAATAAACCTATTTACTGTATTTACTTTATATATTTTAAATTTCTAATATTTTCGAATATAATTATTTATAATGACATAAATTTAAAATTAAAATACCTAGCTTTATACTAATACAAATTAAAAAAGTATCAATATATTTTTGTTAAAATAATAATCATTACACTTTATATGTTATTATATTTTTTTTAATAATTATATATATAACACATTGTGCAACGCACAGGTACACTACTAGTATATATAATGTATCATAACTCCTAGTTGTAATCTTGGATAATATATAATTGAGTATAGAACTTATCAAATTATATTCATTTTTTATATGATTTTGGCATATTAGTCATGACTATCCAACTTAATAACTGATTATTCCCATAATAAAAGTCTTTATATGTAGTTAAAATTTTGTTATCTATAATATTGATTTATAATCTTTATTATGTTATACGAACACGCGTAAATAATAATAATAATATTGATTTATAATCTTTATTATGTTACGAACCCGCTTAAATAAAATAATAATAATAATAATAATAATAATAATAATAATAATAATAATAATAATAATAATAATAATAATAATAATAATAATAATAATAATAATAATATATTTCATTCGTTTAAAAATATAGCTTCCTAGTTTGCCATGAATCATTTGTAAATATGTAAATGTAATAATAAAAATATTTACCATAGTAACATTATACATATAGTATTTATTTTTTATCTATATAGTAATAATAAACTTTATAATAATTTATTCAGTTAATAAGAATATTAAAAATAGAAAATAACAAATTCAAGTAATAAATTATTTAGTTAAAAAATAAGAAAAATAGAAAATAACAAATTTAAAATGAACATATAATGCTTAGAGAATGAGAGAGTGTCATGTGGCACTTGTGATTTTTGTTATATATATATATATATGTGTGTGTGTGTGTGTGTGTGTGAAGGTGTTAAAAGCTAAGTATGGGGGTTACTAGAAGGTAGAGGGAGGTCAGTAGGCAGAAGGAGTGATGAATCGTGTTGGTGGGTTGCAATCAAAGATATGTTTGAAGGGGAGGATGAGAGGGGAATGAGAGAGGATTTTTCGAGATTGGTGGGTAATGGTGAGGCCAGGGGGCACTGGGCCCCTGAAATTTTTTTAAAAAGTAGGGGTATTTTGGTAATTTTACACATTTTAATAAAAAAAATACATAGCAGCAAGCCAGCAACACACTGCACAATCTCATTCCCAGCAGCAGACGCGATTTCCTCCCCAAAATCTCATCTCATTTCACTCCCTCCCCAAAACTTAAACCCTAATCTCTCATTCTCTTTCAATTGATTCTCCATTAAATTTTAAGGTAAATTTTACTATTATTTACTCTTATTTACATTATACTTCATCATAATTATTTATATATGATGCTTTAAATTGTATATGTTTGATTTATTGATTAATTGAAAATGATTGTTTTTTCTTTTACATTTTGTTTAAGATTCTTATATGCTTGAAATTATGGAAAAATTTCATTGTTGTAGGAGATGGGTAAACTTATTTTATCAATTTTATTTTGATTTAGGAAGTTCTTGCACATTTAATTTATTTTTCAATACTTCAATCTTTTTTATAGATATAGATTATGGAAAGATACTTCGGAAAAATACGATCCAACGTGGAGACATCATCCTCTTCAATAAATGCACCCGTTGTTCAACTTCAACCAACACCACATCAAAATAATGATAATGAAGTTGATATGGAAAATCTTCCGAGTGATCCGGGACTACGGCCTAACATAATGAGCTATCCATCTCATTTAATTGAACAGGTTCGTAGAGCTTACTTACTCAAAGGTCCATGTCAACCACGTGAACATGATTTTCCTCAAAAGATAGATGGAAATCAAAAACGTAAATTTGTTGCATCTTGGTTTGATGAATTCAATGATTGGTTGGAGTATAGTGTATCAAAAGATGCGGCATTTTGTTTATATTGTTATCTTTTCTCGACGGGACGTAGTGAAAGAGGGCATGATGCTTTTGTGTCTGAGTGATTTAATCAAGGTAATTTTATCGAGCTTTTGAAAGTTATTGCTTCGTGTAATGAAGAAATCAACAATGTTGTGTTGCATAATGCTCCTGAAAATCTCAAGCTAACCTCTCCAAAGATTCAAAAAGATATTATAAGTACAGCTGCAGTTGAGACTACTAATGTTATCATTAAAGACATTGGAAATAATTTTTTCTCAATTTTAGTTGATGAGTGTAGAGATGTGTCTATGAAAGAGCAAATGGGAGTGGTTATACGTTATGTGGATAAAAATGGATGTGTTATTGAACGTTTTCTTGGTCTTGTGTTAGTGACACAACTGCAGTTTCACTTGAGAAAGGTCTCGAATCATTGTTCTCTACTCATGGCTTAAGTATTTCTAGTTTGAGGGGTCAGGGATATGATGGTGCTAGCAATATGAGAGATGAACTTCATGGTCTAAAAAGTTTGCTACTAAAGAAGAATCCTGCTGCTTACTATATCCATTGTTTTGCTCATCAACTCCAACTAACACTTGTCGTCGTTGCTAAAAAAACATACAAGTATTGGTTCTTTTTTCAATACTGTAACACGTGTACGTAATGTTGTTGGAGGTTCTTGTAAGCGTATGGATATGCTTCGAGAGAAGCAAATTGAAAAAGTCATTGAAGGAATTGCAAATGATGAGGTCAAAACTGGGAGAGGATTAAATCAAGAAATGACATTGAAGCGGCCGGGAGATACTCGTTGGAGTTCTCATTATGGTACTCTCATTAACTTGATGCATTTATTTTCATCTATTGTTGATGTTCTTGAGTATGTTGGAGAGAATGGTAATGATGATTCACAAAGGGCTGAAGTAGTTGATTTGGTAGATATTGTGAATAACTTTGAATTCATCTTTGTTTTACATCTCATGAGAAAATTTTTGGGAATCACACATGAACTTTCACAAGTTCTTCAAAGGAAGGATCAAGATATTGTTAATGCAATGAATCTTGTGAAAGTATCCAAAGTTCGTTTGCAAGCATTGAGAAATGATGGTTGGGAGGCTTTGTTGAGTGAAGTTTCGGAATTTTGTAGCAAAAATGAGATAGTTTTATCAAACATGGATGACACATATGCACCTCGAGGAAGATCAAGGCGTAGAATTGAAAAGTTCACAAATCTTCACCATTACAAAGTTGAACTATTTTATTCTGTGATTGACATGCAAGCTCAAGAGCTTAATCATCGTTTTGATGAAGTGAACACCGAGTTGCTTCTATGTATGACATGTTTTGATCCTAGAGATTCATTTGCAGAATTTGACAAAAACAAGCTGCTTCGCCTTGCAAAATTTTATCCATCCGAATTTTCTACAATTGCTCTATATGAACTTGAGAGTCAACTTGAGAACTTTGTTTTTGATGTGCGTTTGGATAAAAACTTCTCAGAAGTAAATGGAATATGAGGACTTGCTCAGAAGATGGTCTCTATAAGGAAGCACATTGTTTTTCCGTTGGTTTACTTGTTGATTAAATTGTCATTGATATTACCGGTTGCCACTGCCACAGTAAAAAGAGCCTTTTCAGCAATGAAGATAATCAAGAGTTCTCTTCGCAATCGAATGAGTGATACACTATTGAATGATTGTCTAGTTGCATACATTGAAAAAGATGTATTTAGAAATGTTAGCAATGAAACAATTATGCATCGGTTTCAGAATATGAAAAATAAAAGAGAAATGTTGTAAATTCATTCATTTTATCGTACAATATATTTATGTTATTGATTTAGAATTTTTGTATCTATATTTTTTATTAATTGACTTGGGCCCCCCTGAATCAAAATCCTGGGTCCGTCACTGGGTGAGGGTACTAGATTTTGGTTAGATGTGTGGATTGATGGAGGGTGTCTTAAGTTAAAATTTCTGAGGCTTTTTAATTTTTGTCTCCAAAAGAGACGACGATCAGTGAGATGGGGGAATGGGTGGAAGGTGTTTGGGTTTGGAAGTGGAGGTGGAGAAGAGAGCTGTTACCTAGAGAAGTTGATATTCTTCATAATCTCCCATTGTTATTGAGCAGGTTTGCACCTATTCGAGGAAGAGCTGATGTGTGGCGATGGGATCCGGCACCAAATGTCCACCTCAATAGCATACAGAAGATTAACGGAAAGAATCACAGGCACGACTATACAAGATCAAGAAGCTACAACATACAAACTAATATGGAAGTCGTTTGCTCCAAAACGAGCTCAAGTAATGGCATGGGGACTCATTAAGCATCGCATGACAACAAAGGATAATTTGAAGAAGCGAGGTATTTTCTTTTCTAGTGAGGATGAAAGCTGTCCTTTATGCAAGGATGATGTCGAGAGCACTTTACATCTATTCTTCGACTGCAAGTTAGTGCAAATTATGTGGGATTACATTTGGGAATGGCTCAAATTGAAAGTGGTGATGCCAAGAGATCCGGTACATCACCTTGTATCGTGCTGCGAGTTCCTAGATGGGAAAAAGGGAAAAAAAGTAATGGTGACTTTGTGGATTTGCACGGTGTGGTCGTTGTGGAACTTGAGGAATGATGATGTGTTCAATAGTTTATCTATAAATGTAATTCGATTAACAGAGGAAATAATTTGGAGATCTTGGTCCTGGATAACTGGAAAATCAACTATGTTAAGAGAAATTCTAATAGGGGATTGGCGTATGAACCCGCGTGATTCATTGGGCCTTGGTTTTGGGTAGAGAGTTTGTAAGGGTGAGAAAGAATAAATTATAAGGTTAGTGTAATTTTATAATGCTGGTGGTGGTATTTTAATGCATCTGTCATCCATTGTAAGGGTTGGAGTACCCCTTGTACTCCCTTTGCAATGAATTTTTTCTTTTTTACCTTTTCAAATATATATATATATATATATATATATATATATTGATATAAGGTTTTTAAGTGTCATTCTTTATATGACTATCCAACTTAATAACTGGTTATTCCCATAATAAAAGTCTTTATATGTAGTTAAAATTTTGTTATTTATAATATTGATTTATAATATTTATTATGTTACGAACCCGCGTAAATAACAATAATAACACTACTATAATAATAATAATAATAATAATAATAATAATAATAATAATAATAATAATAATAATAATAATAATAATAATAATAATAATAATAATAATAATAATAATATATTTCATTGGTTTAAAAATATAGCTTCCTAGTTTGCCATGAATCTTTGTAAATATGTAAATGTAATAATAAAAATATTTACCATAGTAACATTATACATATTCATTTTTTATCTATATAGTAATAATAAACTTTATAATAATTTATTCAGTTAATAAGAATATTAAAAATAGAAAATAACAAATTCAAGTAATAAATTATTTAGTTAAAAAATAAGAAAAATAGAAAATAACAAACTTAAAATGAACATTTAATGCTTAGAGAATGAGAGATGCCATGTGACACTTGTGGTTTTTGATATATATATATATATATATATATAAAGATAAGAATATTAAAAATAGAAAATAACAAATTCAAGTAATAAATTATTTAGTTAAAAAATAAGAAAAATAGAAAATAACAAATTTAAAATGAACACTTAATGCTTAGAGAATGAGAGAGTGTCATGTGACACTTGTAGTTTTTGTTATATATATATACTAGCGTAAGCCCCCTGTATCACACGGGTATTTTAATACTAATTAAGAAACTTAAAAATTGTTATTTATAAAGAAATTTAATTATTATTATTATTATTATTATTATTATTATTATTTATCATTAATTTTTAATTTTATTAGTATGAATTTAAATTTTAATTGTGCAAAAATTTTTAATTTTCAATTAATATAATTGCAAACATCAACTTAATTAAAATGTTTGTCCAAAATTTCATAATTTTATTATGAATCATAGTTATTAACACTTTGTTATTCAATTATTATTATCTCATTAAATATTCTATTATAATAGATTATAAATACTAAATGAATTAATTGAAAAATTAAATTATAATTAAATAGGATTAACCAGAGAGTGACATGTGTCACTCTTGATTATTCCTTTAGTAAGAATATAGATAAAGATATAGATATAGATATAGATAGATATAGAATATAGATAGATAATAAAGATAAAGATATATATGTATATCTTAATTTATAATTTAATTCAATTAATTTTTAATGATAATTGCTAACAATTTGTAACCTATGAAATTTTTATTACAATTACTAACAATTTGTAACTTATGAAATTTTAGTCAATACATTTCAATACAAGAGTTGATTGTTATTTTAATGAGAGAATACATATTAATATGATAGTAATACAATTTTGATGAATATATGTTAATACTAATATACATAAAATTAAATATTAATAGAAAATGAGATGTTAATTCGTGTTAATACAAATTAATAAAAAATACTAAATATATTTTGTTTTATGTATTTTAATTTACTTTCATTTTAATTTTAAATGACTAAAGTATATGTATTACCTATAAATTAACAATATAAATCTTTTGTAAGCAATGTGAATACGAAAATAGTTTTCGCTTTACTTTCATTTTAATTTTAAATGACTAAAATATATGTATTACCTATAAATTAACAATATAAATCTTTTGTAAGCCATGTGAATACAAAAATAGTTTTCGCTAGGTAACATTGATGCATTATTTTATTACTCAAAATGTACTAAATTTTTATATTAGTTTTTAAATAATATTAATTTAAAAAAACACGTGTGATGTACGGGATATATCATATATGCTAGTATACTATATTTTTCTATCAATTGATTTAATTGGTATTAAAAAAAAAAGGAAATTAGACTATTAATTGCCTGAGGGGCAAATTCGTAATTTCAGTAGATGTTATCACCCACAATTATCTGGAGACGAAACAATCTGAGTGAAGAGGGAGGCTCTTCTCACATCTTCTCCCGCCATGAGAGCTTTCTCCATTAAATCTTCTCTCTCTCAATCTCTCTTCACAACACACACCTTCAACAGGCTCCATCCATGTCCACTGTTCAAACCTTATCTCCACTTCAAACCCTTGCAATTTTCTCACTTCAGAGCTCCACACAAATTTCCGACCTCGGTTCTGCCTAGCGGGTCCTCTCCTCAACTCTCTGACGATGAAAATGAAGCAGAATTTGACGAGGACGACGACGATGATGACGTCGCCGCAGAAGAGTACGATGTCGTTTCCGCTGATATCGAGGAAGACAGTGAGCTAGACGAAGATGAGGATGAAGAACAGGACGACGACGTTTCGAAAGGGAGCAGCGGTGTTGGTGAAAATATTCGTTTTAGTGGTAGTGAGTCGAGATATGAGGAGTTCAAGTGGCAGAGAGTGGAGAGAATTAGGAATGAGGTGCGCGAGTTTGGTGAGGAGATCATTGATGTTGAGGAGTTGGCATCGGTATACGACTTCAGGATTGATAAATTTCAGGTCTCTTTTCTTCAGTAAGCTTTACGAATATATTTTACATGCCAAATAACTATGTCATACCCTGCGTGGTGTAATGAACTGAAGCATATGATTGAAACATGAAAGGGAAAATCTGGATTTGTTTTGTTTACTTTTTCGTGGGTTTTTAACTACATTTGTTTTTTGGTTATTAATTTGGTGCTCATTTGTTCAAAAGAAAAACATATCATCCATTCCATGAATTGGTAGATTAATGGTTCAGGATTTGTGAGTTTATACAGTTTAGATGTATTATGTTAATGAGAATTGATTTGGGGATATGATAGTAGTTGAAGAACGTGATGTATTGAATGTAGATAGTGGAACTAATCATTTGGATCACTTTTTGGTTAGAGTTCAAAAAGTATGCAAATCATGCATCTTTTGATGCATACCTAGGTCCTAACAGGATAGTTCATTTTCTAGATTTAGCGGAGAAGTCCATTTAAGATATTTTTTTGCCTTGAAGCAACTGACCTTCTGGTGCGCAGTTTTTAATACATATGGTACTATGATCAACTGATATTGTCAGCCTGGTGCAGCAAGCAGGCATTGAACAATATTATAAAGTTGTACTTATGAATGACTTGTAGAGTAGTGGTCAAATGCATTATAAAAGTTAATGCTCATTATTGTTGAATCTTGATATGGTCAGACAGATCTGTAAATTATCAATTGGATGTGTTTCATGACTTAACTCAGATGTATATATATATGCACGTTTAATATTGTGAGACTCCATCTTGTTTTGCTTTTTTGTAGAGATTGGCGATTCAAGCATTCTTAAGAGGTTCTTCAGTTGTAGTTTCTGCACCAACTAGTAGTGGCAAAACCTTGATTGCTGAGGCCGCAGCAGTTGCTACCATAGCCAGAGGAAGGAGATTGTTTTACACTACTCCTTTGAAAGCTTTGTCGAATCAGAAGCTTCGTGATTTCCGGTAAGCATTGCTAGTTTCATAAGTTGTTACTGCTAAAACTTTGGGGATTTCTTATGTGCGTTTTACAGCGAGACTTTTGGTGATGCTAATGTTGGGCTTCTTACTGGAGATTCTGCTGTCAATAAAGATGCTCAAATTTTGATAATGACCACAGAGATTTTGAGGAACATGATGTATCACAGGTGGTTTTATAAACTGGCGCTTTTGTTAATTATCTTTATTGGGTGCTTTGAATTTATATTTAAATACCAAATGTTGAATGTTTGCTTTTTAATATATGTTCTTTTATGTTTCTTATAAAAATAAATAAAATTGATTCATGTATATTTGCGATACCATTCAGCCCATAGCTTCTTCTCTACCTTGGAAAATAATAAGGTTTTCTGCAAAGTTCTGAATTATTTTCTGCATATTAGACTTTTAAATGGAAAATTGAAATCTCAGTGTTTTTGAATGGTCCTTAGTATTTTCTGAGTATTTCTTTTGTTTTGTGCACATCCAGCTAAGCCTTTTATTTATGTTTCTTCTCATGTATATATGTTTATATTCAGTGTTGGAATGGCTTCCTCTGAAACTGCACTTTCTCATGTGGACGTGATTGTTTTAGATGAAGTGCATTACTTGAGCGACATATCTCGGGGTACAGTGTGGGAAGAGATTGTGAGTAGTTGTTAGACCTACATAAAGTGAAAATCTAAGCATTTGCATATGTTGTTAATTTGTGCTTATGTAGGTTATTTATTGCCCCAAACAAGTACAACTTATCTGTCTGTCAGCCACTGTTGCAAACCCAGATGAATTGGCAGGTTGGATTGGTCAGGTACTGCTGCTACTCTTGGTGTGTCATGCAGTTTTGTACTAGTTAATATATTATACATGTAAAAGTCTTTCTCTGAAGTAGTTGGAAATTTGTATAGATTCAGAATTATCACTATTCAGTATGGATGTTTGATTTAAACATGGAACTTGATTAAAATTCTGATAGGACTAGTCACTGTATGTTACCCTGTTCAGTCTGATAATGGCATTTCCTTATGGTTTTTGGTGGTCGATTTTAAAATGGCAGCAGCTTCATTTTCCATCTGTTCCTACTCTAGTTTATCTTGATAATTCAATTTTCTTTGTTCTCTGTTCGTGTATCTTAGTTAAGGGAATATGACCGTGCCCAATTGTATTTTCTTTACATGAGGCAATAAAATCTCCAGCATGACTTCTCTAATTTATGTGGGAACTGCCATTCAATTTGTTACTTATCTGTTATTGGGGTTTTAAGTAAGCTATTTAATGAACAAATGGGAATTTATTCTTTTTCTTGCTTCCTTTATATTTCTTTATCTGGTGTTCAGTTTCATTGTTATTTATAATGCCTTATTCCTTTGTGATGCTTCAAGATTCATGGCAAAACTGAGTTAGTTACATCATCTAAGCGTCCAGTCCCACTGACTTGGCACTTTTCGACGAAGACAGCACTATTACCTCTTCTTAATGAGAAAGGCACTGCCATGAATAGGTGATCTTCTATCATGTGTTTGACTCCTTTTGACTTTGATACTAGTAGGCTTGGAGATTGCTCTCATGTGAGTGTATCCTGATGGAACACCATTTTACTGGTGGTGAATATTGGAAGATGGATCCAGTTCACATGGCTGTTGCATTATATGGCCAAATCCTATATTGTTTAATGCTTATGGTTCACTTTTCCCTTTACTTTACAAGTGACCGAGGTCACTTGAAATCTTTCCTGGTTATCAGATGATGTGCATGTTTAGTGCCACATTTTAAAATTTTTGTCCAAACCTTTTCCAACAATGAATTTCAACATGTCTGCTGTGTTTGCGGCAATGAACTTCAGCATGTGCTATTCCTTGTTCAATTGTTTTCTCTTTTTTTATTCTATTCGACTTCTAGAAGTTCATGCAAAGGTTTACTGGGGAAGTTGGCTTTTTGCAAAGTGAAGTTGTCAAACTTCTCCTCTGATTATTGTGACTCAAGGTCTGAAAGTCCTAAGAATAGAGATTACCAAAAAATAGTCCGCCTTTGTTTGGTGATTACTATGTATGGATCATCTAGTCAGCATAAGTCACTAGCAAAAGGGATGAATTCCATGCACCCTAATAGCATTCTGATAATTGGTTGGCGCTCACGACTTTCTGTAATCTGTCTTGTTTGAAACAGGAGGCTGTCTCTCAACCAGTTACAGCTTGATTCATCAGGAGCTAATTTGTACATGGACGAGGGTTCCAGAAGAAGGAGATCAAGAAAATATCAGATTGATGTACCTCCACTTTCAAAGAATGACATAAACTCTATTCGTCGTTCACAGGTATGATCTAATCCGTTGTTGATGGTTGATGTTCATTGAAAATTTTATCTGCATCACAAATATCTTTTCTTTTCTGGATTTAACTATCATAGGTCCCTCAAGTTATAGATACATTGTGGCATCTTAAAACCAGGGATATGCTTCCAGCAGTCTGGTTCATCTTTAGCAGAAAAGGGTGTGATGCCTCTGTTAAGTATCTTGAGGAGTGTACACTATTGGATGAATGCGAGATAACTGAAGTAGAGCTAGCTTTGAAGAGGTTCCGTGTTAAATATCCTGATGCTGTGAGGGAATCCTCTGCAAAGGCACTTCTTCGAGGTGTTGCTGCTCACCATGCTGGTTGTCTACCCCTCTGGAAATCGTTCATTGAAGAGCTTTTCCAAAAGGGGCTTGTGAAGGTTGTTTTTGCTACAGAGACTCTTGCTGCTGGAATCAACATGCCTGCAAGAACAGCTGTTATTTCTTCTTTAAGCAAAAGGATTGATAGTGGCCGCACACTTTTAAATTCCAATGAACTGCTTCAAATGGCTGGACGTGCGGGTCGTAGAGGAATTGATGAAAGAGGTCATGTTGTTCTTGTTCAGACACCATATGAAGGAGCTGAAGAGTGCTGCAAAGTACTCTTTTCTGGACTTGAGCCTCTTGTGTCACAATTTACAGCTTCATATGGGATGGTGCTTAATCTACTTGCGGTATGCTCATGATAAGTCAACTCTCAGCATAGTGATCTTGATTTTACATAGATCTTACATCATCGTATGCAGGGAGCCAAAGTTACACGAAGCTCGCCTGATTCAGATGACTTGAATGTCTCACGATCTGGACGGACATTGGAAGAAGCAAGGAAGTTAATTGAGCAAAGTTTTGGAAATTACGTGGGGAGCAATGTCATGCTTGCTGCAAAGGAGGAGCTAGGTAAGATACAGACTGAGATAGAGATGCTGGCTTCTGAAATTACTGATGAAGCTATTGATAAGAAGAGTCGGAAATTGTTAACACAATCTGCTTATAAGGAGATTGCTGATCTTCAGGAAGAATTAAAGGTACCTTACCTGCTCATTCTTCTTTTTTGGTTGAAGGCTGCTATGTTTATGTCTGCAATGTTGAACATATATCCTTCCTATGCATAATTTAAGCAAAATCATTGTTACTCAGGCAGAAAAACGCATTCGGACTGAACTTCGAAAGAGAATTGAACTTGAGAGAATTTTTTCTTTGAAGCCTCTACTTGAGGAGCTTGGAAGTGGGCATCTACCCTTTATGTGTCTGCAGCATACTGATTCAGATGGTGTTCAACATCAAATCCCTGCTGTTTATTTGGGGAAGGTTGATTCGTTGAACGCTTCAAAAGTGAAAAATGTGGTATGTTTTGACTTGAAAACTCTCCAGTCCCTTCCTTTTGTGGAAGTTCTTTTAAAAATATCAATAAAATTACTGAAACACACGGAGATGTGCCCTAATCTGCTCTTGCGTGCAACCTAAGTCTTTCGAGTGTATGCAATTATGGAGACATTCTCTAGAACATTATGGTTGTGCCTGCTTCATGATGTTATGCTGTATTCATATTTACCACTGCCTTTAGTATTTCTCCGTGGTGGGCGTATTGCCTTTAAAGGGTTTCTACAGCTGATGAAGATATCACAATATGACTTTTGTGTTCAACCTGTGCTATTATCTTTTTGAATTAAGCATATATAATTATTTGTAAAATCTTTTACTCCATTTCATTCACTTTGTTCAGATCTCTTCTCTAACATGTTCCACCCCTCATTACAGGTTCATGAATCTGATGCGTTTGCAATAACTAAGAAAATTAGTTCGAGTGATAATACATCTGAACATGACAATGAACTGTCTTATCACGTGGCTCTTGGTTCAGATAACTCTTGGTACCTTTTCACTGAGAAGTGGATCAAAACCATCTATAAAACTGGCTTTCCCAATGTTGCCTTGGCTCTAGGTGATGCTTTGCCTCGTGAAATAGTGACAAATTTGCTTGATAAGGAGGAAATGCAATGGCAAAAGGTTGCAGAATCAGAACTTGGTGGGCTTTGGTGTATGGAAGGATCTCTTGACACATGGTCTTGGAGTTTAAATGTACCAGTCCTTAGTAGTCTTTCTGAAGATGATGAGGTAATCTCAATTATTAAAGTTTCTTTCGCTGGTGCTTCTTAACATGTGGTATCTTTTTTTAAATATGCTTGGCAAAGCACAATAGCTTACAAGGTCATGGTTATTGGCCAAAATAGCAGTGTATGTGATGGGTATGATTTTGAAGCATAATAGTTTACTATTTATATTCAAGGCTGATAGTATATAATATGGTAGGTGTTATCCCATTTTGGTCGCAGCATATCTAATCATATTGTGAAACAAAAGCTAAATGTTAAAATACTCGTAAGAATTTCAGTGCAGTATAAAAACCTCAACTTGCTATTTAATAGAGATTACAATTACAAACTAAGCTTTAATTCCACCATGTGACAGTAGCTATATGCAAATCGAAATAATCATAAATCTTATTCTCTGGAAAATATAAATCTTTTGGCAGTCTATGTGATTGGATTACTGAAGACATTCACAATTGTTATTGAATATGTTACGATATCCCACATCGGTTCCACATGAAAGTGTGGAAGGGTATATAAGTGGGAGCCAACCCTTGACCTTTGACCATGGTTTTGGGTTAAGTTAGGGCTCCCTTGCTTATATTCCTAACAATTTGGTCCGACCTGCCGGATTCGGGCGGGCTACGGAAAGGGGCTACCCGATGGTGGGCCCAGGGGTTGCCACCCCGGATGTGGGCCCAAGGGGGGTTGCCACCCGGGAAGTGGGCCTTGTCATGTGGGTTGCCACCCGGAGTGTGCCGTCCGTGGACGTCCGGTTTGAAGGGGGATGGATTGTTACGATATCCCACATCGGTTCCACATGAAAGTGTGGAAGGGTATATAAGTGGGAGCCAACCCTTGACCTTTGACCATGGTTTTGGGTTAAGTTAGGGCTCCCTTGCTTATATTCCTAACAGAATACCTCCCAAAAAACATAAACTTACATTTAACAGGCATTATTTTTATTCCCTAATGATTCTATCTTTACGATTTCTATCAGAATAATTCTGTTTTTGAGCATCCATCCTTGGCACTGGTTTTGGAAGCACAGGTTTATCTTACCTGTTGACTTTGGGATGGTTCAAATCCCATTGAATTTTAGCTGAATTTTTAATTGCAATGTTCCAATAGATGGTTTCTAATTTCAGCTATATTGTTTAATTGTTAATGAAACTAATGATTTACTTGTATATGGATGTATTTTGTAGCTTCATTCTCTCCTCAGTTCAAAGTTGACAGGTTCTCTCTATTATTATGATTTTAGGTTGTACAGTTCTCTGAAGCATACCAAAATGTTGTACAATGCTACAAGGACCAAAAAAACAAAGTTTCACGTCTGAAGAAAAAGATAGCACGTACCGAAGGCTTCAGAGAATATAAGAAGATACTAGATGTAGCCAAGTTTAACGAAGAGAAGATACGGAGATTGAAGGCCAGATCGCGTCGTTTAGCTACTCGAATTGAGCAGATCGAACCATCTGGATGGAAGGAGTTTCTTCAGGTAATTATGGGCTGACACTATCGCACATGCCCACACATGGCAGCTCTAGATGTTCCTTACTGTTTATGATAAACACAGTAGATGATGCCAAATCATTTTATTAATCTTGGCTCAGTGGTTTTAAGATAAAGTAGAGATACAACCATTTATCTATAGAAAGAATTATCTCTCTTTCTATGTTGCTGTTTATATCCAAGCTTTTGTTTTCTAATGTCCTCCAGGTCAGCAATGTCATACATGAAATTAGGGCATTGGATATCAACTCACATGTTATATTTCCCCTTGGTGAAACTGCTGCTGCAATCCGTGGAGAGAATGAACTGTGGTTAGCTATGGTTCTTCGAAATAAGATTCTCCTTGACTTGAAACCTGCACAGCTTGCTGCTGTTTGTGGAAGTTTAGTGTCTGAAGGAATTAAAGTTCGACCATGGAAAAATAACAAGTATATATTTGATATTTTTACCAAGTTTTTCTTTCTCCGATGTTATGTCATTACTCATGATAGGCTTAACTCTTAGCTGTTTTGCAAAGTAGTGAAGAGAGATTTTCTGCAAGTGCCACTCACCGAGATCTTTCCTTATTTAATTCGCACACTGCACACATTTGAGTTGATAACCTCCATCTAAGATTACTAATCTCTCTCTCTCTCTAGCTATATCTATGAAGCTTCCACCACTGTCATGAACGCAATCACCTTTTTGGATGAACAACGGAGCTCACTTTTACAACTCCAGGAAAAGCATGGGGTGAAGGTAAATTTCATTTGACCGAAGGGAATCCATAATCAAATGTTGCTCAACTTAAAATAAGCTTATGCTGGTGGTTTATAGATCCCTTGCTGCTTGGATATGCAATTCTCTGGTATGGTTGAAGCTTGGGCTTCTGGTCTAACATGGAGAGAGATTATGATGGAGTGTGCCATGGATGAAGGAGATTTAGCACGCCTTCTACGTCGAACAATTGATATATTAGCACAGGTCTGTATTAATGCATGCTCATCATCTCTATCTCCACTGAATTTCCGTTTCTGTTTTCTAGTTTATGTTTACTCTCAAGAACTCAGCAACTTCATTTTTTTGTATTTTACGTGCATTTCTTCTTTCGCATATGAAGCTGGTTTAATTTATGTTCGATTGCAGGTACCTAAATTGCCTGATATTGACCCATTGCTACAAAGCAACGCAGTGAAAGCATCCAACGTAATGAATCGTCCACCCATAAGTGAATTAGTAGGATGAGATTTTGAGTGTTTGGCCAAATTCTCAGGTATAAACTCTGCATTATTCTTTATGTCTCGAAGATATAGAAATGTGTATGATTTATTTATTTAGTTTAGCATAACTGTATTGGTTTCATACAAATCAATGTAAATCAGAGAATAACGTTGATTAAGTATTGTAATTTAAAGAAAGCTAGTTATTGATCACAGTTTTATCTTCTGTTAAAATTTCGGTTATTTTACTCAGAGATAGCCACAGAAAGTAGAATAAAAGATCACTCGTAAATTACATTCATTATATGAGCTCAAAATAAAATAGAATATAAAAAGGTTTCTCACCTTTTTAATCAAATAAAAGAATAATAATTAATATAAAACTATTTAACTGTTCTTTAAATTTCATACAAGTCCCGATCCAGATCAACGACCTTTGAATATATATATATGTATATATATATATATTTGTGATTTTATGTTTTGGCCTTTATGTTATAAATATATGACATTTATATTATATTAGTACAATTTTTTATTTTTTTTTACAAATATCATTATCTTTATGTAATTTTGGAACTCAAAAAAAAGTCTCCACATTTTTTGGATTCAATTACATTTATGTGATATAAATTTATTACTCATTTTTTTAAGATGTTAGCTGCACTTTATATACTAAAATGTCGACGATGGACAACTTTTAATATGCTTAATGCTGACGTTTAATGGTCTCATCACTTAATTATATGGAAACCAAAATTAATTGATATATTGGATATATGACACGTCAACAGTGGACACATGGTGGATAGGGTAACATGACTAACATGAATAGGTTGTAGAGAAATTCTTTTTTTTTTAAAATATAAATATTACATAAAAGGTTAGCATACTTATACATAAATGGGGTGTTTGGTACGTGGGTTTAGGCTGGATTGAGATTGGATTCCAGCCTAAACCCATGTTTGGTATACATGTTTGAGGCCCGATTTTTTTTGTTTGGCCCGGGCTTGTGATGTGGGCTTAGGCTGGTCAAATGCCCCTTTTGTAAACCCACCTTTTTTGGTGGGTTAAAATAGACCCAACAGTGTTTATATTTGAAATTACTAGTATATCCCCACTGTACATAATTGAATGTCAATGATGTCCTTCTATGTTTACGAAATCACAACCATGCCCTTGTATATATGTCTCATCTTCCCACAAGCTCTAATGCATCTTCCCACCTCCAAGTCACCTTATCTCCTCCCTGCCAAGCTCCTCACCACACCCCGTCTGAATCGTTGCCATGAGGCATGGTCTGCTCTCAGAAGTTAAGAATGCTTGATTGACCGCCTATATCCCGTCTTCGATCTCAATGAGTAGCCGGCGCCGACTGAGATCCTACCCTCTTCGATTCGTCTTCTTGTTGTTCCTCCTACAAACCCTAGTCGATAGAAGTTGTGAAATAGATCATCCACGGGCGAGTGTGCTAAGATTTCAGATTCGAAAGGGACAAAGATTAGGCGAAAACCAAAAAGCTGGAATTGATATTCATATTGCTTCTTTCAAATAGGGATAGTGGTTTTTATTAAATAAGTAAATAAACAACAACTTGTTTTCTAAAGTGGAATTCAAAACAAAAAAAGATTGATATTCAGAGAAAAAAGGGAATTAATATCAACTGATTTCAGATATAGAGAAAGAAAAAAAAAAAGTTGTGCATAGAAAGTGAAGAACAAATAAACAAAGCTCGAACAAGTCTGAATTTTTGAATTGCAGCAGATTTGGAAGCTTTGAAGTTTCAACACTGTTGAAGAGTGGGACCAATTTTTCTTCCATATCCACTAATTAGGAAGAAGGGGTAATTTTGTCATTTAACATACCTTATCAAACCCAAACTATATACCAAACACAAATTTATAAATATTACATCTTTAAATCATTAATACCAAACACAAAATACAACTAAACCCATACCCAAAACCTCCATACCAAACACCCAAATTATACTGCATGAACAGTAAAAAAACTCGAAATTATTATAATCCAGTCCAAAGCCAACATTCGTATCAAACGGGCCCTAAATACTAATATAACATAAGGTATACTACTACAACATAAAATCAATACTTGAATTGATTTTTTTTAAATAAAACTATTACATTCAGTTTAACATGAAAAAAAAGGGAGATACTTAAGAGAGATTCAAAATTTCATATTTTATCAAGATATTATTATTAGGTTTCCAAGAACAAAGCACTCATATCTAGTGATGCATGTTTTGCATGAGACTCAGTATTATACATAAGAGTAACAGTTATGTACCTGTAATTATGTAGATGAAAATAATATTAATGTAATTATTTGATTTGCTACAATTAAAACATTTTAAACCACTTTTAAGTTATAACATTCCCTGACTTACAAGAATACAAGAATTTAATAACATTATAAGTTTATCTTATCAAAATAATATTTAATATTATAATAATAATATAACATATGATAAGATTTATGTGTGAGAGAGTTCTTATAGCCTCGTATGAGACCGAATAGATCGTGTTGATGAGTTGACATGTTCCTAGTACTCTACATGAATTTCATTTTACATAAAGTAATATAACACCTACTCTAATTCCTTAAGACATTAAATAAGGTAATATTTGGGAAATACCATTTAATAAACATTAAATAAGGAAAGCAAAACATAATTTAATACGCTTTAAATGAGGAAAATAGACTATAATTTTGAATGGATAGAAAAATGAAGGATGATAAACATACATGATTAATTATTAATGGCATTAAATAAGGTTATATTTGAAAAAAGTCCAATACACTTTAAACAAGGAAAATTGACTATAATTTCGAAACAAACTGAAGATTGAAAGATTTTATACATAAATGATTAATTCCAATTGACATCAAATAAGGTTATATTTAGGTAAATCTCAATAATTCACATTAAATAAAGAAAGATGACCATAAATTTGGAACAGAAAAGAAGGGTAATAAACATAAATAATTAATTTCAAATGACATTAAATAAGATTATATTTTGAAAATACTATTTAATACACTATAAATTAGGTAAAGAACTATATAATTTTAAAGAGTTGGTCTCCTATGCAACTGGTGCACATACAATTTTGGGTCGGGTCCGGGTCGACCCGGATCTGCGCACTTTTATTTATTTTAGTGTTTTTTAATTTTATTTTTTCGCTTCAAGTTGTTACCTTTATGTTCTATGCATGTGACCTTTATGTTATATAAGTGTGACCTTTATGTATAAATGTAATGACATTTATTAGAAAAAAATGATTTTAACAAAATTTGTACATATTTACGTTTATGTAATATTAGTTGCACATATATTCATCCTTAAAATGCACTGAATTGAAAATTTCAATTTTTTTCAAAGTTATGGATTATAAAGGTCATAATATTTGTACATAAATGTCACAAGAATTGTACATAAAGGTTACAACAATACAACATAAAGGTCTTAATCTGAAGCGAAAAAACATGAAAATCTTCATTTTTTCCTAAGTTACTGAACATAAAGGTCATAACATTTATATATAAAGGTCACACTTATATAATGTAATGTCACATCCTTACAACATAAAGGTAACAACCTGAAGCGAAAAAAAAAAAGGAAAATTTAGGTGCGCGGATCCGGGTCGGGTTGACCCAGTTGCACCAATCCAGATCCGTACACCTAGTGCATAGCAGCATTTGCCAATTTTAAAACATATGAAAATCGAAGGATGTTGACTTAAATGATTAGTTCCAAATGACATTAAAATATTAAGGAAAAATATCATTTAATACATTTTAAATATAGAAGTGAGCTATAATTTTGGAACAAATAGAATAACGAAGGATAATAAACATAAATGGTTAATTCTAAATAACATTTAATAAGCTTATATTTAGGAAAATATCACTTAATATACCTTAAATAAGGAAAGTTGACTATAATTTTAGAATAAAGAGCAAATTGAAGGATGATAAAAATAAATGATTAATTCCAAGTTACACTAAATGAGGTTATATTTGGAAAAATATCATTTAGTAGACCTATAATAAGGAAAGTTTACTATAATTATGCAATTGCATTTTAGAAAAAAGATGGATTATGTTATTATAGCAAATTCAATTTGTTTTCTTTTTTGCCGCTTGGTACTTGGTAGTAAAATAAAAAAAAATGATTTATTCAATAATAATAACATTCAACTTTTGATAGATAAGATATCTTTCAGGACTTGAATCGATAATATTCTAATAACATTCAACAAAATCCCTTATTTTCTATACCATGTTTGGTTTTTGAATTTTTGATCAGAAAAACAATAAGAAAAACGCAGATATTTATACATCAGGTTGGGAACCTTGCATAAGCTATATGTTCTCATTATACCCTCTATTTATTTATCACAAAAACATTATGAAATATTCGAATTTACTTTTGAAACAAGAGTTAATTTAAACAGAAAATGTTTTTAGAATAAAATCCTTTTTCTTTTAAAAAGAAGTAGTAATCTGCACTTGCAAGTTGTAGCACCTGGCATAATGTCTGCACATAAAATATCAGCTAACAGAAAAAATGTGAAGAGCACATAAACTGCAGTATAAAAACTAAAAAGTTGGTCTTAATTGCAGTGAATGAAAGTATACAATACAAAATAACTCAACGTTTACACCAAAGGTGTTAAAAATGTTGTCTACTTTCATCACATTTATTTAGAGACAGGGAAAAAACATACTGCATCACATTAGCATTTGAAGGGAAGTTTAATCTACTTCTTGCTTCAATCACTACTCAGTTTCTTCCTCCACATCGAATCAAATTATTTTACCACCAAAAGAAGTTTCGAGGATGCTCATAGGATGCAGGTATGATACTGCAATACCTACCTATAAGAAAGTTTACAGTCAATTAAAGTACTTGCAACGCTTGGCTTTACGTTGGTAGCCGTTGGAATCACTGCCATACAGAGCCCTCCTCCTTTTTTTTGTCCGATATAAGAAATCTTCAGTGTCAAAAACATAAGACATCTACAATGTTTCAAGTATATAATATCAGTTAAGAGAGAGGAGTTATATGTTTATATGCTGAAAAGAAGAAGAATATGAAGTGTTGTTACCTTCAATGTAGTGCTATTCACTTTCATTTCCACACTGTTTTGAATAATAAGTCCTTCCATGGCTTTGCATGTATCAAAAACTTCATCTCCGGTTGAATATCGTTTTTTATTTCTGCAAATTGGGAAAGAATTACATCTCCAGAAACAATTAAAATGTTTTAAAAAGTTTTTCGCATCATACCTCTTCAAGAATACCCCAGGTTTGTACTTTCTTTCAGGGACAACGAAGAGGAGTTCATCATTCAAATAAGATGAAAAGTAGGGGTCCATGGCGACAGCCGTTGGATCAAATTTATCATGCTCATTTTTCATCAACTGTATGGTCAATTGCATTGGATAAGGGAACTGCAATATTTCATGTGTATATGTTAGGTTGTGAGTACTCCAAGCGTATATGTTAAAACAGAAAAAATTTACTAAATTTCCAATTATGAAACCAGAAAGCAAAAGAAAGAAAAACTTACACATTCTATTCGATACAAGTTATCTTCCGGAAGAAGAGCGCGGGAATTCTCATGGTAAATTGCATCAGAAAAATTTTCAGGATTTCTCGATCTTTCATATGCCCAAAGTTGGAGGAGCCTGCTGTCTACCTCCTCGGTAGCAATTATTTGTAGCTGTGGAAATAACAGGGAGATATCTTTGGTTTAAAAACAGCAGAAACAACACAAAAGTAGAAAAAACATAAAAGAATCGTATGCAATAACCTGTTTGACAAGTTTAAGTATCAGCTTGTCTAACGTAAAAAGGATGTAAGACTGAGCACCAATAACAGCACGACACTCATCCTCATACTTTGCGTTATCAGAGGACCCATTAAGCAAACTGTGTAGTGCATCCTTAAACCTGTTCCAAATCACAAGTTAAAGTTACTAAATTGTGTTTATATGAGCTTCATCTGATGAAAGATAACACTGAGAACATCTAGATAAATTACCTAGCATATGAATCTGTTGGCTTTGCATCATTTAAAACCCTCCATTTATTTTCAGAAGATGAAGCATGCAACTTGGCACTCTGCATTCTTTCATACAACATCTGTTGGACGAGAATAAGATAAAAGTAAAATTAAATGACTGTACTAGAGACCCCAGAATTGAGTTAGAAGTATAAGCCTTTTGTGTACCTGGTGAAGTCTGAAAAGCAAATAGAAGGAATCATTTCCATAGAGGATGACCGAATTCTTCTCTTTGCCATGTGATGCCATTGGCATTATAATCGTGAGAGGTTTCACTGTCTGTAGAAAACGATCAGAAATCGGCATAGTTCCTTCAGCATCATGGCCATCCAGGATACTGTCTGCCTCTCCTTCACTCTCAGCCTTTTTATCATGGCCTCCATCTTCAACAGGCTCTTGAGGAGAATGCTCTTCTCCATTAGCAGACTCACTACCTGAAACATCACCATTTTGAGAAGCATTCTCACTTTCTGATGAACCCTGAGCACTTTCCATGCCTTCATCATCAGCATTAGCATCAGTTTCTTCTCCTGCTTCCTCGATAGACATTTCTTCACCTCCAATTTTCATAGTACTTGGATCACTTTTAAGAGGAGTCCCTTCTACTTTGGTATCAGTATTTCCAAATGCTGCAAAGTTGTTCTCTTTTAGATTTCTATTAGGAGATAATTCACCCTCTTCTCGTTCAGCCTTACTGTGAGTTTCAGTCTCTTCATAGTGTTTCTGAGCTTTGACCTCTTCAGTCACCGTGCCAATTGAAGAGGCATCCAGTTTTGTAATAGCACCATCCTGCAGGAATTATAGGTTAAGGGGGGAAGGAAAATATTTAACGAAGATGGTGAGAAAACATGCAGAAGTGAATATCCATTATTTGTCAGAGCAAGGATGCAGATAGCAAAACCAAAAGCTTTTAAGCTTAGCTTCTGAGCCCATGAAATCAAAAAATCCAACAGATTAAGGTGGATTAAAACTTCTCATATTTGTGGTAAAGAAAATGCTAGGGCGACAGGGTTCAAAGTGAAAAAGATATCCAGCTCTCAAAGAATAGATTACTTTCATGTTGATGGAGAGAAATCGAAAGACAATCTTTATTCAATTCTCATCATCTTGTTTAAGGATTCATCTAAATCATTTATTAGAGCTCGAGGAGACTAAGGAAGTAGTGTACAAACCATAGATTAGACTTTAGATTGAAAAACTGATAATGAAGGAAACTTTGTTCAAACAATTATCAATGAAATACAACAAATCAATATCATCAAGTATTCCAATGTACCTGGGATTCTTTACTAAGAACCGCATCAGTCCCATGATCAAATTTCATAAGGTCAGTTCCTGATAGGGAGAAATAAACCACATAAATTGAAAATATCTAATAGTTTGACTCTAAAATCAGGAAGAATGCTTAGATATAGTGATATAGAAAATGATAGGAAGTGTGAAATTACCCTTCAATGTAGCTGATGCATTTTCATCATTGATGTTCTTTTCTCCTGCAGTACTTGGAGCACACTTACATAATATGTCATCCTTAGTAGTGACATTAATCACACCAGGAGAACCACCGGCATGAACCTCGAAATTATCCTGTGCCATCTGCAGTCTACTAGAACCTGAATCTTCTGGTGAAATGTGTTCGTCTCCATTTTTTAACATGTCTGAAGCTTTGCAGTGAGCAGCCTCATCAGCATGATTGGTGTTCTCTTCACCAACATTTTCCAAATTATGTTTTATATGATTGTTAGCCTTAACAGAGCATCCTTTTTCTTCTGTACTAGGGGCATGGGAAGGAACACCAAGCATTGGCTCAAGGAAGGTTGTCCAAATCTTCATAACCTTGTCACACTGTTCAGGTGTACAAACTTCTCCACAAGAATATTTGATGAGGTTGCATACATCCTCTTGGATGTCTGGATCAGGATACTCAAATTCCATATGAGGTTTAATGGGTTGTTTATATCCAGCACCAACAGAGAGAACCTTTTCATCTTCATTATGGCGCTTTTCAAACATCTCTTTGATGTCAGCTACCAATGCTGAATGAAAGAAATAATTAACAAATAGATGGTCAGGAAAAACACATTTCTTTTCTATGAAAAAGATGAAAAAAGAAAAGAGCTTTGCAGTAATAAGATCCTCTCTGATAAATACAACTGCCTGGACTGAAAAAAAAAAGTTATTTCAATAACCTCATGCTGCAATGAGACATAAGCCTGCAGAAAATTAGATCCAAAACTTATGTACATACTAAAATTGACAGCAAAAATAAATATTACCAACAACCTCTCTTACTCAAATATGCATCACATCCTGAATATTATGTCACACAATTGGAATCTTACAAATATGTATTAGTTGAGACAAATAAATAAAAATTCTTCCAATTATAAATGAAAAGCATCAAGTTAGCCAGAAGCACTAGTAAGCATATCAAAAGAGAAAATTCAGCAAACAGTAAAAGAAAAAAAGAAACTAATTAGCTATCCCAAATGAAATAAGAAGTTTCTTTTACAGCTTCCATGCTAAATGTGGTTCTCACTTTCCAGATGTGTATATCAATTTATTAACCAAAATATGATATGAAAATTCACTCAGACGCACTAGCCTGAAACCAAAAAAAGAAAATGATAAAAATAGCACTCTTCATTTACACGGACAAAATGTTATCCTATAAACCCACAAAACATTCCGAGTTTCAAGAAGGATCATAAGTAGTTAATAACAAGAACAATGTCCATGCATTTAAAAATTGTTTAAACATTGTCTATGTGGGACTAGCAAAAGATGGGATTCATCTTTTTTTCTCCCCCATTAGTCACACCTTATATCAAATGTATGAAGGCAGCAAGCCTAATCAAGCATCAAGTGTATGAATTTATATGTTACAAAAACCACAGGATTAGAAATAATGCAATGTCATATCTGTTTACCAAAATAATTTCTTGATTCTGCTATAAATTGACTTTTAACATAACATATAATCATAGCACAACACAGAACTATAATTATTCATCCAAAAGCAACAACAGCACAGATCAAGAAGTTTCAGATCCATATAAGGAAAACTGAAGAAACTGAAAATTCAGGAGCAGAACTAAATTGTATGATTCTGATTAGATTTTGAGAATAAATGTTCAATTATTATTATTAACTTAAAAAAAGAAAACCTTTTATGACAAAAAAGAAAAAGAAAAAAAACGGAAGATATGTTAAAATACAGGAACCAATAGAATAAAGCAAATGCGAGAAAATAAAAGGACAAGAGATACCATCTGACTCCAAGAAATCAATGGCATATATGTTTTGCGTTGCCATGTACCCAGAGAAGAGAGAACAGGTGAAACCAGTCGAAACAAATGGAATTAAAAGGAGAATGAGAAAAAAGGCAAAAGAAGAGAAGAGGAAGAAGAAGAAGGCGATGAAAACAAAGACCAGAGAAGAAACTTAAATAGCAACAGCTCTGAAGAGGACAAACAATTATTGTGTGTAACTGCACGCCAAACAAACCACAAGCGTTGTAGCTAAAATGGTACCCCTCACCTTTATAAGGGTGTTGATGCGATGGCCAGGATTTGACCCCTGATCACCCAAAATTTCTAGTATGTATTTCCACACAAGTCCCAACTCCCCTTGGCTAACTTAGAAAAAATGCATGCCAAACAGGTAAAATGTAATTAATATATGAAGGAGAAAAAGGGAAAAGTGATAAAAATGTTTGTGTTGTGACTATCACTGTGCAACGAACCACATCGAATAAACCACGAGCCTTGTAGTTTTGACCCTAGTTTTGATCCTCACCCTTTATAAGGGTGTAGTTGATAGGGATGGCTAAGGTTTGAACCTTGGATCACTCAAAATTTCTAATATTTATTGCCTCCTCCTTTGTCTCGACTGCCCTTGGCCCATTTATATAAAAATGCAAGCCGAATAGGTGAAATATAATTAATATCTAAAGGACAAAAAAGGGAAAAAGTGATAAAAACATATGTGAGTTGTGATGATCACCATGCTATGAACCACACCAATAGGACCAAACCTGTACATAATTTTCAACAACTATGAACCATAATACCCTGGCCAGCACAAAGAGCAAACTAGTAAATTGCATCTGATTAATTTTACAGATGAAGAGAATAGACTCCTATGACTTCAAAAATACAGGCACAAGCCACCAAAAAAATACACACAAAGGATGCCAAAAGAGAAGGTCCACTACCATATGTATCCTAACACCAAATGATGCCACCATCTATTTAAAGCAGTGTACATTACACTGATACATTTGGCACAATTCCCTACGTGATTCAGGGACCCCACCTCAAAAAGTTAGATCAAATTGAAAGTTTACAAAGAACAGTATATTGGTTTTGACTAGTGCGTGTTTCCCCCAATGAGAGAGGTAATTAGCAGACAACTTGAGCACTATATTGTATAATGTACGTTAATCGAAGAGGAGATGTAGATTTTGCAAGAGATCTGTGTGTAATGTGCCCCACATCTATTAACTCAATCGAAAATAAATTCGAGCTAGCACAAGGGCAAACAAATTAAAGGTGGGTTTGACCAAGTTCATCTGACGGAGAACAAACTTCCACAATATACACACAAAGGATACAAAAGGTTTCCCAAGTGTTAAGCACATAGATTTTAAGCAGCATAAGTTACATTAATTTGAAAAGGCAGGTGCAATTTCATATCCATGCATGGACCATAAACACTGGAATGACAATCCTTCTAGTCTTATATTTTACTTCGTGCATCATGGTTACACAGTCATTACAAAATTTCCAAGAATGAAGGAAACGTAGCCTTGTTTATCATGAAAAAGGAACCAAGTAAAATATTATCAGCCTAATTACCTTTAGTGCTCAAGTTCTTTGCATCCTGCTGCTTAAAGTAGAAGCTCCTGTGATCAAGTGATTTGTGGTAGTTCTTAGCATAAATTTCAGCCCAAACTTTATTAAAATCAGCACGGCACCTTGCCCATTCTTCCTGCTTCTGCTTCAACCGGGTTAAAATAACAGGCAGGGCAAGAGGTGCATTCTTCCTCAATACATCCATTACATCAAGCCCATGGTCACCATATAAACGTTCAATGCATCGTAGGTGAAGAGCTGGATAGGACGAAAACCAAAGGAGGAAGAAGATACAAAAGGGACATTAATTTTACAGACAATATATAGACTATAAAAATCATCAGTAACTTATTATACCTGTCAAATGATCTTCAATACAAAATGAACTTTCGGTCTTATTTCCATGAGCATTCATGCTGTCTAAGAGTTCTTCAACACGCTTCGCTGTTGCGTTCACAGATTCTAACAACATGTCAAGTTCAAACCTGGAAATGTAATCAAATCACCAATTGCCAACCAATTTTGCATACATTAATAGACAACAGAAACCCCATTTAAACTCCATATGAAGGAAACAGAAATGAGGAAGAAGCTAAAAATAGCAAACAACTGTTCTTAGCTAACTATTGTCATCCCATGAGGAAAATATAAATTCAACCAAGATATTTAAGCATCAGATGAGAAAATAACCAACTTCTACTATAGAGGTGAAACATCAAACATATGTTAGAGAAGTAAACATTACTGAGAGTATATCTAACAAGTTATGAAGCCACAAGAGGAATACTAAATAGAGTTTTGAATTTTCACCTATCATCCTCACAGCGGAACAAGCTTTCTTCATACTGATTTTTTCGCATGTGTTTGAATGAGTAATCCTCACTTCCTGAAGTAACGGACACCCAACAATCATTCAGCACTTTAGCACCAATCTCTGTTCTCCAGCTTGCTGTTGGGATTGGGTACTGCTTTATGGAAATGCCTCGAGATGAGTAAACTGCTTAGAATACTCGGTTATGGAAAAGTAAGTAAACTAACATTTTCTGGAAGAAGTCGATAACTTGGAGTGCAGCTCTCACAGTTGGAGAGATCAAGTTCTTGAATGGGTTTTGTCATAAACTTCTCTTTGCTTGCATATGAAAGCATCTTCTGTCCTAGGATATCTTTAGTGTTTGAGGCAAGACCTCTATCATGTCTATCCCTTTCTCTGATATCGTACTCTTTATTTTTCTCTCTGTCTTCCCTGTCATGATCATCTCCATCTCTATCCAACTTTAAAGATCTGAAAACTTGTTTATTGTTCCGTAAGAGTCCTGAAATGGGATAAATTGATCACAGTTGACATATCATTCATCATATTCAAGTTAAATGTCCCGATTTCAGAACAATCTTTTCCTCTATGAATTAGTAATACAGTTTCTGAAAAAGCATATGAGATAACTATTAGCAAGACTGATAAATCATCTTCAGTACATGTAGTGCAGATCAACTCATATGGAAAGGTATTAAAAGATGAGCACAGGTCCAATGCAGATAACTTGAACAGTTGGCTAGATAAACAATAACATTGGAAAAACATTAAGTACTGATAGTATGCTACTGTAATATATTTGATTACCATTCTTCTCAACGTAAGTTATAAAATCAGTCACATGCCTCCTCAACATCAGGATGTGTTCCAAGTAAGCTAGTTACCTGACACAAAAAAAATGCCCATCCAGATTAGTGGAACCAGAACATCATAGTAATAAATGGCTATCATTCTTTCAAATCTCATCTTAAGTTTAAACAGAAGGGACCAAATGCCAAGATCATTCACTCCTCTTATTGTCTTGGTCAGTGATTCACTGTTCTTGGTTTTTGAGATGTCACTCATAATTTTGTTGTCATTCTTTTAAAGATGTTATCAAAGGTGCTAATAATCACGAACATGAGAAATATCATCAAACAATAACAGTGACATACATAAGCTACACGTCAAGGGAAAATAGAACATCATGAAAAGTTCTCTCCACAGGACAATGTAACTTGAGTGTACATGTTGAGAACAATAATTTTTCTTTCTTGGAATTCGAGTCATTTGACGTGACATGTGAATCGAAATGACCCTTCGCAATATTAGCAGCTGCATTACAGCCTTACAGGAAGTCTTCAATCCATGGTATGTGATAGCTAAACCTAAGATCATAAATCCATATGGCCCTTCTAGAAACATCAGAGTGCTAGATTAGCAAACTTATGGTATTTGAATAATAAAGCTGGGGTTACTTAGCAGGGGTTCAAGATAACACTATAACGTTGCATGTCTTCATATAGTTTTTCCCGACATATTTTACCTAATACCGCATGTCACTATCAACAACTATAGACTGCATGCTAAAGTTAGATAATGACAACCACATCCAGAAAAACATAGCTCATTTTGTATTGATATAATATCTAGGTTACTAAGCATTAGCTAGTCATCCAATTTTCTTCAATATCTTTACAAGAATTCAGTGGAAAAGTCTTTAACATTTTCAGGTGGGAAGGAGCTGGAAACTTCTCTTATTCCTCCCATTGCATTTGAGGGGCGAGACTTGTCCAAGGATCTTACCAACCCTAGAAATATTAAATTCACATGCAAGATGCTCAGTTAGATGTAAATACTTCCAACCACTTAAACAAAAAATTCACAAGGAGGTCCACTGTTTACAGCTTACAAGTAGGCACAAAAGCTTATTAACTCACGAGCAATAATATTAAATCACAAAGTCGCAAAAGTATGATAATGAGGCAATCCTTGCACAATATAAGTGAATATAAACAGAAAACATATATAAGTTGGGGATCGTAATTGGAGAAAAAATCACCAGCATTCGAAATTGAGCTGCTGTGACAAACTTGCTTTTATAAGAACGAAGACAATTTGAAAATTTCTCATCGATTTCAGGATCTTGTAATCGATCCTTCAATTTGTCTCGTAAAACTGACACCATATCCTGCATTCCTGAAGGAAAAAAACAAAGATAACTGATATTAATTAGCTTTGCCTGACTAGCTCATAAGAATTTCCCCAAAGGAGCTAATCCTGTAACCTAGTGAGTAGAGCCCATTTTGACAACTATTCTCAAAAAATTCCAAATAAAAATGTCATTCATGATGTTTAACATATTCATCATGTTATATCTTCTAAGTATCCTAGCAGGAGGTTGGCCAAAAAATAATTAATATAAACAAAGTACACAAGAAAGAAAATGAAAAAGAAAAAGGAAAAGGTTTTTTGTTGACATGATCAATGGCGGTCACAGTAACATGAATCTAAAAGCTTGAGTGGGATATTATTTGATCTTATAATACTAGCCATGCAACTAAGTAATCATCAAATGTGGGTGATTTTCAGGTTGAACACAATGCTCTCAACACCTTTCATAGTTCCTACCTCGATGAAACTGATCAGTTGCAGAATCATCTCGCCGAGCAGATTTCCTTCTGTGACCTAAGTTATCATCTTGTTCCCACTCATTTTTTTCTCTGTCTTCACCCTTCTCCTTTCCTTTTTCAACTTGATTCCACTGCTCGGGATCACGGTGATTGATGTACCGGTCACAAATGGCAGGGTTCTGAGCAATTAAACATGCAACTCATATTTCCATAGAGAAACAATAACCACGAGTTCATTAAAGAAAACAACCTTTTCAACATGAGTGGACCTTGCTAAGGTCAATGGGGAGCCACTATCATCTCCATGTATGATGTGATTCCTAACAGACTGTTCATAATGGACAGTGGCAGCACCAGATGTATCAGGTAGAAAATGAGTGAACTCGACGAGTAGGTCAGCATGCTCCTGAAAAAGAACTGCAACCTACAAAGAAACATTGTCCAATGATGACTGTTCAATCCCCTTCATTACTGTGATATGTGATATATATATATATATATATATATATATATATAACTGTCAAGAATACACAATCATATTAACATACCTCCTGATAAACCTCTGTTATAGGCTTATTGTCTTTTCTGTACATATTTAAAATGTCAAGGAAAGCTTTGTACACATGATCATTTCCTTGGAATCTAGTCTGCAAAGTTAGTTTTACAGTGGTTCAGTCTATAAAGTCTAATGGAAACATGGGAAACCATGAAGTATAGTGGCATGATGTTTTGGCATGTGCACCTTGATTTTGTTTACAAAACCAATTGCTTCTTCAAATTCTACAGGCTTCTTTTTCAGAAATGGTTCATCCTCCAGCGGGAGAGTGATTTCATACCCCTTTGGCAAAAATGTGTTGAAACCTAAAATTAGGTCTCTATTACCTTTGAATAACTCCTTCACTTTCAATATAACACCAGATGTATCCAGTCTACAAACAACCATGCATATACAATGCACAAACATTAAAAAAATATGGTTCGCTATACTGCAAGGAAATAGGAAAAAGAGGACAGGTTGCTACCTTTGAGCCTTAAAATCTTTCATTACATCAAGAAAATCCTCATATTTATCTCTTCTGTCTTGAAAAATTTCCTTCACAGTTTTGAGATATGACAAGGCGTCTGTTGTTGTGAGCCTCTGTGCGCTGCTTGCAGTTGACATCTGAACTTGCCCAGGCCTTCATCCCCAGTATGCATATTATAAATTCAGCAATTAGACATAGCTATCTATGCAATTGTCGAAATAATTAAAAAAAATGCAGATTTACATCAACAAAGGCACATAACTATGTACACAACGGCGTTCATCTTACAGAGCGTACCTTAAAACGTTGGATTGTTCCTATATCTTATTTCCAAATTATTGAGTCAATAGGATTGAATTTATTTAATTCTTAATACTCATTAGAGGTGAGGGGATTTGTATATAACAATAACAATTCTTTTATTGAATATTATGGACCGACCGTATGTAACCTCTGAACGAAATGTTAACTGTTACCATAAATTTACAAAATTATCTCTTGGCGGATAACAAGAATAACCACAAAAGGAATACTTTGATCTTCTATTTATGTTTCATATGAATGATCATAATATCAAAGCATCAACAATGAAAGGGAAAATGAATATTACATAACAACCTGATTCATGTGTGTTCAGAGATAGATGATTGAAAGCAAGTACAGCTTCAAACAGGTAAGCACGAAGAAAACCGAACCTAAAAGCCTGAATTTTGGGCAAAATGACAGCAGAAAACATGCAACTCAATGATCCACAATCATAAAAAATGCGAAAACATGATAATCACATAAAGAATACAACTTCACAGTAAATATTATCAAACCGAAACATCACAGTTGGTCCCAAAAACATGAAAAAGAAGATTGAAATCAAAACTAAATAAAGTAGACAACAAAAGAAAACATACTGTTCCAGGCGAGGTGAAATGGCGGGGCGCTTGAGTTGAGAGCTCACAAACACATCATCTCTAGACCTCTTCATCCCAATCCGCAAATAATTATAATTGTCTTAATATTATTACCTCCCTGATCTTCAAAAAAATCACGCTATATTCACTCAAATTGGAAAAAATTGCCATCCAATAGCCCTGCGATGAAGAAATTACCAAACCACTAAACTTAATTACATTAAAAATGTTGATAATTAGATCGATTAAGCACCGCCATTCAGTGATTAACGTATTAATTAACCTCAATCCATACCTGAATGGAGATCACCGCTGGATTATCTTATCATCAAAAGAATCCTGCAAAGTAAACAGAAAATCTGAAGAGAGTTAATACGCATTACTTGAATTACACGAAGGCAGCATTAATCCAACAAAGTGAGATTTCAAAAGTTGGAGAATTTTACAGCAAGATATCTTTTGGGTCTCTTTCAATGTATGAATGAATGAGCATAGGAGTGTTTATCCCAGCTTCGCCAGGGATAATGTGTGCAGAGTGTGTATGCATAATTTGTACGTATACATACACCTATGTGTCTATATATGTAAATGCTCTATTGATTACAAATATTGCGTAGTGCTTTCGTACGTCCTGAGGAGATAGATACAGAAAGAGACGAGTGTTTTGTATGGAGAGAGATAGAGAGAGAGAGAGAGAGAGAGAGATTACGGTGGGCTGGATAATTTATATATGCAGAGAGAGAGAGAGAGAGAGAGAGAGCTATTCTTTGAGATTTCTTCTAGGTGATGAAGGAAGGACTCAGCTCTTAAAGAGGCATAATATCAATGATAACAAGTTAATAACACATGTAATATTTGTTTTATTTTATTTTGGGAAAAATTTACAAAGAGATATTCATGTACTAATACATCAATCTAGCAAGTTAAAACCGTTGTAATAAGTAATTTGTTGATCGATAATAATAATTTTTTTGTTTGCGTCTATTGAAATTTGATTGATTTTATCGTAGTATATTAGATATTCGATATATATACACACGTGTCTGGATTGATGCTACCGTTTATGTATTGTATCAATTGATAAAATAGGTTTAGGTCAAAGGATTTGAAATAATTATGGAAGGTTGTAAGAGTTGGTTTAGGAGAAGGATTGCACTTGTGGGGTTGGGTGGCTAGCAAGTGGAGGTCAAACCATCTTACCTAAACTAAGATTTGACTCTTCTATAATTGGTCTTATTAAGGCAAATTATTTAATTTTGGGCTGGGCTGGGCTGGGCTGGGCTAAGCCCATTTCCATTTCTAAGAGACATTACCAAAATATTTAGGCCCATTAGTGGATCACAATTCAGTTGATTTTCCTGATTCTGGGCTGTCATCTTTGACAAGTTGGGCTTCTAAACGGAATGGTAGATATTGGGCTTTATGCACATGAAAGCCCAAGATTGATAGTTTGGCCCATGATCATGATAAAAGGCGACGTGGTAGTGTTGTACTAGTGTGACAACAAGCTTCTCAATTATATTTGAGTAATATTTCTGGATTTTTATAAGAGTAAAATATTTTTGTGACAAAGTATTTTGAAAATTGATTTCTCATTTAGATTTATTCTGGACTTTATGTATAAATTTCTATAATATGACAATCATAAATATTATGCAAGACATAAACGTCAAACAATATTACGTAAAACAATAGTCAGTTTTATAAAATTTCTGAAGAAATCAATTACAAATTATACGTGCAGATAATCATCACATAACAATATAGCATTAAAAAAATCTTAAGGGCAAAAGCCATAATCAATTTGCCCTATGAAAACATCTTATCTTGTGATACATAGAATTCCAATAAACACTAATGAGACACATTTGCTGTGTTTTTTCACTCAATATCTAACTTGAGCTGCGTAAGCTTTAACCAAATAGTTGAATTGCCATCTCTTTGTGTTTTTGTGTTTTCTTTAGAAAACTCGACTCATCCTACACCTCCAGCATATGTCATATGTATAACAACATACGCACTGTTCACATGGATCGAAATTTCCGATTAAAAATAAAAGATAAGTTATTCGATGCAATAGATAAATCCAAGAAAGAAGAAGAGAATTGGAAATCCTACACAAAGTAGGATGAATCTTGGGGTAGTCGAAGTGTGATGAAGCACAAAAACAGGGCTGGTTATGATTCAACAAGACACAAAGTAGGCAATGTTGAATTCTTAAAGAACAAAGCTGTAAAGAGATAAGAATAAGAGAGACATCATGTGATAGAAATTGATTGGATGAAATGGAAAAGGTCACGTGAGAATGAAACAAGAGAATTCATGTCCTTTTCTCCTACACCATTATATGTATCGTTTTTTCGTCTATGCAAGAATCAATGTATCTGCATGTGCTCATGTCCTAAGACCACCAAAACACCCTCTTCAATTCTATTCATTTCATCCTAATTATTTTGTCACAACCCACATCTCCTACATATATAATTCAATATTATTACTTTCGAGTTGTAAATTGAACTGTATTTCTTGCTTGTTGCGTTTTGTCCCAACCACTAGTTATTAGAAATTTGTGTCTGAAAAATGGGTCTCCCATCATGTTCAGAAAAAAGAATCAGAAATGAAATAAATGTGATGTTTCCATTATAGTGGAAAGTGTGGAAAAATTGATCATAAAATTCATGTATTTAGTTTGAATTTTCGGCTACCCATGTGAAAATTGACCTTCATAGAATAGCTAGGCAAATTAAATAGAATGAATAATAAACAAATATTCCTGTCTTGTGGTCAATGAACATTTAAGTTGGCACTTAAGACCCCACAAATTTAAATTAGATATCTTTCGAAATTACGGGTTTATCCTTACATATTGACAAACACAGTAATTAATAAATTATTATTATCAAGATGTCAACAACCAAATTTTTGGGTTTCTTTTTCCTTTATTTACTACTCCTACCTTTTTAAAAGAATTCTGATATTAATCTCTCTTAAATAGTCTTTGTTAGGTTAGTGATATCAAACAGACTGGTTGTATTAATTTTGGCCAAATCCTATAGATAATTCAAATTATATGGGTTTCCAACTAATCGATTCAATTTAAATGAGCTGTCAAAATTACATTATTGACCCTGTTGGATTGCAGGTATATTTTAATAACAATTAAAAGAATGTGTATATAGAGAACTATTCTATTACTTAAAAGTTGTTTAGAGATCGATTTTTTCTTTAATCTATTCTAAACTTAGTGATCGAATTTTTGGAGATACTAATTAGCAAAATAATAAGAGACAAATAATGTACATCCCTAAGCAAATTAAATGTTAATGTTGTTATAAATTTGTAGGTATTTTATCTCAATTTCATTACTATTAGTTATTCAATCACTATTTAGTTGTAGAGTTAGTCTCCTGTGCAACTGGTGCACATACAATTCGGATCGGATCCGGGTTGACCTGGATCCGCGCACTTTTATTTTTTTTTTTTGAATTTTATTTTTTCGCTTCAGGTTGTTACCTTTATGTTATATGCATGTGACCTTTATGTTATATAAGTGTGACCTTTATGTATAAATGTAATGACCTTTATATACTCCAACTTAGAAAAAAATAAAGAATTTTAGCAAAATTTGTACATTATTACGTTTATGTAATATTAGCTGCACATATATCTATCTTTAAAATGCACTGAATTTTGAAAATTTCAATTTTTTTTCAAAGTTATGGATTATAAAGGTCATAATATTTGTACATAAAGGTCACAAGAATTGTACATAAAAGTTACAACAATACAACATAAAGGTTTTAATCTGAAGCGAAAAAACCTGAAAATCTTCATTTTTTCCTAAGTTATTAAACATAAAGGTTATAACATTTATATATAAAGGTCACACTTATATAACGTAAATGTCACATCCTTACAACATAAAGGTAACAATCTGAAGCGAAAAAAAAAAAAGAAAATCCAGGTGCGCGGATCCGGGTCGGGTCGCCCCAGTTGCACCAATCCAGATCCGTGCACCTAGTGCACAACAGCATTTGTCTTAGTTGTAAGTTTGTTGTAGTAATAAGTTAAAGCTGAGTTATGTATGTTTAATGAGGTATAGATAGCTTAATTAGTTATGTAGTTAGAACTTATATATCGTTATATATGTATATGATTCGAATTGTTTCTGAGGTTAATAATTTCAAAACAAATCAATATTGAGCCTGTGAATAATATAAATACGGCAAGCTTATATGTTTCTTACTCAACTATATTCGATTTTATTAGTAATTTATTTATTAATATTAATACTTCCACGAGTTTTTACATTGCATTTTTTTCATAGCTTTATTCTTTAATCTTTATAATTTACCAGAATGAAAAGACATAAAAATCGTCAAAGGAATATCAATAATTGACATAATTATTATTTGTTGTGCATAATTAGTGAGATACCACAATATATATATGCACACATATATATATATATATATATATATATATGACAACAAAGAAGGAAATTTTAATACAAGAGTGAACTACTTTAGAAAAGAATTCGAATTATTTGTTGAATAAAGACAAAACCAGCAAACACAAATCTGGAACTCTTTAATTTATCAAATTATTTTTCAAAATCTTTACTATATTTCAATAAAGATATCTGGTAATAAACAATAATACATATATCTTGTAAGCAGCCACAATATAGAACGTTGTTTGGTCAGCTTATTCGATAATTAAATTAAGTTACAAGATTCCCAAGCTTATAATGCAAGCACGAAATGATTGTATAGACTTTGGCTGAAACGCGACTCATGGATCCAATTTCCCGATTGATATTAAATGAAAACGATCTGAATCCTTTATTACATTCCGATGACGTTTAATCATATATTTTATTCTCCGGAACATGTTAATTTGTAGAAAAAAAAGTATTTGTTTGCGCTGAAATTGACTTATATAACTTTATCACATGAAAATAATAATTAGATGTATACTACTTAATTGCTCGACATATAGGAGCCAATAATAATAATCGATTTAATTGAAATAAAATAAACCAAAGGGTTTAAATAACATGGGACGCATATAATTCAGCAAATAAGTATTCCTCTCTCCCATGTTCCATTGACAAAAATCATTAAATTACACAAGTCGAGTAATAAAACAAATATGAAATAAGTTGAAAGAATTAATTGTTTACATATGATCAACAATGACAAACAGTTTGCTCATAAATACAAAGGCTCCATCACATGAATTGTGAAGCTAAGTGTCACAATCCTCTTTAATTTCTAAATCAGAGGATTTGCAATTTTCCCATAATTAGCATCGTTTCAAAATTTAAATGAAAACAATTTTTTACGGATCAATATGACCTCGTGGGATGAAATTTTGTTATGAATTGTTCAATTCAATTTCACAAGTCAATTTTCATTTAACAAACTATAAGTTTGGACTGATTCGTCTTCACAAGAAAATGCTATTCTCAAATTGGGAATAAAGATAGAAATTTTACTAACTTTTTTTGCTTCTAGAGTTTTTAAAGTGTAACAGCAAGAATTATTGCAGCTCACGTGAAATTTCTTTTTAATTTGATTTTTCTACCCAACTTCGACTTGCCTTTTTTTTATTTTTGGTAGTTTAACTGTGATCTAAATTTATTTATGAAATAAATGTGTTACATAGTAATGTAAAAAGGGGTATCATAAGTATTTAATTTAATTTTTCGGTACATAATTAAAATAGAATTAGCTATAAAATATCTAAATAATATGCAATTCTACCAAATTTGAGACCATGATAGAAATTAGTTAAAACAACCAATTTTGCGAACATTAAATTTTGGTAATGGTAACATGCCATTCGCACATGGGTACGTTATCCTTTTAAATAGTTACAGAAGATGGTTAAATTAATTAATTTCTCCTTTATGTTGTGACAAAATATCCATGTGTTGCATGATATGGTGGACAAGATAAATAATATAATAAAATCTATGATGTTTATTGTACACTTAATAATATTACTTCACTTGCAATTTATTATAATATTAAATTGTTCTCGACATTGGCCTCTCTGAATTAGGTCCTCACAATTTTGTATTTCAAGTAGTTTGTAACGAACAGTACGTACACTAATTTATTGAATAGAACTTTATATTATTTTACATTAATTTAATTATCTCACCATATTTCAATATAACTATCAATTTATACTCTTAATGCCGTTCATTATGAAATACCAACCAATTTAAGTCGAGAAATTTAAATATTATAGGAATTAACATAGTTTAATTTTTTTATAGTTTTCACACTTTTATTTGTTGTATACATAACTATAAACATATAAATATGTTAGCGCGCACACACACATATATATATATATATTTACAGATATTAATTAGGTTTCATTACGTAAAAATTCACGATCGATCTTTTTAGTTAATCTTCAAATAAAATACGAAATGGATCAGAGATAGAATCCTACTAGATGAAGAAAAATCATACATATGTGTATATATTTATATCCTACAAGCAATTTTAATTACATTACAATAACTAGTAATATACTCGTGCGATGCACGATTTGTAATATATGATTGATTAGTTAATTTATTATAATGTAATAGTGTTATTTTAACCTAAATTATATATTAATAAGAATTTATTTCTTTATCTTTAATGTGTCACATCTTAAATAATATTATAATTTTAAAATGCAAACAATAATATATAAATGTATATATATACATATATATTTAAATATCTATGTTTAACAATGAATTTTAAATTCCATATTTGAATATGAGGTTGTTAAATAAACACCAATTTTGTACACGTATCCATTAATATTGTAAATTAAAATAAATTAAATCAAATTTAGTACTGAAAAACATTTATTGTATACGATAATTGATATCTAAAACATATGTTACTTCATAAAGATATGTTGTGCATATTACAAATTAATATAGATATAAGTATTAAGATTAATATATTATTATATTTTTTGATTCATACTTATTAACAAATGTCATTTGCATTCACACTTATAGATATCTTTAAAGAAAATATATAAATCTCATCAAATAACTAAAAGATCTTGATATGTATTTAAATAACGTAGCTAGTTCAATATTCAACCCACTTGTATTGACAAAATATATCAAACAAGGACAAAACTTATATACCCCTGGGGTATATAGGGGCACGAATTTAGGTGTTATACACATGCTCTTTGGGTGTTATATATATACTCTATAGGTGTTATGTTTCTTGGTGTTATACATATATTCTACAGGTATCATATGTATATAAGAGTATACATATGATACCTAAAGAGTATACATATGATACATGTAGAGTATATATATAACAACATATAATATGTTAAGTTGGGGGCACCGTACCCCCGGGGCACACAAGTGTCACTCATCAAACAATTATACCAAAATGTTTTTCAATGTTATTAATTTCTCAAAAAATCTAACACTTTTTATTTTAAATTATTTTTTAAATTTCCTAACCTATATTTAATTTAGTCATCTATCTTTGTATTTGTAATTTTGTTAAATACAATTTTGCACCAAAATGTAAATATAAAATTTATATTTTTCATAAACAAAAACAAAATTCAAAATAAAAATAATTAATTTAAAGATTATAATTTATATGAAATAGAGAAAAAAAGATAAAATATAATTTATAACCTACCAACCTATAGGTAGCCTAACCTAGTGGACCCCACAACCCTTAAAAGTATAAATTTTTTTATTTTTGATTTATTTAATTTCTTGTAACTACTTTCTTTCCATTTATAGTAAGTTAATTTGAGAGGGAAAATTAGTTATTGCTATTTTTATTGAAGGTCTTCTTTTTATATAAATATAAATATATATTGTGTTTTTATATATATATATATAGATTAATAAGAAGGTTGAAAAGTAAATTGGAAATAGTGCAAGTACAAAACCCTAGCTATCCTAAGTCCTAAGTAATTAAATCCAGTTAATATAATCATAAGTGATCTCCATGTTCACACACACACACATATATATATATATATATATTCATGGAATCGATCTCAAAATGATGATGATGATGAGTTCAATGAATGCTGTTACCTGCACTCTCACGTGATCTTCTGCTCAAATTCTTCATTTAAAATCACTTCCTCCATATCTCCTTCACATGCTTTGCATTTATTTCTTCTCATTCTTACATTACTTCTCTTACAATTTTCAGTTTTAATTCCATGAATGTTATGATCATAATATAATTATTTAACCTCCTCTTTTCGATCCATAATACATGTATGTTGCACTAAATGTATAGTTTTTTTCTAATACTTGTTCATCATTCATTTAAAACTACTAGGTATTCAGTTTAATTAATTATATGGTTAGGATAATGTTTTGTTGGCCCAAAATTTAATTATACCCAATCTTTTTAACAACTAATTATTTTTGGGAGCCGAAAAAAAGAAGTTAAACTGGTTATCTTCAATAGAGTAGAACTCTTGCGACATTGTTTTATTAATTTTATGGCATGACGAAATGAATAAATTTATGACTCAGAATTCACGTATGAGTTTGTAGAAATGAGTATTTGTTTAGTATTTAGCTAGTGAACTCAAGTGAATCATTTAGTTTTAATTTCAGTACTAATTTACCACATATAATGTATAATCATTCAGTTAATATATTTGTTCGTTTTGGTCTTCACTACCAGTGGACATATTAAATGAACTATAAAAAGCAAAAACAAATACTACATGGCAATTTATTTTACCTCGATTATTAGGTTTGTGTGGCAATTATTAATTTGTCATATTCAAAAGTTAACTTTGATTAAGCTAATTATTGAATCAGTGCATCATGCATGGATAGGGTCAATGGTCAATCGTCTATACTCAAGTTACGAGTTCTTCATGATTTTGGATACCAAATTAGTATAGAAATTACAACTTAATTTCAATCAATACACTCTAGCTCCTATGTTTTAGTTGAATTGAACAACATGATGATCAATAGTAGAAATTTAATATTGATCGACTCATATGAACTTTCATTCTAATTTCTTTAAAGTGGACCAGAAAAAACGTTTTCAAATATATATTTTACCTTTATAATTTTTTACGAATATGTTAACGGTGTTGTCATTATGAGCTAGTTGTTTGTGATATCTCAATAATTAAGAAATTAATCATTCATAATGAATTTATTTTAACTCAATTACACTAGATATATATTAATTGTTACATTAAACACACGTCATTATGAATGATTAATGTAACATTCACTGACTAATACTGTATGATAATTGATAATGCATATTTTTCTTTGTTTACTCAGTTTCACCTAGTAATTTTTTTTTTAAACTACCTATATGGTTATCCAACAAAATAGCTTATTTTCCTATTTCACTTATACCTATACCCTTATTTAACATTAAAAATAAAACGACCTATATTTGGAATCCAAAAAAAATAAAAATATTAAAAGATGGAATATTTTGATTGGAATAGGTATTAGTCTTCTTCACTACTTCGTTTGTACATGTATAAAATTCTGGTCCCAAATAGTACTAGTATATAACGTAAGCATTAATATCTACACAATTTCGACACTACATTTTCTCACTCTTTGGTAATGAAATTAATGCTTTCATACTTCCCTTTTTCCAATGCAATTCTCATCTCTCCATTCTTTGTGTCACAACATTTCATCAAAATTTTCAAAAACCTTTTTAACAATATTATTTAGCTTATTAATTAAATAAATAAATAACTAGTTGACTAAATAATAAATAATAAATAAATAAAGAAAAGAGTGGAAATAAAAAGTTAAAGTAAAATGTTACTAGTACTGTACTGGGCACGTTCTCTCTCTCAAGATACAGTATAAAAGGCAACACCATCCACTCATCCCACTTCCTCTTCCTATATTCAAAACCACTTCCTCCTCCGCCGCCGTATGCCACCGGATTTTGTCTCATTCTCAGAAAATGGCGATCACGAAGCAGACCTCCGGCGAGCTAAGAACACGAGTCAACAGTTGTATTGACAAGCTCTCTGATAGAGACACGCTTTCCATGGCGGCCAACGAACTGGAGAGCATAGCCAGAGCGCTTCCCGCCGACGCTTTCGGCCCTTTCTTGAACTGCCTCTCAGTCACGGACTCGTCGGAGAAATCCCCCGTCCGACGCCAGTGCGTCCGCCTCCTCAGCGTTCTCTCCGCCGCACACGGCGACGCCCTGTCGCCGCACATTTCGCGGATGCTGTCCGCCGTCCTCCGCCGCCTGCGCGACCCCGACTCCGTCGTCCAAACCGCCTGCGTCGACGCCGTTTCGTCCATCACCGCTCACGTCAACTCGCCGCCGTTCTCCGTCATCCTGAAGCCGCTAGTGGACACGCTTTTCCACGAGCAGGACTCGAAAGCGCAGATCGGCGCGTCGCTCTGCCTCTCCGCGGCGGTGGAGGCGGCGCCGGAGCCGGACTTGCCGGAGCTGAGGAAGCTTCTGCCGAGGGTCCTGAAATTGGTGAAGAACGACAGCTCCAAAGCGAAGCCTGCTTTATTGTCGCTTATTGGCAGCATCATGAGCACTGATTGTGTCAAGAGTAAGAGCCTGTTGAGCTCTGTCGTTTCGACGGCGGTCGAGTTTCTGAGCAGCGATGATTGGGCGGCGAGAAAAGCTGCGGCGGAGGTTTTGGAGAAGGTCGCGGCGGCGGAGAGATACTTAGCGGCGGAGTTTAAGAGCTCTTGCGTGGCTACATTGGAGAGCAGGAGATTTGACAAGGTAAAGATTCAATTTTTATTTCAGAAATTAATTTCTTGATTGATTACAAAAGACTCAAAAACATAAAAATTTGTGTATTAAGGTTAAGCTTGTGAGGGAGAGGATGAATCGAGCATTGGAAATGTGGAAGGATCTTCCTGAATTATACGAAGGCACTTCATCGCCAAATGGTAATTGCCTCTTCATTTCTGTTACATAATTTGGCCTAATTCATGTGCAAATTTAGTAGTTGAATATATGAATGAATTAATGGTTGGTTGTTGGAGATAAGAAGCATCCTAATTTGGTTGTTGGAGATATGAAACAATAAAGCTAAACTCCTCTTGTTTCACTTCAATTGTACACTTGAAATGCTGACTTAATCTTGATTTTCAGTTCAATCAGATGGCAGCAGTGTTCTTTACTCACCAACACCTTCCGATGTTGGGTTGGAAACCCCACAACGGAAAATGTTTCCGATTAGGTCACCTTCGTCTAGCTGTTCGTCGACAACCAGCAGTAAGAAGAGCACTATAACAAAGGAGGAGGTAATTAAGCCGAGCATTTGCAGTGCCAGTAAGCTGAACTTAAAGAAAAATTCCCGTTCCAAAGTGGTGCCTTTCAACTACAACGACAACTCCATCAAATGTGGGATTGAGAATCAAAAGGAGTTGGAGGACTTATCTCTGATTCAAAGGCAGCTTCTGCAGATTGAAAACCAGCAATCCAATTTGTTGGACCTCCTCCAGGTGCTGCCATCTTGTCTCTTTTCATGTGATTCTACTGATGATGTTCGTACTTGGTACACTGTTTCTTACATCTTCGGTTCCCAATCTGCAGAGGTTTATCGGGAGCTCCCAGAAGGGGATGAGTTCGTTGGAGAAACGAGTGGACGGGCTGGAGAAGGTGCTCGATGAAATGTCACAGGATTTCGCGATTTCAAGGACTTCAGACTTATCGCCGGCATGCTGTATGATTCCAGGTGCAGAGTTTCTGAGTCCAAAGTTCTGGAGAAAAGCAGAAGGCCAAACTGTTCATTCAAAGTTTTCTTCTTCTCCTTTCAGAAACCACCAATGCTTGAATGGAGATGCAAGTCTTGGGATGTCAAAGATAGAAACTCCAAGAAACTCATAACTGTATTCATTCCTAGATATTATTCTTTTGATTTAGCTGAGTAAAAGTTACAGTTTATATATGTCTTTATCCACTTTTACTGCTTTACAAATGTTTACTCACTTCAATGTATGTACATAGTTTTTGAATAGCATATTGATAATCCATAATATGGAACAAAATCCCATATCCCATTACAACTTATACAGATAAAAATGGATTTTGATCTTATAAATATGGGCCTAAAAAATGTTGGGCCCGATGGGCTTATCACATTCATAGGCCCAATGGGCTTGGATGAGTTGGACTGTATTTGACATTTCCAGAGCTAATGTTTGATCTTTAATGGCAAATAGAAAAAAATTAAGAAAGCAGCAGGAGACGATGATTTTACCCAAATAATTAGGAAAATTGCCCAAACTCCATAGAAGAAAAGGGGAAAGTGTTTTTGTCCGCTTCTTCAACTACCTTAGTTTTAGAGGTTTCAGAGTCTTCACAGTTCACACGTTGAGAAGGTGTGCTTTCACCTTCTTCTACAGATTTTTCTAGTTTATGACAACAATTTTTACCCTGTTTTCTCTTTCAGGATTTTTGCTGCAGGGAAGAAATTAAGCATTAATGGGCGTGATTGATTTGCTCGGCAAGACTTCATCTTTTTGTGTAGACAGAGCAGAACTCAGTCCCAGTTGTAATTTATTTCAGGGGAATCTGAGGCGTGGCCAAATTACATTTATGACCCCGCCAGCCTCCGCCTCTTCCGCCGCCATCCCGGTGATAGAGGATGGCCAAGAAAAAAGCGGAAAATCGTTGACTGGAGATTCGTTTATTCGACCCCATCTCCGAAAATTGTCCCCATATCAACCTATTTTACCTTTCGAGGTAATTTCCTTACCAAACACCATTTCATTGTCCTATTTATGTTTCAGAAGAGCTTGAGGAAAACATGAAAAGGTTAATGAACTATGAGAAGGAAATGTAGTTAGAGTGTCGATTGAAAAGGGCTTTTTTTGGGGTGCTTTAAAAATGAATATTGAATGAAGGAGAAGTTAGCTGCCAAATTTAATGGTTCTTGACTGTATAATCCAATACTGTTGATAGTGTTTGATAGTCTTAAGGTCATACTGCATGTGCTTATGCATCAAAGATCAAGATTTCTGATGGAGCGTTCCATTCCTTTGAATGAAGGCTTTTTCCTCATTAATTGAAACGTCTTTTCTACATTCTGTGGCTGAGTTTTCTTTGAAACGGAGCTTAGTTCTAAACCCCTTAGATTGCTCTCCATAGTCATACATTTTGAATTACCTTCATAATATGATGTGATTATTAGCATGGTTTGCTAAGAGAGAATAGTGAACCTGGAATAAGAGGGATGCCCTACTGTGCAATTTCGATTCCATGAGGATATCACGTAAGAAATTATATTTCAGTGAGACTATGGTGAAATGTTGTCACTGACTGACAGTTTAGAGAAGTTGATCCATGTGCTGTATTAAATATTTCTTAAGCTTTTAGATGCTATAATATCTTGCTGATAGGCAATGCTATCTATTAAGTGATCAACTCATGGATGCCACTAAATTCTTCTGGAATGCATATTTTTGTTTTCCGGTTGGGGTTATTGGCAACATTTTCTGGTGGTGTTATCTGATTAAATGGATGTATTCCTTTTTTCCCTTTTTTCATGGTTGAGGCTCTGACTACATGCTTATCTTTTTATTATTTCTTCTGTGAAATGTTCCTTCCATTGAAGTTACTTAATTTTTGAATTTGCCAGCTTTTTTACTCAAACGGATTATTTGTTGTGTCACTGACATACATCAATCATTAAAGTTTTGTCTGGTCTTGCACATATGCATATCTAAGTATCTCAATGCTTGCTATTTGTTTATCAAACCAGAGAAGACAATTGCTTTTATTGAATGATCATGATTTACTAAGTCTAAGTCTTTCCTTCTAAATGTTTGTGTTATATGTGCAGGTGTTGTCTACTCGTCTTGGTAGGAAACCTGAGGAAATTGTCAAATTGGATGCGAACGAAAATCCATATGGTCCCCCTCCAGAGGTACACCGTACATTGCATAAAGTCTTTTTTATATGGATGTCTATTTTCATGTTTTGCAGGAATTAGTTTATAGTTTACATGATTACACTATGGTGCTACTAATTTCTTGTAGGTTTTTGAAGCGTTGGGTTCGTTAAGATTTCCTTACATTTATCCTGATCCTGAAAGTCGTAGATTGCGAGCTGCACTTGCTGAAGATTCTGGTCTTGAAGCTGACTATATTCTTGCTGGCTGTGGTGCAGATGAACTCATCGATTTGATCATGAGGTCTGTAGCTCAATCCTTTCTGAAGTTTTGAGTTTCAAGTTTTGAATTTTTGCTTTCAAGTTTAATGCATGTCTTTGTTTCAACTGATACTCCAGATGTGTTTTAGAGCCTGGTGACAAAATTTTGGACTGTCCACCAACATTTACCATGTATGAGTTTGATGCAGCTGTTAATGGGGCAGTTGTTGTCAAGGGTTAGTTCTTTTTTTCGTTGTTTCTACTACCAAGTGGTGTCCGATTCACTCTGACTTCTTTATTTTTATGTTTTATTCTTGTATGCTTAAGCATCTCTCTCTCTCTGCTTTCTTTATATTCTTGAATGTGTTGTTGCTAAATACATGTCTGGCAGTTAATGAAATTATAAAAACCCGATTTTCGGCAATAAATTGAATGTGTGTGGATGCTAGCTATCAGTTTACAGTTAAGCCTTTTGCATTTTACTTGATTATGTTGCTTACGGAATTGTTATTGTAAGTCCCTGCTTTCTTCTAACTCTGGACTTATCCTATCTCAGTCCCTCGGAAGCCAGACTTCAGCTTGGATGTGAATAGGATATTTGAAGTTGTTGAGCAGGAGAAACCGAAGTGTATATTCCTGACCTCACCTAATAATCCAGATGGAAGGTAATAATGATCTGGGTCCACTCTTTGTATTTGTTGGGAATACAAAATCTTTAATTCGCACAAGTTATGACACAAGTATCACGATCCATATTTCATCTTTTCTGCTGTCTGCCAGGATCAACTTTGCTCCTCTGTGTGCCTTGCACTTCTAACAACTATGGTTTAAGCAGCCTGTATATCATAATAATGTTGTTGCTTACCTACAGTTTTGTAATTGTTTAACCTTCTATAACTTTTGCTGTTATGTCCTGATGTTGGATTCCTTCCATGTTTCCTGTATGTGACTTATTTCTTTTTGGTCTGGCAGCATAATCGATGATGACACTCTTTTGAAAATACTTGGTCTGCCAATATTGGTTGTGCTGGATGAAGCGTATATTGAATTTGCAGGAATTGAATCTAAGATGAAATGGGTGAAGAAGTATGAGAATCTAATTGTGCTCCGGACCTTTAGCAAAAGAGCTGGTATTATCCTTTCCCTTTTAGATGCTAATCATTTTATAAAACTTTTTCACATCGAACTACAAGTGCTTACTTATCATGAAAAATATTCATGGGTTGTTGCCTGAATTATATTGGCCCCACTGGTTGAATAATGCTCTAATGCACATAATTCTGTTGGCTGATAAAGCCTATAAATATTAGCATGGCATCTGTATCACGAATTTGAGTCGATGATTAAAACTAATATTTTGGTGGGTGCAGCTTTAGCAGGACTTCGAGTTGGATACGGAGCATTCCCTTTGAGCATTATTGAATACCTATGGAGAGCTAAGCAACCATATAATGTGTCAGTTGCAGCTGAAATTGCAGCTTGTGCTGCATTACAGAATCCAACCTATCTAGAGGTACCTGAAATTTATTGACAGAGATATAGTGTTTGGCTTTCGACTATATCTATAATTATTTGAGACTCTTATACTCATCATTTCTTCGATTATGCCAGAACGTGAAAGTAGCTTTGGTGCAAGAGAGGGAGAGACTCTTCAAACTTTTGAAAGAAGTGCCATTTCTCAACCCATATCCAAGCCACTCCAATTTCATTCTCTGTGAGGTTACATCTGGAAGGGATGCAAAGAAATTGAAGGTATAAATAAAACATGGATACACTTTTTCCCTTTCGCTATCTATCTTTTAAAGCTTCTCTCGAGTGGTTCTTACTCTTTCGTTCTCCCCCTCTCTTTTCGGTCGAATAACTCATTATAAGAACTCACACCTTACACAGGAGGACCTGGCAAAAACGGGGGTGATGATTCGTCATTACAGCAACAAAGAACTAGTCGGTTATGTCCGTGTTTCTGTGGGCAAACCGGAGCATACAGATGCTTTAATGGAGGGCCTAAAGCGCCTCTATTAATCAATCTTTTGCAATATATTGGATCAATATTACCTTTTTTTGAGCAAAGGCTTTCAATTGTAAAAGATCCCAGGTGAAATCCCACATTTGTTTCGAGGCCTTTTCTTGTCAGGAAATAAGGCGTTTTTGGTATATGTACAATTAGTGACGGACTAGGATTTCAGCTCAGGGGGCCCAACTCCTTTAATAACAAAAAATACAAGAATTCTAAACTAAGAGTATAAATGTAGTATATCACAAGTTTGATTAAGTCAACATATCATATCGTTTCTCTTCTAATTAATACATAATAGCTTCATTGCTAATATCAGCCTTCTTATTGTTATCTTGACTTCATGATTTATTTTCCCCATCCCCGTCCCCGCCAATTTCACGGGGAATTTTTTTTCCCCATCCCTGCCCCGCGGGGATCCCTGTTCCCCGTGGGGATTCCCCACCCACAAATTTTTTTTTTTTGATGTATAAAAAATAATATTTTAATATATAAAAATAATCCACAAATTACATATAACTAAAATGTCAACAAAATCACCAAAAAATTATTCAATTTGTATAAAAGATAGTATATTATTTAATTATACTATCTTAAAAGTACAATGATAACTTATATTATTACATTTTCATTAATTTTTTCAATACTTAATGCATTTAGAAGAGGATGAGAAACAAGGGATAAATATATATATAAATTGGTGGGGCCCCGTGTCCTTGCCCCGCCCCGCTAGTCGGGGAGAAAATTGCCCCCGTCCCCGCCCCCGCGGGGGTATATTTCGAGGAATCCCGACCCCGATCGTGGCGGATCCACGCGGGGAACGGGATTCCCCGCCCCACTGCCATCCCTACACACGCGCATAATGCATATACATAATTTTTCATTTTCTTTAAATTAAATTATAAAATTACTATAATAACCCTACTAATTTATCAAATTTTGAGGGGGGCACTGGCCCATAGTGGGTCCAGTCTCTATGTACAATACTTCTTTTATACCACAAAATCAAATCAAATTAAACCTTTCTATCACAAAATATGGTTTTGTTACATTTTTTTATTTATGAAAATAAAAAAATATCTTTTGTGATGAAAAGTAATACATTTTCTCACACTATTAATTCTTAAAAAAAGATATTAAAAGACATCCAATGTCTTAAGCAGACATGATAAGTTGAAGACGACAGCAATAACGTGTGGAACACAGAATGGTTTTGTATTTGATTGCCTAAACGAAACGTATGGTTGCAATTTAGCAATGGAACATGCTCACCCATTTCTATCATTTTGCTTTTTCCACAAACAGACAAATAATGATAAGCCTAGTTAACAACCTAAATGCTAGGCTACCTGCCCTTAATTACCTATTAATTTCACATTATAGATAAGTGTATGTACTTTTGTAACAAATAAGGAACAGTTTAACACAAGGAGCAATATATGTGGATTTCATTACATCAGTCTTTCTCGAGATTGATTTGGAAATTTCCATTAAATCTCAAAAATTGGATTAGCCCTATTCGGGAAAATAAAATGTTTCAGCTGTCAATCAACTAAAATTCCAACGTATAAATAGTAAATTTAGGTCAAATTTGTAAGATCCTGTGTCAGCTTCGGATAATATTCATAAACATTAACTAACATATCTACACTTATTATTGTAAGGTTTAAAATACACTAAAATACCACATTTTTCATAAGAGACTACTTCTCCACCACAAATTATAATTTTCTCTAAATTCTACTACAATTCAAGATTTGACATAATTGCCTTGTGATAAAAGTCAAAAAAGAAAAAGAAAAGATCACTTTCTCTCCGTATTAGTACAATCAGTTATATTTGTATAACTCTATAAAAAAATATCATGTAAACTATCACATATTATAGGTTTTTCAAAAATAATAAAACTATTCTTTCAAATGAATGTTTTAGAGAAAGTAATGAGTCCAAGGTATACTATTGTAGGGAAATGCTAAAATGCACATGGTGGATAATTTTTAATATATCTAATACTAACATGTAATAATGTATTGAATTTTCATCACGTCATCAATAAACAGATTAATACATGCCTATAATTGGTAAATGGCAGGAGCATAGTATTGGAATAATATGTAAGAAGGTTGAAAGAGAAAAAGAAAAGGAGAAGAAGCATTAACGTTAAAGTGAAAAGCAGACAAGTGGCAGAACCCAACCAGTGTCGGCGCAGGGCAGGGCAGGGCAGGGCACAGATCTGGCCACAGAATTTAGGCATTCCAATTCGAATCCCTTCCTTTCTTGTTTTAAACTTGTTTACAAGATCTCTAAATTCTCATTTAACACAAAACAAATGAACACCTCTTCAGATCAACGCCGCAAGAGAAAACGCATTTTCAGACAATCTGATTCTCCACTCTTCTCTCTTCTGCCATTGTTGTCTGTAAGATCTCTTCTCATCTGCTTTAGCTTCCTCACCTTTCTCTATCTCTTATCCTTCTACACACTTCCCTTCACTTCTTCATCTTTTCACCCTGTTCTGGTCGTTTCCAGCTTGTCTTTGCTCTCTTCTTCCTCTTCTAGTTCTAACACTGCTAGATCAGTTCAAGATTTTGGTACCCTTTTCTTCCCTTTGAGAATTGAGAACCGGGTTTTGTTCCCTGATCATGTTTTGTTACTGGTGGGTGGTGGGGGGAAAGATGGGGTGATGAAGCCCAGTGATGCTGGTGATTTAGAATGTGTTTATTTTGGTGAAACTGATTTGAGTAGAAATAGGAAGGATAGTGGTAATTTTTCTGTGCAAAAGGTGTTGTCTTTAGATGAATATGATGAGCTTAGGAGCATTGTGAGATGCCCACTTCCATTCAAGAATTCTTCTGCTGAAGCAAACTTGAGATGGAGGGGTAAAGATGGGATTTTTAGGGAAATCTCTAATGGATTTTGGTTAAGTAATCACACTCTAAATTCTTCTTCTTGGGACAATGTGGTGTATGCAGCTGCTTTAGATGGAAACACCACTGTTGTATTTGTGAAGGGGCTGAATTTGAGGGCTGATAGGGATTCGAATCCGAGCCAGTTCAGTTGCCATTTTGGGCTAGGAAAATCGGATGAAAATGAGAGGTATATGATTAGAACAAAGGCTTTAACAGCTGCTCAGGAGGTTGTGAGGTGTTTGTTGCCTCGAAGCATGCAAAGCAAGCCCGAAAAGGTTCAGGGGATTCGGGTGACTATAGGTGTTCAACCCTATGTTCATAGTCGAGCTCGTAGGCGTGCCCTTATGCCATCCGTGGCAAAGATAACGAGTTCAGTTAAGATAAAGAAGAGTGAGGGGAAGTACGAGCTTTGTGTGTGTACAATGGTGTGGAACCAGGCTTCAGCCATCCGCGAGTGGATAATGTACCACGCGTGGCTTGGAGTCGAGCGATGGTTCATCTATGATAACAATAGTGATGATGGGATTGATGAGGTTATTCAAGAACTTGATGTTGAAAACTACAATGTTACAAGGCATGTCTGGCCATGGATCAAAACTCAAGAAGCAGGGTTCTCTCACTGTGCTCTCAGAGCTAAGGATGAATGTAACTGGATATCTTTCATGGATGTGGATGAATATTTTTACTTTCCATACTCAACTCCTAGACACCAAAGATTCCGGAAATTAGGTTATGCAGGGCAGAATTCGTTACGTACCTTGGTAGCAAACGTCTCGTCAGCATCACGAACCATAGCAGAAATCCGAACTTCCTGTCACAGCTTCGGGCCATCAGGGCTCGATTCACCTCCACCACAGGGAGTTATGGTGGGTTACACGTGCCGGCTTCAGAGTCCTGAGAGGCATAAATCGATCATTAGACCGGATGCACTGGATTCCACGCTGCTCAATGTGGTGCACCATTTCCACCTCAAGAAGGGATTCAAGTACCTGAATCTGCCTTTGAGTACAGCAATCATCAATCATTATAAATACCAAGTGTGGGAGGTGTTTAGAGCTAAGTTTTACAGAAGAGTAGCTACATATGTTGCTGATTGGCAGCAAAACCAAAATGAAGGATCACGAGATAGAGCACCGGGGTTGGGGACAGAGGCGATCAAGCCACCTGATTGGTCGCAGAAGTTTTGTGAAGTATGGGACACGGGGCTGAGAGACTTCGTCTTGGCTAATTTGGCTGATCTTTCGACTGGTTTGCTGCCATGGGAGGCGCCATCATCGTCTCTGACTGAGTGATTGATGACCTTGGGTAGGTCTTTGAGGCTCTCACCTGCCATTGTATAGAAGAAATTCACACTGAATATTCATTTTTTTGATTGTTTTACCATTAATATTACTTCGTTTACTTTTCAGTTTTCACCAGAAGATACAGAATTTTACATAGCAGTAATTCTGGTGACAGATGTGACTTGCATACTTGTGCTGTTTTATTGTATTAACTAGATACTGGAAATTACATGCTGATATAAGCATTTTTGCCATTCTTCTTGAATGGGAAATTCTCAACATCCGTTTCAGGTTACAGCTTGTGAAAAACTTGCAAAAAGGATGTGATTGAAACCAAGATCTAATAGATGTTACATAACAAAAACATGAGATCAAAATTGACGATGAGCTGTAGCATCTTCTAACATAACTCTGGGCCTGTTATAACTTGAATGTGGATCGAGTCTCGCGCTTTAAATCACCACCATGGCAGCATCTCTCTGTCTCATGAAAATGGAAGAAAATCATGAATTTACAAAGATAGCATCAGAAAACAAATCTGGATAGAATACCTGAGATTTGAAGGGTCAAGTTCTTGTCATGGGCCTCATGGCATGTTAGAATAAAAAACATCAACTAAGCTATGTGACAAGGCATTAAAAGTTCAAATTATAAAGCAGTAAAGATGATGGAATAGAGTTAACAAACAGTAAATAAACCTAACTTTGAAAGATTACCTTTGGATGTGATCTTCAAGCATCATAAGCAGATCAGGAAGTCAACACTCTAATTGATTGTTCAGCGGTTTTTGGGCACTGTCGATAATGAACTACTCACAACTTTTGCAAGCGTAGCATCTAACTTCTCTCCAATTAATGTGATCCATGCCTAAAATTCATAATAAATTTGAAATCTAAGAGACACGATTCAGATGAATTTAATGATGGCAAAGACAACAACTACTTACATCAAGCATGATTCAGATGAAATTCACAGGATTAATAAATCTTGTACAAGTAAGAAATTAACTATTTATCCTCCACTGATAGTATGTGCGAGGCAAAAGATGCTCCTCTAGAAACACACATTAACTTTTGGCCAAGCAATTATATTTACTGAAAGCTACAAATGAAATAAAGGTAGAGATTTAAGATCATTAAACATTACTACAATAGCAGAATAGATCATGAGAAAGTTGTGCATTCAGACAAGACGGGAAACATGTAGAAAGTACAGAATATAAAATTCTATACAGAACAAGCTAATATTAGAGAAAGATACCTGATCAGAAGAGGTGAATCCCCTGATTGTGTCACCACCAACTATTGCAATTCCTTTAACCCCAAGGGGTTGCAAGATAACTGCCTAAAGACATCATGATTCCCAGAAAATACTAATTATATGGTAGAAAGGTCATGTAAATTGATGAGAGGACAAGATAGAAAACTGAAATGACAGAAGTTCTGCTTGGTTACAAGTGGAAAGTTTAGCGATTTATGCACACAATCAGGAAGGCATAGTACAATAAATAACAACCGCATGAATGTAAAATATAATTTTTAGCGGGATGAAGATATGGGATGCATAAAGGTCCTTAGCCTTTACCATTTATAATCCAGGTAAAATGTTGTTATACGTCCAAAACACCACACACTCACATAGATACTCTAAATTTTTACAATATCACGTCTTATGACTGGCATGTATATAATAACTAATGGCTAATTGCATAAAAAGACAAGAGCCACTAACAAAATACCTGTGTATTTGAAGGTAGAAATGGAAGCTCAGTCTTCCCAGGATAAAGTGCCAAATTGGCCAAATAACTTTCTGAAATATAGATGAAAATGTTTGTTTCTTCAAAATTAACACACCAACAAAGGCCTTGATAAGATTATTGTTTATTGTGCAAATAAAAGTGTGATAAGATCTCACGTGATCCAGATTTTGCAACGCCATTATATAGGGATCCTTTCATTAATTTGTCGGCATCTACAACCATGGGCTCATCTCCCTTTGAGGGAGATACATCAGCAGTTCCTATTTGCAAAATGCAGATGCCGTCATAAACAACGACAAGAGACCTGCAGCATGTAGCATCTGATAGAGACTCCCATGCCCTGATAATCAACAAAAAGCATCAGAACAAATGTAACAATTTGCTATAGTTAAGAGACATTTTATTGGAAATTAGCCTGAATAGAATTATTCATGGCTCAATTTTCAATTTTACCACAGTATCCCAGAAGGAAATTATATTTTACAACACAAGATTTTTTGCTGAATTAAGTTGAATCTTGAGAAAGGCATTTTTTCCTTCATAAAATTATGACTGTTTTTTTTTTAGTAAATGTGAGACAATGGTGGACAACTATTTCAATGAAATAATATACTATAAGAGGCCAAATCTTTTCAAGACTAGATTTCTGAAATTCGCGAGATTTGAAGACAAAAATTGAAGCATATAGAGGCACATTCTCCATAAACCATCTTTCTGAAAATATTACTCTATATTCTACATGATTCTTCTCTGCTCTAAATGCTCTTTTTTATCCTAACTTCTTTTTATCAGATTATTTTACAGTGAAAAGATTGGAAATATCTGGAAAACTAACAAAAAAATATTTTAAAGGAAACATAACATGAATTTAGAAGATTAATTTCCTCAAACTAAGTTATGCAAATGACATAAAGATCAGTACCAGAGTAACTCAGAAATAACAAATTCAGGAAGGTCATGATATATTCTTCGACATTCCACTCCATTCGGATTTACCTGAAGTTTTAAGAGTGAAAATAAAAAATATTTACTGCATCAGAACAATGCCAAAATCAAAACCAAATGACTAGTTCAGAGGGAGAGAGCCTAAAGTAGAATGAAATGTAGTTTCCTTACCACATAAATAGTTTTTGGCCGAATAGAGAGCCATACGAGACCATTCAAAATATTTGTAACAGCTAAACCAAGGGTCAGTAGATCCGCCCTAGACTGTGAACTAAAGTAACACGGACCAATAAGTCACTGAATACAACATTCAAGATTAACAAGAAAATATGATCCAAGTGTCAGCATCAAGTTATAGTAATTATTAGCCATCAATAGTAAGTATCAAAGAGGAGAACTTGCACCCATTGTGGCCTTTCACATATCGTTCTTACAAATATTCATCCCCTAAGGCCGATCGTTTCAAACTTTCACTCAGTGACGCTGATATTTCAATATAGCAAAGAATCCAACAATGTCATTTGGACAAGGACAAAATCCAATATACATATGGCAAACATTCACTAGCTTAAAATTAATTCAACGTTGACCTATCAGATCACCACCCAAACCTAACAATTCGTACAGGGCAACACAAAAAAAGCATCATAGATTATGATTAAGAACTTTATACATTCCTTTCATCATTTTTGCTCGAAAGAAGCATATATATATATATAATAATTGAAGTACCTGCTGGCGTCAGCAACAGGAGCAATCCCGGAAGCTGTTCGGTTGAAGAGCACGGCCAACAGAGATACTCCACCGACGTATATCGGCAAGTTCCGGACAAAATCGTCGTTTTTTGACACCCAGTCCGCCAGCAAGTCCTTCTTAGGCTTTGGCCCTTGATATTCTCCCTTCCATTTTCAACAGAATTGCAATCAATATCCCAGCAGCGAATATTAATAAACGGAAAGGAAATGGCTGAATTGCAGATTGCGAACCTCTGGATTGAGAGCAGCCCTAATTGAGCGGTGGCGGGAAATAGAACGGTGTCGTTTTGGGTTGTTTTTTAACGGAACAACTAATCGCTGAAGAATTCCCGCTTCCATGGAAAGTCGGTTACTGTGTTTCTGTAATTGCTTCAACTACATACGATGATGACCAAACAGAGCAGAGCCTTCAAATTAGGTCCCTCAAAAATGCCATAATTCGTATAGGTCCTTTGATTTCTGTCGCTTGACAAATAGGTCCTCACACCCTAAAATTAAGCGCAACAGATCCAAGCTTAATTATTATTATGGGTGAACATTACATACCCGGATCAATTGAGCGACTTGATTTATTAAAATATTAGTTCATTTTGAACTTTTTTTATTTGTATCAGTTATATTTTTGATTGAATTAGTCGATTTTTAACCCCATGATTTTACTTGAACCAACAACTAATTGCCGCTATAAAGAAAGGTAAGTCTTAATACTCGGAGTTGATTTTGAAAATTCTTAAAATTCATGTTCTTATCATCATTTTTGTAAAATCTATTTTAAGTGACCATTAAAGATTTGCTTCAGAGCCTACGAATGGGCTGGGCCGCTCTCTTGGGCAACTCATCACAATCCATGAAGGTGCTTTGGGCCCTCATTAGCCCAGGCTTCACTCAAGTCCAATTAGGTTGGGAACCATAGGATCCTCATAGTTAATAAACAAAAATTTATTGAAATAAAATTGAACACATATATAGAATGTACTTTTGGTTGATGTTTTTCTTTGTCATTGTCGTAATGCTAATATGCATGTGTCAAAGAAATGAGAAAAAAATGACAAGACATTGCTCAATTATGTGACCATTTGACATTAACAATGGACAATTGAAATTGTTTGTTTTTGGAAAGAAAAAATAAATAAGGAAGATTGAAATGGTCAAATAAAAAGATAGTGGGTGTGTGGTTGATGGGTGTTAGATAGATAAAGAGATTTAGTGATTGCTATTCCAATGCAAAATAAAAGGCAGCCAATAATTGTGTGAATTATTCTGATTTATATCTACATATATGTCGTTTTCTATTTCTTTTAAATATTTATTGCTATTGAAGTATCTATTTCGAGATACGGGTCACACTTCCATGACTTCCCATCCATTTTTTATTTGGGTTTTTTAATTATAGTAGATGAAAATCTATGGTTGAATTAAATGTGTTGTAATATTTGCTACAAAGAGTAAAGAAATATCTTGAACAATTTTGTTTGTTTTTATAATATGTCTTACAATTAATATATGGTTTTCATATTTAGACAACTGCTTTATTTTTAGCAATATTTTGCTCAAAGAAGAACTCCACCAAAATGCTCTATAATTGCTTAAGCAATATGGATTTGGGAAAAGGACAAAAAATGTGATATAGGTTATAAGAGTGAGAAACACGTGATTCTCGATCGTGTGGACAGTGTAACTTGAGTTGTCAGAAATTATTTCACTAATTTCTAGAAGATCATACTTGATTAGTTCGGTAGATGAGTTTACATGACTGATAACCCCTCAAAATACTATTTTTCTTATAATTAAAATATAAATTATCACCCAACATAATTTAATAGATTACCACTTTTTGATAAAATGACCATAAAACTCCCTTAAGGTGATCATTGACAAATGCTTTTTCCAAATCAAGTTTGCTATTTCCAAATTAATTCATCAATTTTGATTTCTCTAATTTCAATTCATATATTTTAAGAAGATTCGAAAAACAGTATATAGGTTGGAAACTGTCGACCTACCCCTTTATTATCTCATTGAGATACCAGGGTAAGCTGGCTGTTCACAACGCCACGTATCGCCTCGGAATCGATCCTTGAAAATAGTATCAGAGCCTGAGTTTATTAAGAACTAAATTTTATATTTTTACATATAATCTGTAATTAACAATTTGGTGAGGAGAATCATTCAAGAAAAGAATGGATTTGGACGAATGTCCAAGATGTATATTCTACAGGAGATATCATCAAATTTTGACAATGTATGCTCAAGAGCATCGAGATCAGGTGACATATTGGCATAACCAATATGCTGAGAAAGAGGAAGCAGGTGCCGACGAGGAAACCTTGAGGCAGTGCGACAGACGAGCCGCATATCACATGGGTTACCTTACGGTAAACGAAATGTTATATTGCAATCTGATGAATCATCATGAAGCAGCCCATCAAACTCATGTCTGATGGAGTGCCCGAGTGGAAGGAGATACTTCCTGATACCTCTAAGATCTCCGAAGATCTTAGGGAAATCCAGAAGACGGTGTAGAGTTATGGCAACCGCCATAATCACCTACCGACACAAGTTCATCAGATCCAAAGCAAAATGGTATCAGAGCTTATAAAGAACTCCGAGCCTCTATCGCGTGACCTGGCACGAAACGTGACTCTCCGTAAGAGTCAACCCCCGTAAGGGTACAGTAGCCTGCGAGGAGAAACAACTGCTGTCAACGTGATTTGGCCCTTGGGATTAGCAAGTTGAGCTGATAGGTACCCTTTGTGGCGTCACCCGGCTCATCCTATGTGGATGCAAGGCTCTGGGTTTGGGTATGGAGGCACAAAATAGCATAAAGAATCAGATGACCACTAGTCCATTCTCCATATACATTTATATCGGAATGATATATGAGGAATACAAGGCCGAATATTTCACCGCCTATATCGACTCAGGTGCCGGAATATGTACTGCAAAGCAGGAGGTTTTCCCTAAAGAAATCGGAGAAGATCTACCAACTATCGCTGGAAGGGATTTCTCTAAAAGGACTCTTATCCTTAATCGAGGAATCAAGCAAGCGGAAATCATGATCGGAGGTGCAGGCGGTACCCCATGGTACAAAGTCAAGACGCCACCAATCTACTTTCATGATACATGCGCAGATGTGTTGTTAGGTAACAATTTCCTACAAACATTCAAGCGCTTTACACAGGAGAATGAGATAAGAAAACTTATTTTCACAACCCTATGTGATCATAAGATTATTGTCTAAAGACTACTAGAGGTATTCTACAAAAAAATGTCTATCACTTTTCGTAGCAAGCGTGGTGATGAAGCCAAACTTCGAAATCCAAAAATGGCGGATATAAGGAAATTTGGCGATGCACTATTATCCTACTGACAGTATAGTCCAAACAGGATAAGGACCAACAAGAGATGGGATAATCACTTGTATTCATTTAAGATACAAGGAGAAGAAGAAGTTCCTCAAATAGTTATTGCAGAAGTAATAAGCCTATTGGAAGATTCATCGAGTGAGATTTTCATTGATGAACAGATTTCACTCAAAGATATCAAGAAGAAGATCCAAAGGAATTACAATGAAAATCATTTGGCATGGTGGAACAAGAACGAGCTCAAAGCATCCCTAAAGGTTAAACCAGGAAAGGAACACGAGTTCATAAGATACAAGTTAATCCTTATGAACCAAGAGGATCGTGAGGACATGCAGAAAATACTTAAGGAACATTTGGACCTTAAGTTAATCTCACCAGGAGTTTCTCCATACAGCAGCCCGGGATTCCTTGTAAGGAATCATGGAGAAATCAAGAGAGGAAAGCCAAGACTTGTTATTAATTACAAAGGGATTAATGACATCTTGGAGTTCGATGGATACTACATCCCGAGTAGAGAACACCTGGTCAACAACATCAAAGGTGCCAAGGTATTCTCTAAATTCGATTGTAAGTCTGGATTCTACCAGATTATGATGGAGAAAGATTTCCTAACACGAGATGGAAGGACATGTTGTTGACGAGATCCTCAAACGAGTCGAGCATCTCAGGGAAAACCTGGAGAGCCTACAACGAGGCTTTGATGTTTTATGCATCAATGCAGAAGTCACCCAGCGACTTCAACAGGCTGATCAGAGATCCATTTCTAGTCTAATACGAGCATGCCAGACACACATAGACAATTGTTCACGATGCTACAGGGGCCTATCCTCCAAGCTGCATCTCAAACGGTGCAAAAAAGGGAAATACGAGAATGGGTCTCTAACCCGCAAATTATGGATTCAAATACCATAACCGAGAGTTCTGCAGATGATGCATTCCTTGAGGATGTACCAACTGTGGCAAAAGTTGAAGCTCCGGTGTCAAAACCCGAGCCTTCAAATCAACCCAACACCTCTGGGGTTAAAGATGGAGAGTTGAACCTTAAGCCACAAACTGGCAAAACTAAGGTTCAAACTGACGAGAATTTAGTTTCCCCTATGCAGGTTTACCAAAGGCAATGGGAGAAGCTGATCACCAGGATGGGTATCCATCCAGAGAGAACAATCATAAATGTCTGTTGAAAGTACCCAAGAGTTTGGATGAAACCAGAAAGTCATCCAAACGAAGTACATGAATGGTATAACTTTGGAGCCCTCGCTTCAATCTATACCGTCTCACCAGGATTCCCTGAAATTTTGAAACTTCCTAAATGGATTGGGACGGCGGTGCACGAGACTTGGGCCAATAATCCACATTTGGCCAGAGGTGATATTTTGGAATTGTACTTCTTTAGTGCAGCTCCAGAACCAGCCAAGAAGGGTTTCCATGAAGCCTTTCATTTCATCAAGCTAAGGAGACCTGACGGAAACGCCTTGAAAACCATCAAGACAGCTGTTCCGGAGGATACTCCAATTCTGGTAGGAGCATTTTCAAAAGATGAGACTTCTACCCGACGAGCATGGGGACTATGAGTTTGTCTAACCGAAATGGACAAAGTCAAGTACCCTTTCAAGTTCTTTCAGAATTCGGTGAACAGATCTTTCCTGCTGAATTCCATGACAGGAACAACCACGAGCTTTTCAGAGGACCTTTTCGAAACAAAGAGAATGATCCTATGGGAGAATAAGCTTCCGGTAAGTAAAGAAGCCTACCGGAAATTCTGCAATATGATGCATATTGGCCGATGGACAGATCATGTCTGCCAAGCATGCCCAGAGCAGAAAGAACCCGAGTTTGGAAAAGGGTTTCAACCCAAACCCGACCGACGAGAGCGAGGGACAGAAAAGGACAAAGGGTCTGCCCAAAAGAAAATTTATCCACGGGGACCACGAAGGCAAAATTTCTAAGATTCCCCGACAAAGGTAACATGGGCTGAGTCACGCCCCACAAGCATCACATGGGATAAAAGTTAAGGGAAGAAAAGTTGATTCCCCAACAACAATCACACGGGATGAGGAAAAGCTGGCAAGCACTAACTCAGTGGTTGATCCACTCAGAAAAGGTGGACAACTGGCTTAAGCAGGTTTGGAATCCGCACTTCAAGTCCGAATTTCTATCTATAAATAAGGCAGGAAGAAGGAAGCTAGGGACATCAACAATTCTCCATAATTTTCTTCAAATAAAAACATCTTTGTAATAGTTTGAGTGTTCTAAGTTTTTAGTTTCAGTATATGTGCATACGAGTTACAACCATCTCCATGAGAGGCTGATCTAGTATTCTCCTCCCAAAAGGAGATTACGGATATGTAATAAATATATTTAGTTCTTAATAAAAAAGAGGTTTTTGCTTCAACGTGTCTTCCGTTCGATCGATTTATCCCTTGGAAGGATCACCTTATACTCCTGGTGTATGAAACGAACCAAGGTTGTGCTAGGCAGTTGTTGAAGGAGATGGATAACTTGCAAATCATCTTCCCTGAGGGTTGAAGTTGAACAGTGAGAAGCTGTTCGTAAAAAGATTTGGGGGCAGTAATTTTCCAGCTGGTGATGTTGCAAACCATCTCACCCGGTGTTGTTCTGGTCAAAGAAATGTATGAACTCCAAAAGATTAATTTATTTTACGGAAGCATGTTGGGCCTGATATAGATCGATTTTAATTCATGATAAAAAATTAAGTATATGGATTGGAAGATCAAAATGGCTATGAAAAGGTTTGAGAATTTTGTAAACTTGGAAAGTCAACAAGGGTAATTGGGTAATTTTCTTTAAAAAATATGGTAGAAAAAAATATTAAGTTATATTTTGTGGTAAATTGTGATAATATTTTATCCTCGATGGTAAAAGTTTATGTTGTTATATCAAAAGTGGTATTTTGAAGTATTCACTCTTTCACTAATCTCATTAAATTAAACACATGCTTAACGTGCTAATTGTTGCTTAGTCACCAGTGAAAATTGTGTATATATACTAAAATATAATTAAGTTGCATAATAATTGAATCCTCAGATGTTGTTGCGCTTTCTTCTTTTTATTCATTTATTTCATAATATTAGTTAATGTAAAGCAATTATTAGTAAGCAGATAGATTGCAATCTCTATCTATATATATAAAGAAGATTTTAGGAAGAATTTACAAGAATGTCATTTTTCCGCCCAAAAATGTCACATCAATAAGCAATAAAAAAATTCTATTAATAATAAATTTTCAATAAAATTAATCATATAATTTAACATTCTTTTGAATGTGGCATATTGGTGCTATTTATACATAAAATTATTATAATACATAAAAACTTCTGTGAGACGGTCTCACAGATAGTTTTCGTGAGCGGATCCTTATTACCCATATGTTAAATCCATTTTCATAGATTCATATGTGAATTGTTAAGGGCGGGTCATGGGTTGACCCGTCTCACACAGCAAGATCCGTGAAACGATCTCATATAAGACCTACTCTTATAATTATTATTATCATCATCATCATCATCATCATCATCATTATGTATTATTATTTGTTGTTGTTGATGAATGTTGTAAAATATTGAACAATAATTTAATTTTTGTGTATTAACTATCATTATTTAATGTCTAAAATATTTCTCTTTCTCAAATTTAAAGTTAGAGAAATTTTAGATACTTTTTGTAATTTTGCAAAATGTTATATATAAGTAAATATTTAAAAATTTATATAGTTGATTTATCAATTTTGACCAACTTCATAATCATTAGCTTATCAATTATTCATCGATCGCATAAAAAAATTAAACAAAAGATAGAATACAATGCAAGTTTTCAAATTGTTTTAATTTTTTTTGCTAACTTTAATTACTTAATGTTTATAATAATTATTATTATTATCAATTTTAAAGTTAAACATACATTTTAAGATACGTTTTGTAATTATGAGAATGTTGTATATGAATAAATATTTCAAAATTTATATTGTTAATTGCTCACATTTAATTAATTCTAAAAATCGTTAGTTTATTAAATTATCTATCAAGCCATGACAAAAATTCAATGAAAAATAAAAAGAAATAGAATGTAAGCTTTCAAGTTGTTAATTCCCCTTTTTTGTTAACTAAAATTATAAATGATCACTTTTAACTAACTCCATTATAAACTTATCAAATTGTCTATCAAACCAACGACCATGAATTTTTATTCAAATGACAAATAGAATATAAGCTTTCAATTTCATTGTTTAGATTATTTATAAATTTTGTATTCCAACATTTTAATATTGTCAAATATAACCTAGAATGACATATTCAATGTGTTATTTGAATTCAAAATCACATGTCACAATAAAATGAATGCACAAGGAAGTTTGAAAAACACACAAGAAATAGGGATCAACCAAATTCTACTTTAATCTTCAATTAAAACTCTACATTACCCAATAATTTTTTTAAATAATAAAATATAACTTTCAAAATCAATAAAGATATGAAAAATATATTTATGTATTATACAAAATTTAGAATAATAAAAGATTTATAAACAACTTTTTAATATAAATATTAAAATAAATAATAAACTGTGCATCACGCGGGTGAAACACTAGTTAGTAATAAAACTAGTATAGAAACAATGTAATACACGGGATTGTAAAATTAAATTAAATTTACTAAATTTAAAAAAAATTATTATTTATATATGAAAAAAATATATGATTTTATACAATGTACAACGTTTAATTTAACATTAAAAACAAAATAATCTGATTTATGTATTATTTAGTTCAAATATATGTTTCATTAGTAAAATAACATAATAATTTGTTTCTCTATTAGTTAGAAAATTTAAATATTATTATATCATATTATTCAAACCTTCAAATTTTACTTTTGATAAAATGATTAAAAAATGAAAGTCAGGTATTTTTAATAAATTTAAAATTTTATTTTACAACACATATTCCCAAAACTATATGATCTTATAAATTAATTAGTTTGAAACATTTGAATAATTTCTTTTAAATCAACCCATATTTATTTATTTTTCATTATTTATTTATATTTTACTCTATTTAAAAAAACAATTTAAATTTATAAATCATTTTCTAGTATGTGTTACATTAACAAATTTAGTTGATTTTTTATATTATTTACTAATGTACATTATCAACATTAAGGTAGATACCATTAAATAACAATATTAATTAGCGTAAAATAAATTTAATTTGTAAAAAAAATAAAATGAGAAAAATTGTTAGATTGACAAGTGTCCTCTATAATTATTCCTTTAATATATATATATATATATATATATATATAAGATAATAACATTTGTCTTACTACAGGACTACTACATTCTTTTTTAAAATCAAATACTCATTAATGATCAACCAACAAAATTACGAGAAAGTTAATAAATGTAGAATAAAAGATGACACCTTTTGGTAAATGTTGCGACTAATGTAAGAACAAGCATCTCTCAATAAAGTATTAGTTACTGCATTAGCTTGTCGATATACGAGATGAATCGAGTAAAGAGGTTCCTTGATAAAGAAGTCTTCGACAACTCTGAATGATAGAACAAATTTAGATTGATCATCACAACATCTGCCACATTTTGCATTAACCTCAAAAATTACTTGTTTATCACCCCCTTCAAAACACTAAGTCAGAATAGTAAACAAGGCTAAACCCTCACATTTCTTAACCAGTGGCAAGCCGTTAAAATGTTGAGAGTAAGCTATAACAAATTTTCCTTCACGATATCTTATGATAAAACAAAAATCACTTAACGAAGAATTTAAAAATCTTACCTTTCAAGAAATGTGGAGGTGGTTTATGTCATTTCCTACAAATCAAGTTACCTATAACATCAAATAACTTCTCAGCACTCAACCCTCTTACAAATTTCCACTCATGCAAAGAATATAGTACAAATTGAACACACTCAATAGTTACCTTGAACATAGCTACATGTTTGGCCCTGTTTTGGAGTGAACATACTAAATTTTGTCGTTTAAATTATCTCACCATTTTCGCATCAACCTTTAACTAGATAAAAATAACACAACAATACTCAATTAGAAAACTACAAAGTAACACGAAACTAGGTAAATCAAAAAATGCAATCCCAATTTTCCAAAATTTCATCACCTACAAGTCTCTCCTAAAATCTTAATTAATTAATTAATACTCCAAGTCAAGTTCAGACATTTTCACTTTAATAACATTGAAAACAGCCTTAAAGACCATAAACACTTGAGAATGACATAATGTTGAGATCAACATGGCAACGTGAGTTATGTGTTGTATTAAAATGTGAAAAAGAAGAGAGAGAGAGAGTAGAGAGAGAAAGTGGTGGGGCCATGTAAGGGGTTATCCTCAGAAATTGCAATAGCAGTAGAAGACACCCACGAGGAATGGTGACCAAACAGAGCAGTAGCAATAGAGACAAAAAGCCGTATCTAAATCATATTGGAGAATATTCCTTTTTCACGGTCCTAAACCTTCCCTTCTCCTCCACCATCCTTTATTTTATTTTAATTTATTTATTTCTTTTCCTGAAATATTATTAATAAATTATTATATCTTGAATAAACCCAAATTAATTCAATTTTGAAGAGACCAAGACCAACCATTAAAAATTAGGAAACCACTAAATAGAATTTAAGGTTCCTGTGTAGATTAATAATTCCACCTAACTAAACCAATCCATGTTTATAGATATGTAAATTTTTCCTTAATATAATATATGTCAGAACTTTGGAATAATCTCTTAATATGTTGACACAAATGTATTAATATCATTGATTATATAGATGTTATAATAATATTAAAAGGAAATTAAAACTCAATTTTCAATCATTTGTGATCTCTTACCAATTAGGAACATCTCAAATCCGTAGAGAATTTTCTAAATGAAACACCCTTAGAGGAATAATCTGGTGTTTGCACCTCCATGTTTTGTCGATTTTTGTTGTGATAAATATCTTTCACCATATTGGATATTTTCTTTATTGCTTTACGGTTTGAGATATTCCTTGGACTAGACTTTCCACTTTTATGGATCAAAAGATTGAGAACACATCTCATTTTATTATCTAAATCTATTACATATCTTAGAATTCTTTGTCTTAAATTTATACATCTCAGCTAAACATTAAAGAAAAAAGACAACAATTCAACACATGTATTAGATTAAGTGATAAAAGGGTAATAATCCTATCTTTATGAATACTAGAAAGCCTTTCCCACCAAAATATGTACCCTACACTAGAAATATAATAATAGTAATTAAAAAATAAATTCTCTTAAATCAAGATAATTAAGTAGCTGTCGACTTTCGACAAAAATGGCAAACACACGATCAAATTTGACCTCTCATTACTATAATATTAACAATCATATACAGATGAAATATGAAATTGTGGTACAAATATATTTGAATTTGCACTACACATTTTATGTATAGTTTAGTGTTGATATAATGGTAACATCATTTCATATATATGTGACATCTTTGCGACATCTTTGCATCATTTATAGCGTCAGACATAAAAAAAGGGATTGAGTTTTACGTGAGACCGTCGCACGGATGATCATCTTATATGAGACAAATCAATCTACAATTTACAGCACACAATTCACATACAAATTAACAAAAATGAATTTGATTGATAGATAAAAATGATTAACAATTTATCTCATGTATACTATTCATGATATTGTCACACACGAGTTTTTTTTTTTTTTTTCAAAGTGTTGGTAAAGAGCAAAATTATGTGGAGGGTATTGATGATGAGATTGAGAGGAGCGAAGCAGGGGAATATTTCCCAAAAATGATTAGAGCATGGGAAAATGTAATTGGGCAATAAAGAAACAAAACCCTCATTGCTACGTAAACAAAGACTATAACTTCTCCATTCTCCTTCTCCACCCACTAATTCCATTTTCTCCCATGGCCTGATCCTGCATTTCTCCAATCAAGCTTTCTTCCATGGCGGCGATGTCTAGCAAATGCTCCGACCACGACGACAGCCTCTGCTCCGAGGTCAGCGCAGGCGAAGGCAGAGGCTTCATGCTGTTCGGAGTCAGAGTTATGATGGAGCTGGAGCAAGGATCCTTCAGGAAGAGCGCTAGTATGACTAATTTGGCTCAATTCGATCAATTACCCCATGAATCCATCAACGATGTCGCCGCCGGCTATGCTTCCGACGACGTCGTTCATCCCTCCGGCAGGAGCCGAGAGCGGAAAAGAGGTAATTACTGTTTTTGAATTGATCCAAGGTTTTCGTCAGCAATCAGCAAATGTTTGGTTTGATTATGGAATTAGATGTAATTCTGTGCTGCTAAGATTTAGATGATGGATTATGAATGGGTGTGAGTGAAATAAATAGGGGTTCCATGGAGCGAAGAGGAGCACAGGCTGTTCTTATTGGGGCTGCAGAAGGTTGGGAAAGGAGATTGGAGGGGAATCTCCAGAAACTACGTGAAAACAAGAACACCTACTCAAGTTGCAAGCCATGCTCAGAAGTACTTTCTACGCCGGAACAACCACAACAGGCGGCGCCGCCGATCCAGCCTTTTTGACATCACAACTGATGCTGTAATCCCTCTCTTTCCTCCTCAACTATTTTGCATTTTAATTATACTTCTTAATCATATTTATTAGCTATATTATGTCCTATTGTTTGTTTATTCAAGTCATGTAGTAATGATTAATTCAATTATTATGAATCTGTTCCTAGGAGTCAACTCCAAACAGGGAATATAGGTGACAAAATGAGGCCAGATTTGGATCTACGTGAATAATTGCAAAGCATCTAGCCTTGATTTGACTTTATCACCTCTCTGATTTTATTGGTGAACTAATACTGTAATTAATTTCTTGCATAAATCCCTCTCCTTGTTTGGTGTTTTTGTAGTTTCTTGACTTTCTTCTGTTTCAATAACAGGTTGTGAGCCCTGCAATTGAAGATCAAATGCATCAAGAAAATTTACTTCAAACTCCAACTATTCAACAACAAAACATGAACAACAATCCAGAGAATTATCCTGTTTCAATTACCCCTCTAGTGGTGCCAATCATAGCTGAAACTCTCACATTTGGGCAAGTCAATCAGCTGAACAATTCACCCAAGCCCATTAGGCCAATCCCCATTTTACCAGTCCCTCCATCTTCCAAGATGGCCAATCTGAACCTGAACAAGTCAACAGCCCCGGCCGAGCCTCCTCCCTCTCTCTCTCTTAATCTGTCGATATCATCATCATCACAATCGCCACCGTCGAATCAAGAACCGCCACCCTCCAATCAGCAGTCGCCACGTGTCGTACACGCATCAGCTTTCCAAGCATTGCCCGCTGCTAACTTTAAAGGGAGTGGTGGGGAGAGCATGATTAGTGTTGCTTGATGTGAAAAGTTATATGTGATAATATTTGTAGTGATTTATGTGCTGTAAAGTATGGGGAATCTGTTGTGCTACTTTAAGTAATGTAATATATCCTTTCTGCTAATCAAGAAAACAAGATCTCGAAGTTGGATTAGATAGCTTGGATTAGATTATTTAATTTGGTTTTTGTACAGAGGATTATCAAAGTAGTTGTCATTATCAGCTCTCAGTAGTTGAAAGTTCACTGTTCAGTTCTTTGTCTAAAAACACTTCTGGTTCAGTGTGAACTCATGTGGGGTTACTTCATTTAAGGTTTTTTATCTTCCCTGTACCCTTGTATTTTGTCTTTTTCTATGCATTATATATATATATATATATAGAGAGAGAGAGAGAGAGAGAGAGAGAGAGAGATTAAATATATCTATCTAGATTTTGGGGCCAAAACTCATTTGTCATTTTATTTAAATATTGCTACTTCTTTTTTTGTATTTTTTGGGCCAACCTCGTTTGTCATTTTGTTTAAATATTACTTCATTTTTGTATTCTATCACATCTGCGAAAGCTATCGGTGTGAGACTATGCAGCTTGCCTGTTTTTGTCGGGATTTTTCCTTTTTTTCTTTTTAATAAATATAACACAATGTGTGTTAATTTTAATTTGTATTTTATCGGAACACGATAAGTTGGCCCCATCATAAATAACTTATAAGATTGAAATATTATAGAAAATACAAAATATTGTGTGCTTGTGAGTTTACATATTTTAATGATACTAATTTTGGATATGAATTATATATCTAAATTAATTGAGTGAGCTTGGATTTGTTTGCACTTTGTTTAATACTTTTCGGGCTAGTTCACAAATGATTAAACTAACAATATATTTATCTATTACCCTATAATTTTGCGAGACAGGAAATTAAAAAAAAATATTGTTCTTGTGCATCAGTTGAATGGATCTAGATCCATGCAACTGGGCGTCCGCGGGTCGGGTCGGGTCGGGTCGGATTCGACCCGGATCCACGTCCAAATTTATTTTTATTTTTTAATTTATACGATAGTCTTTATGTTATACAAGTATAATCTTTATGTTATATGAGTATAACTTTTCTGTACAAATATCATAACCTTTAAGTTAATATACTTGGACTTTTTTTCAATATAAAATGTAAGTTAATATAGCTGAGAACCTTTACGTTATGATAATCTAACATTTATGTTATGTTGGCATAACTTTTATATATGAATATCATAACCTTTATGTGCTTAAAGAATAACATAAAGGTCGTGTTAATATAACATAAACGTTAATATTATTATGCGTAAATGTTACATTATTACAACTTAAAGGTTTAAAAGGTATTAAAACCTTAAAATTATATACTTAAAATTATTTCAATCATGTATAACTGAAAACGTTTATATTGTTATAACTTAACCTTTATGTTATATTGATATAACTTTTATATACAACTATCATAACTTTCGAAAATATAAAGGTTATATTATTATAATATAAAAATTAAATTATTATAACGTTAATGTTAAGTTATTATAACATAAAAGTTTAAAAGGTAATATATATTTATCTTACTCTATAAAATATTAAACTATCAGGATAGAAAGGTTATGCGGATATACCATAAAGGTTATGTGAACATAACGAAAAGGTTAGACGAGCATAACTAAAACGTTAGGTGAAATAACTAAAAGGTCATTGAGCGAAATTAGGGTTAGAGTCCGATTTGGGGGCGCGTGCCGGCGCATGGGGCTCGTTCTAAGCGTTTCACCTTCCGGGTCATATGACCCTAATTGCATGGCCATACAATTGGTGTATAGAAATAATTGTGTTTAAAAAATGATGTTTCATGAAAGTTGACTCATTTGACATGGAATTGCAGTGAAATAATTTGTTTTCAACTTATAAGGGATAGCTATTTTCGGTTTAATGTTTACTAGTACTCGCACCCGCGCGATGCGTGTTTTGTGATATAATGTTGGTAAATATTAATTATTTCATAATATAGTGAAAGTAATTTTAGTATATAAAAGACAATATAATATTCAATAACTAAGAAAGTATAAATTTGCTTAAGATAATTAAATTCACAACAATATATTGATATTATACACATCCAATTCACTAATCTATGATTAATACAAAAAACAAAAGTATCAATATCATGATCTTCAAATCAAAATCGGAAATTCTACCTGTAAAGTTTGTGAGTTTTTTAAAACTTCTTTATACACAACAATTATAGTCGAAACATTTTTTTTATCATTTGTGTTACAAACTAATATATTCAGTCACTTAAATTAAATATACTAATTAAAAAAATAAAAAATTATGAATTAAAAATCAAATTCAATTATTTAAATTAAATGCATGTGTGTGTGAGTATGTATATATAGAAACATTACACAATAAAATTAAAAAATTTACGTAGGAATTTGATGCAAGCACTGTCAATTATGTATTTTCAACCATTTATTTCAAAATAATTGAATTACAATTTTTTTTATTAATATCGCTAACATCAAAGATTACAAATAATTATTCATTTATAAGTATCACGTAAATTAAGTGATATAGCAAGACATTGATCATTACGATTTAAGCTCAACACAAAATCAAAATGTAGTGGTAGTCTACGATCATGACGATGACAATATAATTAGAAACTAAGCATATAATTTAAATAATCAGGTGAGCCATATAAATTCAAAATGTGCACTCTCATATAAAAATATACGAAGTCCTAAGTGTAAAGTAAAAGACTAAAATTTTATTTGATTATGAGATATTTATAATTTAAAAAATATTTAAGGTGACATATAATTCAGACTAAATACATATTATATATACACATCTTTAATAATGTTATATTTATTTATTAATTTATATTATTATGGTATAAATCATCCCCATACAAATTAATATTTATTATTGAAATTATTGTTTGGATATCTATCTATTGTTGATTTTCAATAAATTCTTCAATAAAAATTAATTTAATTAAGATCGATAAAATGAGAATAAATTAATACAATATTTATATTATTAGATCAAATGAATTAAATAATAAAAAATGCAAAATAAAAAAAATTGTTGATGGGATACTTACAAATATTAATTTAAAAAATACTTAGAATGACGTATAATTTCACACTAAATACATTATATATATACATATATATATATGTGTGTACGCATCTTTAATAGTGTTACACTTATTTATAAATTATATTTATATTAAATATGATACAATTATCCCCAAACAAATTAATATTTATTATTGAAATTATTGTTTGAACATTATCTATTGTTGGTGTATGAGAAATTATTCAATAAAAAATAACTTAATTAGTATTAATAAAATAAGAATAAACTAATACAATATATATATTATAAATTGAATGGATTAAATAATAAAAAATGCAAAATAAAAATATTGTTGATGTGACACTTTTTTGTTGAGAAAATAGTATATCTGTAAATATCTCAAACTTTTCCTCTATTATTATAATATAGAAATATATAGATAAATTTATCTATTTACCTTTTCTTTTGAGTTTCTATACAATCTATCTATATATATAAAAACAGGATATTCTGCCACAAATAATTGCAATAAATTATTTAACTATTAAATAATTACTATTTTAAGAAACCCTTTCATATTGTATTTATTTGTAAAAAACTCAATACAAATAAATCTATTTATTGTATTTTAAGAAACTCAATACAAATAAAAATAAATAAACATATTTATTGTATTTTAAGAAGTTCAATACAAGTAAATAAATATTTAATTTAAGAAATCAGTTATGATACTCAATTTAGTATTTATTGTATATAAATTTCAAATAAAAAAATAAATAGATAAATAAGATGAAATAAGGGATTATATATTTATTATCTCTCATCTTATTTTTAAGTACTTATTTTAAATGGTAAATTACAAAAAAACAACTCCACCTACCGACTTTTTTCAAATTGCAACATAATCTTTTTTTTTCAAATTGCCACTCAATCTTTCTGTGATTTTGGCGATTGCAAATATTCCGGGGAAATGAAGATTAATTTGTTCATTTTTCAACCTAAACTTTGTTTTTTTTTTAATCTAATTGCAACTTGAACTTTGTGTTTTTATCAGATTGCAACCAAGAATGAAAATTTTGATTTCTGTGGAAATATAAATAACTTAAATTCACGGAAATATTGTGAAAATATCGATATCGATGGAAATATGAGTACATATATTTATTGTTATTTTTCCTATATTTACCAATATATTCCGATATTTTCTTGATATTTATTGATATTCCATCGATTTTTTACCGATGTTACACATATTTCACCAATTTTGACCAATATTTCATTCATATTTATTTTATGAATATCGATCACACTTATAACATAAATGTCACACTCATATATATAACATAAATGTATCAGTGTGAAGCGAAAAAAAAAATCATGATTTGCGATTGAACAAAAAATTAAAGTTTGGGTTGCAATTGGATTAAGAGAAAAAGTTTGGGTTGTAAAGTGAAAAAAAATTAATTCATTTGCCGGAAAAATGACCTGAAATTTTGCAATCGGCAAAACCACAGAAAGACTGGGTGGCAATCTTAAAAAAAAAAAAAGATTATGTTGCAATTTTTAAATCTTGAAACCTATCATCCTTTTGCATATCTTCAATGAATATGTCGAGATTGCATTCAAGAGTCGTCAAATCAATACTTGAAAACTCGAATGGATAAAATGTGGCAAGTTTGAGTATTCTTTCTATGTCAAAAGAAGAGGAACAATCTTTGAGATTTAAACCACATCATGAGAATACAATACATGAAATATATAACTTCAATTCTATACGAAATTAAAACTATAATATCATCCCACATCATGAACTCATTGAAATCACAACATAAATGTCATAAATTAATACATTTCATACACATTTATGAAAATACACAGACCCTGATGTATAAACAAATAAACTAATAATTGAATCAATTAATGAATATGAATAATGATATTAAAACCTCAATAAGTATAATATATAATCTATATATATATATATATATATATATAAAAGCAGAATATTCTGCCACAAATAGCTACAATAAATATCTCATTTATTAAATTTATTAATAAACAAATACATAAATATTAATATTTAATACATTTAATTTTATACTTATTGTATAGAAACTCAAAAGAAAAAGTAAATAGATAATTTTATCTATATATTTCTATACATAATAATAGAGAAAAAGTTTGAGATATTTACAGAAATATTATTTTCTCAAAAAAAAGTCACATAACAATATTTTATTTTACATCTTTATTATTTAATTCATTCAATTTATAATATATATATATTGTATTAGTTTATTCTGATTTTATTAATACTAATTAAGTTATTTTTTATTGAATAATTTCTTATACACCAACAATAGATAATGTTCAAATATATATATATATATATATATAATTGTATTAGTTTATTCTTATTTTATTAATACTAATTAAGTTATTTTTTATTGAATAATTTCTTATACACCAACAATAGATAATGTTCAAACAATAATTTCAATAATAAATATTAATTTGTTTGGGGATAATTGTATCATATTTAATATAAATACAATTTATAAATAAGTGTAAAACTATTAAAGATGGGTATATATATATACATATATGTATATATATAATGTATTTAGTGTGAAATTATATGTCATTCTAAGTATTTTTTAAATTAATATTTCTAAGTGTCCCATCAACAAATTTTTTTATTTTGCATTTTTTACTATTTAATCCATTTGATCTAATACTACTATAAATATTGTATTAATTTATTCTCATTTTATCCATCTTAATTAAATTAATTTTTATTGAAGAATTTATAAAAAATCAACATTAATAGATATCCAAACAATAATTTCAATAATAAATATTAATTTGCATGAGGATAATTTATACCATAATAATATAACTTATTTAAACACTATTAAAGATGTGTGTGTATATATATAATATGTATTTAGTCTGAATTATATGTCATCTTAAATATTTTTAAATTATAAATATCTCATAATAAAAAAAATTAGCCTTTTACTTTACACTTAAGACTTCGTATATTTCTATATGAGAGTGCACATTTTGAATTTATATGACTCACCTAATTATTTAAATTATATGCTTAGTTTCTAATTATATTGTCATCATCATGATCATAGACTACTACTACATTTTGATTATGTTTTGAGCTTAAATTGTAATGATCAATGTCTTGCTATATCAATTAATTTACGTGATACTTTTAAAGGAATAATTATATGTCATCTTCGATGTTAAGCAATATTAATAAAATAAGCTATAATTCAGTTTCTTTTAAAATAAAAGATTGAAAATACATAATTGACAGTGCTTGCATCAAGTTCCTACGTAAAATTTCTAATTTTATTGTGTAATGTTACTATATATACATACTCACACGCACATGTATTTAGTTTAAATAATTGAAATTGTTTTTTAATTCATAATTCTTTTAGTATATTTAATTTAAGTGACTGAAGATATTAGTTTGTAACATAAATGATAAAAAAAATGTTTCGACTATAATTGTTGTTTATAAAGAAATTTTAAAAAAATTTACAAACTTTACAGGTAGAATTTCCAATTTTTATTTAAAAATCATGATATTGATACTTTTGTTTTTAGTGTTAATCATAAATTAGTGAATTGGATGTGTATGATATCAATATATTGTTGTGAATTAAATTATCTTGAGCAAATTTATACTTTAGTTATTAAATATTATAGACTAAAATTACTTACACTATATTATGAAATAATTAACATTTACCAACATTATATCACAAAACGCGCATCGCGCGGGTGCGAGTACTAGTAATTATAAAATTAAATGTATTAGATATTAATATTTATGTATTTTTTTATTAATAAATTTAAAATAAAAGTTATTAATGATTTTTTAAAATGGAAATATTTAAAAATGAGACATTTATTGTAGCTATTTTTTGCAAAATATTCTGCTTTTATATATATATAGAGAGATTTCTCTTTTGGCCTTTTGATTTTCTTATCCAAGATGATAAGATCAGCTTCCCTTTATTTGTACTACTTTTGAATTCCGGTTGAGCAAAAGGATAACTTGAAAACCAAAAATATCGATACATCGAGTCTTGTATGAGACTATTTCTTGAATTATTTTATGTGATATGAATTAATGCACAACCCATGTTTCATAATTCATATATAAATCTATAAAAATATTCAGGTTTGATTAGTGGGTAAAAATGATCGGACTTCGTAAGTATTTGTGATAATTATATAAATTGTAATAAATAAATATCAATTTTCTTTTGTTTGTTAAACGAAGTAAGTCCAAATAAATTACTTTTTTGAATGCAAAATTTAGAGAAAAAAAAAGACATATTGTGCAATCCTTTCCTTCAATTAAGTTTTGCCTAGAACCAACGAATATATAGATATATTTCATTTACCATACATGAGAGTGTGGATACATGCTGTCACAGGGGTAAAAACGAGCACAAATTTTTCACCTTTAAAACCCACCGTGCGGCCTAGTTTTCCCACAAAACTAGTCAGCCTTTCCCAACGTTGAACTTGTTAGGAACCTGCAACAAAAGATCAAACAAGCAACACACAAGCACAAGACAAGTATAAACGTGTTTGCAGCGGAACAACATAAACAACACACAAGATTTACGAGGCACCAAGCCTCAACCTGTACTACTCGCAATTCGTACAAGGAAACTCGTCGCGGCTTGCACACAAAGTCACCGAATGTGGTGTCGTGCAACTCACAACTTTGGATCAAGTATATATAGGCAACAATCGAAACTGCAAGAGACATCCCCCACATGCTGGGAACCAACCGGATTAGGACATGTAGCAAACTTGTCACGTGTCCATCTAGAAAAGATGCCAACAATGAACAACTCCAACGGTCAACAAGGAAACCGCCCGTTTCTGGAATCAACCGAACGAAATGGATAAGATCGACCTCGGCGCGCACAGTTTGGAGCGCGCACAAATCCCCCGCCAATCGTCTCACGAGCGTGGGGAGCAATGGGCCGCACATGTCGCTCGCCCACCTGCCGAGTGACTGCCTTGCGCGCCTGCCTGTCGAGAGCGCCGCCTGCGCACGCAAGCACAAAGTAAGGGCGCGCCCGAACCGATCCCCGTCGACTAAGTGTGCGTCTGGGACCCTTGGTGGGGGTGCTCAAGTGAGCACTCCCCCTTTATAATAGGCTTAAAAAAATAAACCCTTGTGACCCCAGCAGACACTGTTTGGCTGTAGAATGTGACTTTTTGGACTTCTCGGCCACTGCGCGCACGTCTCGCCCCGAACGCGCCCACCAGCGCACGCTGAACCTCTCAACACGCCCCAGCTTGCCTAGCTCGACCTAAACATACAAAATTCACCCAAGTCCCTATAAACCTTGTCGTGCCCACTCGGTCCCCGACTCGGTACACACCAACTCCACACGTCGACGCCTAACTCGGCCTTGGCACGCTAAGGACAAACGTGCCTCGGCCCAACACATGCTAAGGGGCTAACAAACCTCCCCCACCTAAGCTTGACGACGTCCTCGTCGTTGGTGGAATCCCCTTCTCAGCACAATAAGCCTCAATCTCCTCCTCAAACTGCCACATGTTCACAGCCTTTTCCCACGTAGCATCAGCTTCTGCCTCACCCTTCCAATGGACTAAGAAATCCATCCTCCGGTTCTTCTTACTCTGCCCAAGGGTTCTGTGGTTAAGTATGCGGTGAACCTCCTTGGTGAACTGCTCCTTTATGACGGGCGGCGCCCGTTGAGCTTGCTTCCTCCCTACATCAAGTAAATCAGCATGGATCTTTTTAAGAAATAATACATGGAAGGTAGGATGGATCTTCAATCTGTCCGGCAGCTTCAAATGGGATGCCACATTCCCCACTCTCTGAATAACTTCAAAGGGGCCATCATATCTCGAGATCAAACCTCTGTGAACAGACTTGTTCGAGATCTTCTTCCACATTTGCGGAGTCAGCTTCAGCAATACTTGCTCTCCCACGGCAAACTCCACATGCCTACGCCCTTTGTCAGCGTACTTCTTCATTCTCCTCTGTTCCTTAGCCAAGCTATCCTTTGCCTCATCAAGCAACTCCTGCTGCGAATGTGCATAACGGTAGCCAGCTGGACACTTCCTTCCAGTGCGTTGCACAGCAATCTCATGTGGTGCAAGCGGCTGCTGACCATAAACCAACTCGAACGGGCTCATGTTAGTGACAGAGGACTTGTGCAGATTATAGCAAAATTGAGCCATATCCAACAATCCAACCCAATTCTTCTGGCTAGCTGACACATAATGCCTCAGGTATTCCTCCAGCAACTGATTCATCCTCTCTGTCTGGCCATCGGTCTGAGGGTGATTTGTTGTGGAAAACTTCAGCTCTGTTCCCATCATGTTGAACAGACTGGTCCAGAATCTTCCGGTAAAACGGGTGTCCCGATCACTCACAATATCCTCCGGGATCCCAAAGTACTTGATCACGTACTTGAAAAACAGTTCAGCTGCCACCTCAGCTGGACAAGCATTGGGCGCAGCTATGAATATGCCATATTTAGAGAACCTGTCAACCACAACAAAAATCGAAGCCATTCCGTTAACTTTAGGAAAACCAGTCACGAAATCCATCGACACCGACTGGTATGGTTTGTTCGGGATAGGGAGCGGCTGCAACAACCCAGCTTCATTCTTCCTCTCCAACTTGTCTAGCTGGCACACAAGGCAAGTCCGAACATAGACTTCAATATCGTCCTCCATCTTTGGCCAATAGAATCTTCGAGACAGCAACGCGAGCATCCTTTCCACACCGGGATGCCCAGTCCACTAAGGATCATGGGTTTCCCTCAGCAGCTGGCGCCTTAACTCACCACTTGGCACGTATGCTCTCCCGCCTTTGGCAAAAAGAATCCCATCTTCAAGCCAATATTTGCGCAGCTGTCCCTCCTTCACCTGTTCAGCAAGTTTCACATAAACAACATCTTTCTGGGCCATCTCTTTGACTCGATCAAGGAAATCAGACTCAATAAGAGTTAGGGCAGCCACATATTCCTCCACCGTCTTCTGACTCAAGGCATCAGCCACATCATTGTGCTTTCTGGGACGGTGCACCCACTCAAAGTCAAACTCTCCCAGGAACTCCTGCCATTTAGCTTACTTAGGCGACATCCTGAAATAAGTGTTAACAACATTGTCCGTGACAACAGTGAACTTGGTACCAAGAAAATAGTGCTTCCAAGATTCCAAGCAATGGATCACCACCGTCATCTCCTTCTCATGAGTGCTATACCGTAGTTCAGCATCCTTCAACTTGCGGCTTTCAAAAGCAATGGGGTGTTTGTCTTGAACCAACACACCTCCAAGGGCTCTGTCAGAAGCATCGGTCTGTACCTCGAACGGCTTATCGAACTCTGGCAACTTCAGTACTGGTTCCGTTGAGATAGCCTGCTTCAGCACATCCAAAGCATTCTGGCATGCCACTGTCCAATCCCATTTATGATCCTTCTTCAGCAAGTCTGTCAAGGGACTAACTATTTTTGAATAGCCCTTGATGAACCGCTGATAGTAGTTAGCCAATCCTAAGAAAGAACGCATTTCAGAAACTTTCGTCGGCACGGGCCAGTCCACAACTGCCTGCACCTTCTTACGATCCATCTTGATCGCTCCTTGGCTGATAATGTGCCCAAGGAATGTGATCTCTTCCCGGCAGAATTCACACTTATCCTTCTTTGCATAGAGGTTGTTGTCCCTCAACTTGTCAAACACTGCTCGTAAATGCAACAGGTGGTCCTCCAAGGACTCCGAGTAGATCACTATATCATCCAGGTACACCACAACAAATCGATCCAGGAACTCGTACAGCACATCATTCATCAAATTGTAAAACGTAGCAGAGGCGTTAGTTAAACCAAATGGCGTGACCAAGAACTCATAGGATCCATACCTCGTCACACAAGTTGTCTTGGCCTCATCCCCTGGTGCTATACGAACTTGCCAATATCCAGACCTTAAATCGATCTTCGTGTACCACAGTGCCCGAGACAATTTATCGAACAAATCCAGTGCATTGGGTATCGGGTACTTGTTCTTGATGGTAATTTTGTTCAAGGCCCGATAGTCCACACACATTCTCAAGGATACATCCTGCTTTCGTTGGAATAACACCAGGGACCCCGTATGGAGCTTTTAAGGGTCTGACAAGACCTGCTTCTAGCAACTCGTCCAACTGCTTCCTGAATTTAGCCAGCTCGGAGGGCGACATTTGATATGGGGCTTGGGCAGGAGGTCTGGAACCAGGCTCCAACTCGATGCGATGATCGCAAGCTCGCCGTGGTAGCAACTCTTTAAGCAACTCCGGGGGCATCACATCCCGATATTCATCCAACAGGCAACAACATTGCAACTTCTTTTGGCACTTCTTGATATACATCTGGCTTGATCTCCACCAACTCAGCAAGGTAGGTGGTCTCGCCATGCTTTATCCCAGTCTTCACTTGCAAAGCCGACAGTAAACCCGGTTGCTCCCTCCATTCTTTACTTCCTCCCCCACATAGCAACTTGCAACAAAAGAGGGACAAGACTCGTCCGAGATTAGTAAGCCACCCAAATAAGGCATAAGGGCGACCTTTGCCGTCACAAGGAAATCATTTACCAAGATGATGCCAAAGTCATCAAGGGGGACCGTCATCAACAAACACGATCCTTTCCACGAGCCCACGGTCAGTTCCACATCCACGACTCCTCTAATTGGCTTCGCCTCAGAATTCACGGCCTTGATGCGACTGGCTTGCGGTGTCAAGTGCAATCCCAGCTTCTGCACTTCCCGATCCGCCACAAAGTTGTGAGTAGCGCCGGAGTCTACCATAGCCATCACTCCACGCCCGTTAACTGTAACTTTCACATACATCAAGCCTTTCTGTTTTGGGGGTTTGCTTTGTAGCGCACCCAACAACTGCAGAGGATTGACACGAGATGGGCCAGCTTCGTCCTCGAACATCTGGTTCTTCCCATCCTCAGCAACCATGGCATTCAACTTCCCACGCTTCGGACACTCTCTCATCCTGTGGTCACCGCCGCACAAAAAACAACCCTTGTTGGTACGATCAGGAATGGATTACTGTTTGGGCGTCGAATCTTTAGGTTTCCCTGCATTCACGTCACCCTGCTTCTTCTTCTTGAATTTTCCATCCCTGTCCTTTTTACCCTTGTCTTTGCCCTTTCCCGACTCTTTCCGTTATTTGTTCGGGTCTAGAGCACCAACGATCTTGAAGTCCACCAACTGGTCTGCCGCAGCGATGGCGAAAGGCAGATCTTTGACACCTTGCCTACGAAGTTTGGCTTGGGCCCAGGCCTGCAATCTAGCCATGAAATTGAACAGCTTGTCCTCCTCCGACATCTCCCTTATGTCCAACATCAAAGAACTGAACTCCTTCACATAATCCCTCACCGATCCCGTGTGTTTCTACTTTCACAAAGCATCTCTCGCCAACCACAATGTATTGTAAGACAAGAACTGATCCTTCAATTCCTTCTTGAGGGACTCCCACATCAGTATGGGATCCCTATTTGCTGCTGCATCGTCGTTAATCCAGGACCGCCACCACAGTTTAGCATCACCGGCAAGGTACATGTTTGTGATGGATACCTTCTCAGCATCAGGGACATGCGACACTTGGAAATACACTTCCATATCCCAAAGGAAGTTTTCCAACTCTTTGGCATTCCTGGCTTTGCCAAAGGGTTTCAGATCAGGCACCCTAACCTTGGACACGGCCGGTCTATGTTCAGAAGTTCCCTGCCGAACGGCCTTCTTCAGCAACTTCAGATCATCCTCTAGGGACTCGATCTTCTTGTTCAGATCCTCGTGGGCCGAGGATAGATCCTCCTGATTAGACACTATTCGCCCTTCCACAAAGGAAGGGATGGTTTCAACCAACTGTACCAAATCCCTTAGGGCACTACGGAGATTTTCAACCGTAGTATCACCATTCCCGATCCGTTGGAAGATTGGAGTAACTTCGGGCATTTCTGGGGAAGACCCAACCAATTTCTCTAACTTTTCCAAACGAGTCTCCAATTCATCCATACGACTCTTCGACATCACGCAATGCTTAGTTAGAACCCGTTACCCGGGCTCTGATACCACTTGTCACAGGGGTAAAAACGAGCACAAATTTTTTACCTTTAAAACCCACCGTGCGGCCTAGTTTTCCCACAAAACTAGTTAGCCTTCCCTAACGTTGAACTTGTTAAGAACCTGCAACAAAAGATCCAACAAGCAACACACAAGCACAAGACAAGTATAAACGTGTTTGCAGCGGAACAACATAAACAACACGTAAGATTTACGAGACACCAAGCCTCAACCCGTACTACTCATAATTCGTACAATGAAACTCATCGCGGCTTGCACACAAAGTCATCGAATGTGGTGTCGTGAAACTCATAACTTTGGATCAAGTATATATAGGCAACAATCGAAACTGCAAGGGACATCCCCCACATGCTAGGAACCAACCGGATTAGGACACGTAGAAAACTTGCCACGTGTCCATCTAGAAAAGATGCCAACAATGAACAGCTCCAACGGTCAACAAGGAACCACCCGTTTCTGGAATCAACCGAACGAAATGGATAAGATCGACCTCGGCGCGCACAGTCTGGAGCGCGTACAAATCCCCCGCCAATCACCTCGCGCGCGCAGGGAGCAACGGGCCGCACATGTCACGCGCCCACCTTGCGCGCCCACCTGCCGAGCGACTGTCTTGCGTGCCCGCCTGTTGAGAGCGTCGCCTGGAGCGTGCAAGCACGAAACAAGCGCGCGCCCAAACCGATCCCCATCGACTAAGTGTGTGTCTGGGCGCCCGCACACTTATTAGCCGAATGCCTTCATCACGCATCCTTCATCTCATCCTTCGGACAAGCAAGCTTCACATAACCTGCATAACAAATATCCATCCGGCAGCAACCCGAGTGCACGCCCCGTGCGCACACTCGGCCATCCAGCATCATCGATATCCCAGCCAACTAAGTCACAACCCCGTCTAGCAGCCAACCCATCGACAATCCAACATCAACACCCTCGAAATCGAACTCCCACGGTCTTCCTGAGCACGTCGGGCTGAAGTGTCCCCGACCCGTACCTCACCGAACGGCCGCACCGGACCGCTGGACCTGTCTGGACCACCCCATGGGCACATGCCGGGTGGGTGTGGCCGGCCTTCCTCGGCCACCCCTCGGGACCCTCGGCGGGGGTGCTCAAGTGAGCACTCCCCCCTTATAATAGGCTTAAAAAAATAAACCCTTGTGACCCCAGCCGACACTGTTTGGCTGTAGAATGTGACTTTTTGGACTTCTCGGTAGCTGTGCGCACGCCTCGTCCCGAACGCGCCCACCAGCGCGCGCTGAACCTCTCAACACACCCCAGCTTGCCTAGCTCGACCCAAACATACAAAATTCACCCAAGTCCCTATAAACCTCGTCGTGCCCACTCGGTCCCCGACTCGGTACACGTCAACTCCACACGTCGACACCTAAATCGGCCTTGGCACGCTAAGGACAAACGTGCCTCGGCCCAACACATGCTAAGGGGCTAACACATGCATTATATTAATAGTTAACTCCATTTACTTTCTATGATATTTTATCTTATCTTATTTTATTATGCTTGTAATATTCCTTATCTTATCTTATTTTATACATAATTCCAGCTAATTAAGAAATAAAATTATGGAAGTATAAGTCTTATATAGATTACTTTCTTAGTTAATTAATTAGAATATTCTTTTTCCTTTCTTTGTTTTTTTGGAGCCAAATAGTGGCATATATTAATGATAAGCTATCTCCAACCAACAATAATATATATCATCCAATCTCAAATCTTTAAGCCGCATAACAACAAAAGTATCATGCATGCTTTAATTGTATAACTAATTTACAAACATATGTAAAAACGTATATGCATGAAATTGTCCAAACTATTTATCCCTTCTACAAAGAGCAGTTGTTAGCTGTCTAGAAACAGAATTAACATGAACATCAGATCATGAATGCTAAAAGATTTGAGATATATATATATATATATATATATATATAGTTGGCAAAGAAAATGAAGAGAGTTTGATGATATATATTCATCATCAAGTACTGTCATATTATTATATGTGGAGCTACATTTTTTTACCTGCAAGAATTTAATGGGCTTATATGCAAGTACTCATAGAGGAAATTGAGATTTGAAGAACACATACACACACACATATATATATATATATATGATGATCGAGTGTGAATTAATATATAAAGAAGAGAGTGGAAGATTCAATCTTTTCTGAGAAAGGCTTAAATGAAAGTAGATTAATATTAATCTAGTTCTAATCTTAGCCAAATTTAAGAGGATCATTTCACAACAGATCATCAAATTAATAATAATTGGATAGAAAAATGGTTCTTGCATGCTTTCAGAATTTTATAATTTGCTGATAAAAATGTTGGAAAAGGTTGACTCTATACTTGACTGTGTTTTTGCAAGGTGAATATGACATCTCTGTCTACGATCATAGACATTATTGGCAAGCATAATATCCTTAAAGAAATAATGCATGATAAGCTAGCCAATATATATTATTATCAAAAATTAAGGGAAAACAAGAAAAAGGAAAGTACATTAATGTTGGAATATAGGCCCAATTTATTGCTGGGCCTGTTTCTTATTTATTCTCTATTCTACCCAAGCCCAAGCCCATTTCCCCGTTGCCCTAAAATGATATAGCCTCCCCTTGCTCCCCTCATTTGTTATCCCCCGCCTCTGTCGTTCAATCTTCTTCTCCTTCGCCCCTTCTCGATGAAACCCGTAGGGCTTCTTCCTCCTCTCACTCACCCCCTTCATATGGGACTTCCGTAGGGGAACTCTGGAGAAGCAAGTTACAGTTCACATCTCTCTCTCTCTCAAAGTCTCTCTCTATCTTTTCCCTGAAAACCTTAACTCTTAGTGATATTTGCTCTGTGGTCTTGGGTGTGAGTGAGGGTGGTATCGAGAGGTTCTCTGTTGGTTTCTTAAGGCTTCTGGGGTTAAGGGGCTTGGGGTTCTTTGATCTCTTAGTGAGATCTTGAGTTTGAGTCTCTATGACTCTGTGAGTGTTAAACCCTCTTCTTCCATTGGTCCTTGTGTTCGATCAGTGCGGGCTCAAGGCTTTCTGAGCCACGTCTGACCACGGTGTCCACCCAACAGTGGTATCAGAGCCACGGTTCTTGTGACCGTGGTCTCATCTGACCCGTTGGAGATTCTGAGATCTTGAGATGTCTTTTTTGTTAACCCCTGTGTAGATATAGGGTTTATCAGTGTTTATCTAACCCTGTGTGTTTCTCTTTTGTTGTTCCTTGTGTTCCTGCTTGCTGCTACGTTTTGAGCCGCTTTCCTACCCCTTGGCAGTCCTCCCGTTGTGCCTGCACTCGATATGAGCCTTATCGGATCCGTTGGTAAGTCGGGTTTTGCCCATACTTTGGGACCCGCTCAGGTACTTCGCTAAAAAACCCTAATCTCTTGGTAGATCCGTTTGAAACGAGCAGGTCTTGGGATTTCTGTGCTGGTAGTTCCTCTAGGTTTTCTTTGTGATTACCTGTGTTCTTGCTTCCACTGTGATTATTCTGTTATTCTTTGTAAAAAGGGGCTGCCAAGTGAACCCCTATTCCACTGATAAATCAGTGCCGAGAATTGGGAAATCCTTGGCATTACAAGACCTGAAACTCATATGTGTTGTTTCTGTTTGGTTTCACTGTGTGTGATGACTGCCTTATCTGGTTATACTTTGGCTCCTTTTGATGGTAGATCTGATTTTGGAATCTGGCAACAGAAAATGAAAAGTATTTTTGTGCAACAACGTGTGTTTAAATGCATTAGTTTTGCATATACTGAATCTGATACTACTGAAAACATTAGTGAGATGGATGAAATTGCATATTCATCTATAATCTTAAACTTGTCTGACTGTGTGTTAAGAAAAGTGGGTGATCGGAAAAATGCTAAGGCTTTGTGGGATAAACTACAAGAATTTTATGTTAAAACTTCTTTGCCTAATAAGATGTTTTTACTTGAAAATTTTTTTAGATTCAAACTTGATTTAAATAAAGATATTGAAGAAAATCTTGATGTATTTACTAAACTTGTTCAAGACATTAAGAAAATTGGTGATAAGAATATTGATGATTGCACCCCCATTGTGCTTTTAAATGTCATTCCTGATTCCTATAATGATATTAAATCTGCTATTAAGTATGGAAGAGATAATGTGTCTTTGGAAACTGTGGTTAATGGTTTAAAAAGCAAAGAAATGGATTTAAAAACAAATCCTGTTAATAAAGGTGATGTAATGTTTGTTAGATGAAGGCCTAAGCCTAAGGTCTATAAGTCTTCCAACAATCAAACTAACCAAATTCCTGATAAGAATCAACCTGAAAATTCTTCTAATCCCCTGTTTAGACCAAAAAATAGGAGGTTTTATCATTGTGGTGATCCAAATCATTTTATTAAAGACTGTCCTAAGAAGAAAAATGAACAGTCTCAGGGTAATCAAGTTAATAATACCACTGTGGATAAAAATGAATGTAATGGTGATGTGTTCATGGTGAGAGAACCTTGTGTTTCTTCTTGTGCTAACACTGTCTTGTCTTCACCTTTGTGTGAGAGTGAATGACTTGTTGATTCTGGATGTACTTTTCACATGACACCTTCAAAAGATTTTTTTAACTCTTATAAAATTGTAAATAATGGTTATGTTTCACATGCTGATGAAAAGAAATGCAAAATTTTTGGAATTGGGGATGTTTCCTTAATCTGTAATTTTGGTTGTGAGTTTATCTTAAAAAATGTTAGACATGTTCCTGATCTGTGTAACAACTTGATATCTTGTGTTGCTTTAGAAGATGATGGTTTTGAAGGGAAATGGGGAAATGGGGTTATGAAAATATTTAAGGGTTCTTCTGTGATTCTTAAAGCTGTGAAAAAGAAAAATTTGTATATATGTGTTGCTAATTCCTTGTCTGCCTCTACTAATACTGTTAAAGATGATAAAACTGAACTTTGGCATTGTAGACTAGGTCACATGAGTAATAAAGGGCTGGAAATTTTGCATAAAGCAGGGCTGTTTGGTAATGATAAACTGTCTTGCATGCCCTTTTGTGAATCATGTGTAAAGGGTAAACAACACAAAATTAGTTTTCCCATTTCCTCTTCCCCTAATCTGTCTAGATGCTCTGATGTGCTTGAATATATCCATGTCGATGTCTGGGGACCTGCTAGTGTTCCTACACATGGTGGGAAATTGTATTTTCTATCTGTGATTGATGATTTTTCCAGAAAAGTATGGGTCATGTTATTAAAACTCAAATCTGATGTTTTTTAAAATCTTAAAAACTGGAAAGTCTTAATTGAAAACCAAACTGGTAAGAAAATTAAAAACCTAAGAACTGATAATGGACTTGAATTCTGCAACAACCTTTTGGATAAGTTGTGTGCAGATTCAGGCATCCAGAGGCATAAAATTGTCCCTTACACCCCTCAGCAAAATGGTGTTGCTGAGAGGATGAACATAACTCTTTTAGAAAGGGTAAGGAGTATGTTAAATTACTCAGGTCTTTCTAAAAAGTTCTGGGGTGAAGCAGTGTGTACTGCTGCCTATTTAATAAATAGATCTCCTTCTGTGTCTTTGAATGGTTTGTGTCCTGAATCTAAATGGTCTGGAAAATCTGTTGACCTATCTAACTTGAAAATATTTGGTTGTGCTGGTTATGTTAATCAAAAGAATGATAAACTTGAAGCAAGATCCAAAAAATGTGTTTTCTTAGGTTATCCTAATGGTGTAAAAGGTTACAGGTTTTGGCTAAGAGATGACCCTGGGTTTAAAGTTGTAATAAGTAAGGATGTGATTTTTAATGAATCTGATTTTCCTTGCTTATCTGCCACTGCTCCTATGCTTGATTCTAGCACTGCTCATGTTAAGGTGGAGCAACCTGTTTTGCCTGTTTCTGATGATGTTGATCTTGAATCTGATAATTCTTTGCTCGATGAACATGTGGGTGATAACAATGAAAATAATATTGAGAACTATCAACTTGCTAGAGATAGGCCTAGGAGGAATATTAGATAACCTTCAAGGTTTGATGATTTTCACATTGATTCTCATGCTTTTAATATATTTGAATCTTTAGATGGATGTGACCCTAAGACCTTCAAAGAAGCTTTAAAATCTGAATATTCAAAAGAATGGTTAAAAGCAATGAATGATGAAATGAACTCTTTGCATGTTAATAACACTTGGAGTCTTGTGCCTAAACCTGATCACTGTTCTATTGTGGACTGTAAATGGCTGTTTAAGGTTAAATGAAGTTGAAAAAGTTAGGTACACAAAAAGAAGGCATTGATTATTCTGAAATTTTTGCCCCTGTTATGAAATTTGTAACTGTGAGAATCATGCTTGCTTTAGTTGCTCATTTTGATTGTGAATTGAAGCAATTAGATGTAAAAACTGTTTTCCTTTATGGTGATATTGATAAGGAAATCTATATGAGACAACCTGATGGCTTTGTTGATTCTTCTAAACCTAACCATGTTTGCTTATTGAAAAAATCCTTGTATGGACTAAAGCAATCACCTAGGCAATGGAATAAAAAGTTTGATGAATGCATGTAATCTTTGAACTTTAACAGAAGTGCTTATGATCATTGTTTGTATTTCAAGATTGACAAATTTGTTCCTGTTTTCTTATTAATATATGTTGATGATATGCTCTTAGTAAGTCCATGTTTAAAAACTATTGAATATGTTCAAAAAAGCCTCAGTAACAAATTTGATATGAAATATCTTGGTGATGCAAAAAGAATCTTGGGTATGAACATTGTTAGAAATATAAAGAACAAAACATTACTCTTAAACCAATGCTCCTATGTGGGAAAGATTCTGAATAAATTCTCTATGTCTACTTTTAAACCTGTTTCTGTACCTCTTGCTGCTCATTTTTAATTAAGTAAAGATCAAGTCCCCTAAAACTGATTCTGAAATGACTGAAATGGAAAAGGTTTCATACTCCAATGCCATTGAGTCTGTAATGTACCTCATGATCAGCACTAGGCCTGACATTGCCTATGCTGTCAGTTGCTTAAGCAGGTATATGTCAAACCCTGGTCTCCCTCACTGGGAAGCAGTAAAATGGTTACTTAGATACCTTAAAAACTCTTAAGATGTAAGCTTGAATTTTTCTTACTCTGCCCAAGGTGTTAATTTAGTTGGCTATGTTGATTCAAATTATGCAAATGATAGGGATAATAGGAAATCAACCACCTCTTATGTGTTTATATTGTGTGGTTCTTGCATTAGTTGGAAATCTCAACTCCAACACATTGTTGCCCTATCAACTACTGAATCTAAATACATTGCTATAACTGAAGCCTTAAAGGAAGCTATTTGGTTAAAAGGTTTACTTTCTGAAATTGGTTATTTGAATGGTAATGTAACAGTCTTTTCTGATAGCCAATCTGGTATTCATCTATGTAAAAACCCTGTTTTTCATGATAGAACTAAACACATTGATGTTAGGTTCTATTTCATTAGGGATATTGTTGAAAAATGTATGATTTAGTTGGAAAAAATTGCCTCCCAATTTAATCCTGCAGACATGGGCACTAAATGCTTGTCTTTGGAAAAATTCCTATCATGTTTGAAAACATTAAACTTTGATCTACCATATTAAAGGAAAAGTTGGAATCTTTTGTGTATTGTATATGACTGTGTGTCATGAAGCTTTGTGCATGTCTTAGTGACATTTCTTGCTTAGTGAATATTTATTTTCTGCACTAACTTTGTGTTTTGTGTTTGCAGGTAAGTGGCAATGATGATCCCTTCTGTACCGGTTTTTTATATCGAACTGACTAATGGGGAATTGGGCCTAAGGTGGAGTATGTTGGAATATTGGCCCAATTTGTTGTTGGGCCTGTTTCTTATTTATTCCCTATTCTACCCAAGCCCAAGCCCATTTCCCTGTTGCCCTAAAATGAGGTAGCCTCCCCTTACTCCCCTCATTTGCTATCTCTCGCCTCTGTCGTTCAATCTTCTTCTCCTTCGCCCCTTCTCGATGAAAGCCGTAGGGCTTCTTGCTCCTCTCACTCACGCCTTCATATGGGGCTCCGGTGGGGGAACTCTGGAGAAGCAAGTTACAGTTCACCTCTCTCTCTCTCTCTCTCAAAGTCCCTCTCTGTCTTTTCCCTGAAAAACCCAACTCTTAATGAGATTTGCTCTGTGGTCTTGGGTGTGAGTGAGGGTGGTAGCGAGGGGTTCTCGTTTCTTGAGGCTTATGGAGTTAAGGGGCTTGGGGTTCTTTGATCTCTTAGTAAGATCTTGGGTTTGAGTCTTTGTGACTCTGTGAGTGTTAAACTCTCTTCTTCCACTGATCCTTGTGTTTAATCGGTGCAGGCTCAAGGCTTTTTGAGCCACGTCTGACCACGGTGTCCACCCAACAATTAATATTCTGATCTGCATGATGCTTTGATCAACCGAAATTCTTCTTCTTTTTTTAATTCTTTTAACAAAAGGTTGTTGACCCTTGATGGAATATTATACTTGTTATTCTTCATAATGAACAGATAGCAATTAGCATACCATATATAAATGCTGCATTTAAATTTTCGAAAATTGTAAAAAAGCTGGACCCCTTGTAAAAACATTCAATATTTCAATCATATTCACATATATTTGCACACAATAATACTATAGTTATACTTAATATGGTCGATTGCTCCGGGTCAAAATAGTAAATCAACATTATTCAGAGTCAATGTTAAATATTCTACAGTTGATTGCGATTACCAAATACATTAGGGGCCAAAATAGAATAATTGAATTCATTTGGGGTCAGAATGTCAGATATATAATAAGTATCTCTTAATTCGAAGCAGAGATCTAAGAAGCCCAAGATTTCACAAAGAAGAAACACAGAGGCGAAAATGCGCTACTCCGGCAAAACGCCATTGATGTTAGCTCTGTTCTTCTTTCTAGCTTTGTTTGTCTCCACACATCTTTCTGTTGCTCACAATTCGTAAGTTTATTTTCCTTCCCTTTTTTCCTTTCCTAGTTTTTTTCTTTTCTTTTCTGAATGTTAAGTTTGGATTTTTGATGATGTATAAATTCTGGTTTTGTTTTTTATGATTTGGGGTTTTTTTTTGATTGATGATTCCAATATTTTTACAGAGATTTGACACGCATTAAAGGGAGAACCCTGATGGGTTTTAAGGAGATGCCAGATGGAGGAAATGTCACCTTCGATTGCTCTCCTTCAGGCCCTTGCATACCATGCTCTCGCTCTGAGAAGGTCCTCTCTCTCTCTCTCTCTCTGGAATTGCTATTGACTTTAGAAATCTTGCTAGGATTTGATTTTACTGATCGTCTTTTGTGCTATTGATGATTGGTTACATGCTGCTCTTTGGATGTTTAGTGCAGAAAGTGAACATAAATTTATATACTTGTGACGATTAAAATTCAAATAGATCAGCCTGTTGAATCTGTTTTAGCTGATTGGAGATGGAACTTTTTGGTTCCATTTCCAATATGGGTTTTCTTTTCCAGTGTATCATGGATGTGTAGGCAACTTCATTGGATGAAATGATATTTATCTTGAAGATTTATCTTTTCTAATCATATTAACAAAGGTTTTGTGCACTACCAAATGAGTGTGGCAGCTCCCATAATTTCATGATGTGCCCATCATGTTCTTGCACTAATCGATGAAATCTTTTTATGGCTTTCTTTTGCATAGAAATTTAATGTTCTCTCTCATTTGCAATTCAACTGTTTGTATAGTTCTTTAGTCAAGTAATCCATCAGTTCTTTCATCTGTTTATTTTCTGACATTCATTGGTTTCTTTTTGCCTCTGTATGAGGAAAACATCCACCATTTTCTTGAGCTTAATATCTTTTGAAGATATGTAATTTTCTATCATTTGAACATAAAACAAAATCTTAAGTACCACAAGGATTTTTGTACATGTAATGCACGGTTTGAACTTCGGACCCATATTGGGAAATTGAAAACCAATCATTGTTCGTTTCAGAAGTTTATCCACGGACTCCATTTTGATGCTATGATTTTGTATCTGTTTTCATTTTTGAAGTCTGATCATTTGTGTATGCTATGTGATTAAAGTTTGAGGATACAACTTATTTGTATGATATGTTCAGATTAAAGGTTGTGGATACAACTTATATTTTAAATTCTCAAGAGTTACTTGTATACAGTGTTCTTATGCTAGAATACTTTGATTCTTTCTTAGACTGATGAAAAATATCACTGCGGCGAGACTGGATATCGCATACGTTTGAAATGTGTACCCTCTGGTTCTGGATCTAAAGATTCAAAGAATTCAAATGAAAAGAAGAAACGATCAACTCTTGAGTTGACAGACTTGGGTGTTGATCAGCATGATACAAACCCAACCATTTCTTCAAGTCAAAGAAGATTACTCGGTGATTCATCAAAATCACAGGGTGCATCGCGTGCTTATGTCATTTATAGGAGCTGTATACCTGCAGTAAATGAAGAGAAGTTGTCAGTACTAGGTTTCGAGGTAAGTACTTCCATTTTTTGTGCCTTACAAATATCTGTTCAACGTCTAACTGGCTAAAATTTCACTTTTTTACTTGGGTAATATCAGAATAACGAGGTTGAAACTTTTGAGATTTCATTTGAAGTGATAGATACCCGTAATATTGAGGGTGACTTTGACGTGGGTCTGTGTAGTTTAGAAAGGACTTCGGTTTGAACTTCATTTGCATTGGACGTTTTTGTTGGACTTACACCTTTGACTTGCCTAAGGCTGTAGGATTGAAGAATTTGATTCAATTAGAAATATTTAGGATTAGGATTTTCATTGACTTCATATTAATTGAGTCCTGAATCCATGACAATCACTTGAAAACTAGTGTGAAATGAGTGATGGATTTGGATTTACAGAATGTGTTTTAAGATTTCAAGTTTGTCCAACAACTCCTTCAATCTATATGCAACTTGAAAGCTATTGCCATTGCATAAATCAAAACTGTTTTGTTTATCGATCAAGTTGATGTTTATGTACATGTAAATACATCTCCTCAGGCACTGATGTTGGCGTTGCTGGTAAGCAGTGGCTCGTTTATATACTTCAGACGAAAGCGGAGTTCTATGGCAGGTGGTGTACCAGTGAGGATCCCAACTAATTCTCGGTTTTAAGTCTATACTACGATTACACATAGAGAAATTATTTCTCTCTCTTCAGTGATTCTTGTAAGTTGTGGCTTATATTCAGAATCTTTTCTTGATTTTTTTGGTATCGTCATTTTAGTATTTTACCCTGTAATCAAGTGTGTTTATATTGATTATTCTTTATTTAGGGTAGCAGCTTGCCAGAAAATTGCTTATCCGCACCAAACATCACCAACACATTTACAACCATTGAACGAAATAATAACATTGAATCAAATGAAATCAATGATCTTTCCAATTTGAGAGGCCGATTCAAAAGATTCAATTTTGAGCCAAAAAGGCACACCAAGTGAAAGGGGCATTTGTTAAGGAAAAATAATTCCTACGAGTCGAGTGGTTGTAAATTACACAACATAACGTTTTCCATTCAAAGAAAAATATACAAAGACGAAAAAACTCCATAACCTGCGACAACTCTCAATCGAATATTTGAGTATATAACCAAAGTAAGGAGTAGAGCAAACTCCAAAGAAAAGAATGATGTTTAAAATAATTCTCAAATAACAATACTCTTCTCTCAGGACACTTCTACACTAACATAACTGGAAGCATACACTACCAATAGCTGCCCGAGGTGCCGAGTTCACAAAAAATAATCTGGAGTCTTGCGCGTAGTATCCGGTTCAATCTGCCTGGGGGCTGGATCAAATTGAAGGAAATTATGCTCCATATTCTCCCCAATTTCAAGAATTGCAGCCATGTTCCCACAGCGGTAACAATAATTCGGGGCACTAAATACTGTCACCACATTCTTGTCCTACAAATCAGGGTGAACACAGTAAATACCTATTGTTCGGGCTTGAATGATGGTAGATGAGATGCTATATCCCACTTGCATTGAACTTTAGTTTTAATGACAATCGAGACTACAGTTGATGGGAATGAGGTTCTCTCTTTTCTTGTTTGGACTGACTGGGCCATGGTAGATGGATCCTCAATCAAGGCCACTACGTAGTTTTATGAGTGTGATACAAGTGGGACTGAACAATGGTAATCTCAAGTATTTTGAAGTAAAGACAAACCTGACACCAGTTGTAACCCTCCATGACGAGCTGGTGCGCTCTTGAAATTAGAGTGAGGCCGTTGGTATGGTTGAACTGAGCAGCTATGTCCTGTCCGAAAGTGTAGCCAGCCCCACGAGGTGATATGCCCCAACCGCAACGATCGTCAGGATCAGACCACAAGAGGTCACACATTGGTCCTTCATGTGGAACCTACCCAGAACAAACATATTCATAGATGAATTTGTGTAGGAAAACAAAATAACATGCCCTTCTGTTTAAAGTATATGTCTAGACCTTATACCACAAAACCTACGCTAATAGAAGCAAAATTCACGATTTTTTACACTGTGACCAAAGTAAACATAAGATTAAAGAACTTATGCAATCTTAGCCACTTTTCATTGATTGACATAAATACCAGTGTATCCAAGCATTAAAGGCAAGGCATGTAAATGTTTACAAGGCTCATAAATGTCAGTATTCACAATTCAAACAATATTCATGAAATTACAAACTATAACATATAGCATGATAAAAATACAAAGAAGTACTTTGAAGCATAAAGTACTCATGTACAAGAATTTAGTTTTTACCTCTTGTATACGATCTAAAGCACGAATATTGTCTAACGTATCAAGTGATGGTGAAAGCCCCCCATGTAAACAGAAGATCTACATGAATACAGTGCAAGATGTCAGATACAAGAAAGATGCCAGTGAAAGAGTTTTTGTATCTATCAAGCAAACCTGGCTCTCGATAAGCGCTGTCAAGGGCAAATAATCAAAAAGGTCCGTGAAATACTTCCACACATTGGCATTGCCATACTTCCTCAAGCATTCATCATAAAACCCATATCTGCCATGAAATAAGATACATAAATATGTTGAACACAAGCAAATCAAAAGCCATGTAACAATGCTTGGATGACAATATCATAAATAGAACCCTCCCTCTAGCAATCATATTCATTCACCAATTTCATAATCTGAGTTAAATGTTATTTTCTTCTGTAAAAGATCAATTTGTCGAGACAAGAAAGAATGATGTCCAGCTTTACCAGAAGACTGATGCCCAATCAAATCACTGATTTAGCTATAGGGGGATGTTAATGAAATTAAATTGTTAGCATAATCTGTCACTTTCAGAATGAGCTCTGTTCTTTCCTCATTTCTTTTACTATGTGTGAACCAATAGTCAGCTTTATTCACTCAAACAAGATTAATATTTTATTTGTTTATGCTTGAGGAAACAATTTTCACCATTTTTATCTTGATTACATGTCCCGAAGTCATATGCTCTGACAATACTAGCATCTTTCTAAATTTTGATGCTAACAATATGTACTGATAACAAGCCCTCAATGAACTAAATTATAGGTCTTATTATTGAAGTTCTAAGTAGAAAGTCAATATTATTGGGTATCATTTCTATAATATTTTAAACTCATCCTGAATTTCTCAAGTTTCATGAATAGTAGCAGTTCGAATTAGCTGAAATGATTTAAAATTTTCAATAAATATTTTGTCTTCATATTGTTTTAGTTTGATAACATGTTGAGTGCCACGAGACAAGAGATACTAGCATTGTTAGCATTTAACGAAAAAGATGCAAATGCAATTCCGGGCCTCAACTGTGCCAAGGGCCAGGTTCGAGGACATCTTTGCAGCTTGAGCCTTTGCCACAAACATAGGAAACCACAGAAGGCAGAGATCTTACACTTGAGTGATTTGTCGACTTTCATGGTTTCCCCTAAGAATTGTGATTCTATCTCTGTATCGAACTTTCAGAGCCACTAAAAGTGTGACAGTCTCCACTGAGTAGTATCCACGATCTGCATAAATAAATAATTTGTTAGTGGAATGTAATAGAAAGAGTAAAGAAAATCCATATAAATCTTATTAGGCATTGTGTTCGGCTGGAACACATGACATGTTTTTATTTATATTTTTAAGTACAACATTTTTTCAATGGTTCCTTTCCAACCCCTTATAAGTATTCCCTTTCCCTTTTCACCTGAGTTAATGATTCTCTTTCTATGAGCCGTATTAGGGAATCTAAACAGCTCCCACCCAAATCCAAAGCATCTTAAGCACATTTATCTCGTTTTCTCATGTTTTGCGTCAACCACACATTCTTTCAAATGTATTAATTATTTATTCTATCTAATGTAGCATGTCTATATCAGTATTTGAATTTCTTTCAAGTTCATATTTAGTCACCCAACAATATGATCAACATAGTACCCTGGTCTTATGGTTGTCTTGTAAAAATTTCTTAGTGGCACTATGTAATGCAGTTAGAGGGTGCACTTCTCCATTGTTCTGCATTAATTCTAGTTTGCTTATATCCTATGCATAAAAAGTTATGATTCCTCCCTTCACTTTTAATAAGATCCAACATTCAATGCATCTGATTCATGCTTGCAAATTTTCTGCATCTATCCTATTTCTATGAGTTGCATACAACTTACCATCAATACCAGTGATTAATCTAACATACCAAAAAAAAAAAAAAAACATAGATAATCCAATAACAAAGCTTATTAATGCAGAAGTACAATTTTACTAAAAAGCACACACTTTATGTAATTCTTCATAAAAAGGAAGATTTTCCAACCGATGTGATGGATAGTTTGAGAAAATGCAGAGCAAAGGTAACCATATTTGACAACCTGCCTTGAGACAAAATTTACTCAATCACATTTCAGATATCCATCCACCATTTGTGTCATTTCATGTAAATTGAAATTGCTTCTCAGCATTTTTATGTCAAACATCATAGAAATAAAATATGAACAATGTTATTGGCTCGAATCATAATCACCCCCAAGACTTCTAGAACATTTTGTCCAACATACCCAATGCTTCGGCCAATTATTAAAAAAGTAAACTTGTAAGCATTATAAATCAGTATTGTCAATTTCCAAGCTCTATTAAGCTCACCAAAACAGAAGGACGGGTGGCAACTAGCCTCCAACATGCAGCACAAGTGCACAACAACTAAATATTAAGACAGCAATTAAGTTCCTCAAATTTTATCGAATCAATCTATACAAGAGAATCAACTTTCATGGGCATTCTTCTGTTCTCTTTCCAAAACAAAACTAGGTAACCCAATGTTGAATCTTGTGAAGCACATAATAAATACTTTGTACATTATAACAGCTTTAGCTCCAATATTATCATCCGCAACCACCAGAATCAACCTCAGTAAGAGCAAATCCACATTCAATCCAAGTCATACAAGGCTACATAAAACATTCCTAACATTCAAATCATATGCGGCCACAACAAACAGATCAGCAGACGGCTTTCTCATAAAATTCACCAAAAAAGTCACAAGGAAATGGGTGAAACTCACCGACGTAGTCTCCCATGAAGAGGTAATTCGTATCTGGAGCGTTGCCCCCAATCCGGAATAGCTCAATCAGGTCGTAGAACTGCCCATGGATATCACCACACACAGTGACGGGGCATTTCACCGGCTGCACGTTCCATTCCTCCACCAAAATTGCCCGCGCTTGATAGCACAGATCCTTCACCTCCGCCTCCGACAGCGGCTTGCACTCCATCAATTGCTCTATTTGCCTATCCAAATCCCCATGCCCCGGCATTTTCTCCACAGAAAAACAAAAAAACCCCCCAACTCTTTCAGCTGTTTGAATTCCAGCACCTCGATCTGAAATTTGAATCGGAGATTCAAATCGGAATTACAGAAAGCCAGAAATTGGCTCGCCGCCGGATCACCTGAGATCTAGATTCGGAAAATTTTCAGTAAAAATTGGAAAAATATTGTGTAGAATCTTTTCATGATTTTCAATTCCAAAGGTTTGTTTCCATTTTTCCCGAGAATCTAAATATCAGAAATGGTCGAAAAAAAGGATTTTAAAAACATTGATTAGGAGTTTTATTATGCGAAGACACAAAAGAGGTAAACCTAAATATATATGTATGGATTTGTTTTTAGTTGTGTATCAAGTTGGAACTTGGAAGTAACGGTGGAATGTGAAATGGAACTCAAATTCACTCCAAATGAAATGAAATGAAAATGTGTCGACATTATTCTTGTTATTCCTTTGACCTTAAATTATCGAAACGAAATTTGAATTAAAATTTTGTCTTAATTGCAATTTCTCTATATAATATAGAAATTATCTAACAAGTCGTAAAGTTTTTTTCATTTTAACTATGAAATTTTAGAATGTTTTTTAATATTTCATTAGCTCCAAAAAATTTCACACAACTAAAAACTTACTTAAGTAGTTGCATGTAGAATGCTTCAATCTTGATTCAAATTTGATGGGCTGACTCAGATCTATTTATTTATTTGGGAAAATAAATTCTGAAATTATACACGAATAATTACATATTATATTATTTATTCATCACAAAAATAAAAGGCATATTAATTATGGAATCGTATTAAGCTCGTTCATTTGGGCCACTCCGGCCCAGTGGTCTCACTATAGCCCAATGGATTATCTATATGTATTTTAGGGGATGTCGGGTTAGTGTGGACAACATTAAAACATAGAGAGACATTTATGTGCCCTAAGGGCATTGTACCCCCAAATTAATTATCATATGGTGTTAAATATATACTCTATAGGTATCATTTATATACTCTTCAGGTATCACATGTATACTCTTATATACATATGATACCTATAGAGTATATTTATAATACCAAAAAACATAACACATATAGAATATACATATAACACCTGAAAAACATGTATAAAACACCTGAATTCGTGTCCCTATATGCCCCAGAGATATATTAGTTTTTGCCTAAAACATAAATAATAAGGGGCAGAGATCATAAATAACCCATTTACTATATATAGGGACAAAAATAACCCTAGTAAAAATGGTGGACAAATATAACTTATTTACTATATAAAAGCCCAAAAATATCCACTTTGACTTAGACCCAATTTGATGTATTAGATTTGTTGAGATAGTGGGGGAATCTTTTCCACTTTTTTCAACCTTTGCAGCGCGCCTTTTCATGGAAAAAACAACTCCTATTTTGACTGCATAAGTCCTATTGTTTTTGTGTAGCACATTTGATCGGGACGCAACCACTTCTTCTCTTCTCTCTTCTCTCTATTCGAATTTTCATGGCTGTTATTTGAAGGTCTTGCAAGATCAAATTTCCTCTTTTCGTGTAAGCTCAATCTTATATTTTCATATAAGTTCGATTTTGGGTTTGAATTTAACACTCTGTTTTGGGTTGTAATTGAAGGTTGTCTTTTGGGTTCGAATTGAATGTTGTTTTCGTGTAGTTGAGAAGTTCGAATTTTTTGCTTCTTCATGGATTTACAGGTATTTTAGATGAATTCCAGTTTTTTGCTCATTTTTAATTGTTACATGAAAACCATATTCTTAGTGACACAAAAACTTGCTCTTCGTCACACAAAAACTCTTAGTCACACGAAAACCCTGCTGTAGCAAGGTTACACGAAAACCCTTCTGCAGCAAGGTTACACGAAAACCCTATTGGTATGAGGTTACACGAAAACCCTTCATACTCAAGGTTACACGAAAACCCTTCATACGCTAGGTTACACGAAAACCCATGAAAATAAGGTTTACACGAAAATCCATAATAATAAGGGTCACACGAAAACTCTATCCTGTCAAATCACACGAAAACCCTAGAAAGTCACACGAAAACCCTTGTCTCCAGTTCAGTATAAGGCATGGATGAAAATATCGCGATATTTCGGCGATATATCTCCGAAATATCGCTGAAATTGAAGGTTCAATATAAAAACGGGGTGTTTTTTTTTGTCAAAATGTCACCGATATATCGGCGATATATCGGCCCGTTTCCGTTCGCGTTTCGGTTTCGGTGAGTTATAGGTATAAAACGTTGGATTTCACCAAAATATCGCCGATATATCGGCGATATTTCGGTGAAATATCGTTTTCGTCAAAATGTCGGCAATCAACATGAAAATTCCATTTTTTTCTTTTATTGGCTTTACACTATTTACTTTACACTCTTTCTCTTACCTATTTCAATTCTAACTATACTTTAATTAATAAATTAATAACTTAGTAACTATACTTTAATTAATAAATTAATAACTTAGTAAATGTTGGTTTTGTAATTCAGCTTCAGAAAATTAATTTAATAAATGTATTGAGTCTTATAAATTGGAAATAAAAAAACCCTAGAAAATGAAATCTTAATTAGATGTGAATCGATCGAAACATATTAGTCAAACTTTCAAAAACTAATAGTTAACTAAAATAAAGTGTGTTACGTTATTGAAATTTTCATGTGTTTATATTATCAACACACATGAAAATTATATATATAAGATTATGTTGCTCATTTTAAAATGTATTACATGGATCTTATGCTGCTTATTTATATATAAGATTGCATCTAGTTATGTAATTATTAAAATAAAAGCACCAAAATACATAAATAAAAGCACCAAAATACATAAAATAATTTCTCATATTATCACTCTATATATTAGTTTCTCTCTTATTTTGTTGTAATTACATTTTTTTTTATTTGAAATCTTAACTTCAATTTATGTATGAATGTTAGTTATAACATTATGTAAATTACTAGATATATTTTCTAATTTTTTTACAATATTTCCGTGATTTTTTTAAAAATTACCGATATTTCCACCGAAACCGATATATGCACCGATATATCCGTAAATTTAAGGTACCGATACATACACCGAAACCGATATTTTCGTCCTTGGTATAAGGCAATCTCGGTGCATATTTAAGAGTTAAATTTGAGTATTTAAGGATATAAAAGCAAATTATGGGTCACATGAAAACCCTAATACTATTGGGTTACATGAAAACTTCAGACTTTTCGTGTAACCCATTACTTTGGGGTTACACGAAAAGTCCAAGGTTTTCATGTTGACACTTCGAACTATTAGGGTTTTCGTGTAACCCCTAAAATATGGGTTACACGAAAAGAATGAACTTTTTTTGCAAATGATCACTTTAACACATAATTTCCGAACAACATATACTTCAAACTATAACACAGATTGCATGAAAGATTAAACTATAATACTAACCGTTATGTGTTCGACGAAAATCTCAACAAAGTTTTTCCCAATGCTTGCCAAAATGTAAGGTAAGGATAAAAAAAAATTGACATGCAAATGTTTGCAATCTGCAACACCTATTTATTCAGAATTTTGGACTTACTGTGCACATGTGATATATGACAATGTGTAAATTTTTCAAGTTTTTCACTCAAGGTAAAGTTGAAAAAAACTCCTATATTCTAGCCTTATATCACATCATGTGGTTGAGCTCTATTGGACAGGTTCCCTTTTGGCTTTTTTAAGTTCTTTTCGTGTGATTTCTTTGCAACTTTACACATGACATAACCCCATTCACTATATATAGTTTATACACATATATAAGTTGGCGTAGGGAACACATGAATTTCAGGTGTGTCAAATCACGCCTATTTTGACTTTCAAAAGTGAGAATTTTTGGGCCATTTTTTAAGAAAAGTGTTATTTTGTCCCTTCCATATAAGGGAGTTATTTTTGGCCCACTTTTTAACAAAATAAGTATTTATGGGTATTTGCTCAATAATAAGTGAATGAAAAATAAGATTTTTTTAAATTCAAATAAAGAAAAAAAGCAATCATTCATTAGAGAAACATGGTTTTAATTAGGCAACAAAGGAAAAGAAGTTGAATCCATGGCTTCATTTTTCCTTTGATATGCAATTTTTTTATTTTAATCAAAATTTTGATTTCGGTTATGATTTGTGACATGAGTTCTGCGATGTGGATGTAATGCTACTAATTAACTATTTCGCTTGTATGGATAGGGAAATATTTTGCATGGAGCTATATTGTGGGAAAATTGATCTACACTCCCTATTTGACGATTTTCCTACTTTTGATGTTATATATTTCAATTTTCCCTTTGAAAATAAAATCGCAATTTAGAGTGTTCACATCATAAATCAAGTTTAAAATTAAAAAAAAACATTAAAACTTTAAAAAACAGTATGTAAACTCAAAAAATATAATAATTTAATAATGTCAAGTGTAATAAAACATCTCGTGTGTAATGTACAACTTACACCATCAAAGTTGATTTGTATTTTCTTTAACGAAATCCAAACTATTTTTACAAATTTGAAAGGACCAAAACAGTCCAGTATTCCAAACACACCAAAGAATCAGGTGAAAAAGATTAACCCCCAATCAACCACCTTTAGTTGGTGGTTGCCTTTTTCTTTTCTTCTTTTTTCCATCTTTACTAATCATTTACTTAAGAGGTGGTCTCTTGTGAGACTATCTCACGTGCGACGGAATTCAAGTATGTTTTTTATAGATATAAGTATGTGTTTTTCAGCTATAAGTATGTGTTTTATAAGTATGTTTTTATATGTATAAACATGAGTTTTAGAAGTATGTCTTTTTCTGCTATAAGTATGTGATCTGAAATTTCATCGCTAGTAAGACGGTTTCACGTGAGTTTTTGCCTTTACTTAATTATTGCTATCATAATCATTAATCTCATAATAAATAAACTTGATTAACCTAGACCAAAAGCCTATAAATCTCAGTCTTTCCTTATGAAATTCTGATTCTTTTTATTTATTCATTATTATTCTTCACCAAATAAATAAATTTATGAGCCGTCATATGTACAATATACTCCTATTTTTTTATGTGTCGGAATCTTCCACTGTTATGTTGCTATATTTAATCCCATATTTTATTATTTCATGTGAATTTTATGTGAGACCGTCGCATGAATCAATTTCGTATAAGATGAGTCAACTCATAATATACGGATCATTTCTTCGAATATTGTATTGGGTATATTAGTATGATATTAAAAAGTGATGAAATATGCGATTTTGTAATAGGAAATATTGTAAATTATCACAATCTTAACTTGATAAGGAATGTTTTGATTAAAAAAACCAAAGTGTTACATGTAGTTTTTAACTTCCACTGTCTTTAACCTAAGGCTAGAAAATAAGTATAATTACTCTACTCTCTAATTGTCTAATTGTAAAATTGTTATTATATCATGATTTAAATATGATATAAAGTAGAGAACCAGACAAGCATAACCAATACCTTTTTTTTTTTCAGTTCATTTAAAATTTGATAACAATACATTTTGGTTAAAGAGCTTTGCATTATTAATGTAATCCAACCATAAAAAATTGCATGATATCATTAAGCAAATTAATAATTACAAAGCATTTAAAGATTAATGTGATCAGATTTGAGACAAATATTTGTTCTACAACAATTCCTATGGATTTTTCATAGAACTTTCTTTTCACAAACATATATAGCATAAACTTCTTTTTGCGAATCAACAAACTCAAGATTTCTTAACTAATCAAGAAAATAAAAAGGAACTGAACAAACTGGATTTCTGCCATTTCGTGAGCATATCTGAAGAACCCTTTTTTTTTTTTTTTTTGAATAGATGTTTCTGGATAAATTAATCCTGCAGCCTAAGCATGGCCTGGTGGTCGATGATAATTCCCAGCTCTTCTGTCACACAAAGAAAATACTGCAACTTTTAAATCTGTCAATTTAATTTCTAAATTAATTGACTAGTTTAATGAAAAAAAGAAGATGAATAAATCTGGTGTATATATAGATACAATAAAACCTTGTCAACAACTTAAAAATATTGTCAAGGACAAATTGACACATATAAATTAATAAAATATATAGTTAGCTGTGTGTGTGTGTGTGTGTGAGAAATATATAGGACAAAAAATAAAAGGGTGTATGAGTGAGTGATGATTAAAGGGTAAAGGCATTGTACTTGTTTTGGCAATGTGGTTAGTGTAAGGATAAGGGAGAAGGGTGAAAAAGGTTAAATTTACCCTCAAAAGTGCAGAAAAATAAAAAATACATGATGTTTTAAACCTTTGCTTTAATAAATGTGTTCAACAGATCAGAGGAGAAGTAGTGATGATGATCATATGGGTGCATTAAAGAGAAGCTCTTTTTATAATTTTGAAAGCGATTTTCACTATAAACTCGACATGAATGTTGTTCTTAATTTTGAGTAAACTTAAAAAAAAAAAAAAAGACAAGAATTTGATTGTATATATAATTCGAAGGTGAAAAAATTAAGGAGAGAATGCAAGAAACCTGTTATGGATGGGATCAGGTCCATTAGGGACTCTTCTTTTGCTCGAATAGTAGAGTTCAAAATTGGAAAGTAGCCTATGCTTTGAATTTATGATCACTCTTTCAACAAAATCCTGCTTCATTATAATTCCACCAAATCCCTCGTATAAAACCCTAATTCTTCCTCCTCCTCCATTTTCATCGTGATCATTAGCCTCAACGATCAAGAATCGAACGAGTGTTAGAACTAGAACGAATCGAAGAGACGCCTTCAACCTGCTAGCAGTACTGCTGCTCATCATCATCATCTCTCTGCAATATATATGCTAGCTTGTTTAGGACAAGAAAATGAGTTGGAAAAAAACACAAGGTAGTTAGAGTTTAAGACAAGTACTAGTAATGTTGGGTAGAAAGAGTTTTAGTGGTAAGAATTTTTATGGAGGATATATTTGTTGATCATTTCAAATTTGGATTTTGAACTGCATGGCTGCTTGGTTTTCTTTATAGGATGGAGTACTTAAATTCTCTTTACTTTATTGATTCTAGAGAGAGAAAAGAGAGATTGGGAGATTTAAAGGTTTGTCGAATTGGACATTAATTAGGAAGTACAGTGTGTGCATATAAATTAATACTAGTATTGTTATTCATTTTTTTGATATTTTTAATTTGAATTAAAAAATAGAATTAATTAGTAGTTGAAGTTGAATTAATAATTAAGATCATATATATATATATATATATATATATATACGAGTATCAGTACATACGTCGCATGTGAAAGGTGAATTATTTAAATTAAAAATATTATAATACTATTAACCTTAAATAATAATTTTTTTATAAGATATACAATTTATATTAAATTAAATTAAATTCAAAAAAAATGTATAATAAATTAGAGTCCTATTCATAATAGAACTCTATATGATTTTGGTTTAGAATTCTTTTGTAAAATTATTTACATATGAAAGTCATAAATTACTATTATAACCTTAAATAAAATATTTTATAAGGATATAATAGGCAATCCATATTTTGTAAGAAATATCCATACTTTTATATAGGTAATAGATATATTGTATTAGGTATTGGCGGCTTGTTTTGTAGAGATGATCTTGACTGGAAAGGCAAATATACCAAGCTTCAAATTAATAAAAGAGCATATATAGTGTACAACATTAATATTAAGTAACATGCTAGCTAAAGTAGGAGAATATATAACACTATATATGTGTGTGCTATAAAGAAAACATTAAGTCACAAAGTGATAATATCTTCTATATATTGAAGTATGGTTTTATATAGAAAAATACAAATTAACATCAAATTCTATATCATGATGAGGACTGGTCAGAAGAGAACAACTTAATGTAAGAACTTAACATTTGATTACTTTACAGAACCAAATATGTGAAGTGATTTATTATATTTCATTTAGTTAATTTTATATGTTTATCTCATAAACTTTACACTTATAAGCTTGAAACATGTGTGCATATGAATCCTTTGATTAGCCATAGATAATGTTAAAGAAATTAAAAGATTAAGGAAGCAAATAATTAGATTGTTTATTAGAATAAATGTTCAATCAATTGATATAAACAACAATTAGTTAACAATGTGTATATATGCTGAGGCACAAGAACCACTAGTTTGCAAATGATAAATATGATCTTGTTAAATTATTGGAATGCAGAATATATTGGATAGGGACTATTCATTTGAATGGCTAGCTATGATCTCCATCCATTTGAATATAGATATATATATATATATATATATATATATAGAGAGAGAGAGAGAGAGAGAGAGAGAGAGAGAGAGCATAATTAAGGCACATCTCCAAATATTAATTAAGCATTAAACATATTTGAGTGTTGGAGAATCAAATGATACTTTTACTCATGTAATTGCTTCATTTACAAGTTTAATCACATTGTGATTGTATATATTATTATATACATGTCTCAAAGCAACAATTCAAAAAAAAAAAAAGATTCAAACCATTTTGGGATTAGATTATAAATAATGATGTAACACAAGGACTAATAATAATTCCAAAATGTGTTAAAGAACTTTCAAACTTATAATATAATTAACTAAAAGAAGGCACAAAAAAATCAGCTAGACAGGATGAATTTTTATAAAATAATGATATAAACGAAAATAATAAAATTTAAATTTTAATACAATATTTTAAAGACCCAAATAATAAAATTTATAATTTAAAACAATATTTTTAAGACCACCTAAATCCATTAATCCAGGCCAAATTATCAAACACAAAATCGTATCGTCTTTATGGATTCGTACAACTTTGTGAATTGTCTCATCTCCGGATTCCTACTATTTTGCTTTTTTAAAGCAACTATAACAATTCTGAAAAAATTCAATTTTAGTTCATTTAAAAAGTAATTGTCCAGTTTTCGTCCACCATGAAAGTGATTTTCAATTTTAGTCTAATTAAATCAAAAATCGTCACTATTTTATCCATTTTTGTCTTAATTTGACCAAAATTGAAAACCGCTTCCATGGTGGACGAAATAGTGACAAAAATTGACCAAATAGTGGCGATTTTTTACTTAATTGGATTAAAATTGAGAACCGCTTCCATGGTAGACGAAAATTGGACAGTGACTTTTTAAATGGACGAAAGTTGAATTTAACTCATAACAATTCCAACATTTACTTAAATTAAAATTCCACTGTTTTGATTGATTCTTTTTTTTTTTTTTAAATCGTTAATTTTGCATTAATTTCATCAAATTGCCAAAATTGATAAAATCATGGCTAAATGGAATTCCACATTTTTTGTTTTTGAATAAATAGCATGGAATTGTGGCATGGTTAAAGTGGGAGTGGAGAGTCCAATTAATTCCTAGGCTGCTTAACTTTCTCGTACAAGCTTCTGGCTTTGAATATTGGATATGTCCTAACTACACTACATGAAACCTACCTATTTTAATTGTCTCAGGTTTATATTATCTTATTATTATTATTATTATTATTATTATTATTATTATATCAATGTTTTCACTTATTGTTTTAAATTGTGCAAGTGTAATTCTTGAACCCACCTTTTGTTCTATACTGCTTTAGTTCCCCAAAATTGACTCCTCATCTTATGGCTCTTTGGTTGACTGATTCGACTCTCTCTTAACATTAGAGCATGCAACAATATTAACATTCAGATTTGTAGGTTTTGCATGGATGATCCTCATTGAAGGACATAATTAGATTGGTGATCATAAATGAGAGAGAGAGAGAGAGAGAGAGAGAGGTGTTAATGAGTGATCCTCATAATAGGATCCCCACTTTGTTTGCAAGAAAATCATGGAGCCAAGAATTTAGCAGAGGATAGCCCTGAATTTGCATAGCCTCAACATATTTAGCATGTCAAAATTTGTACCTTTCCTTGGTAAAAACACTAAGCATTCTCTCTCATCCACAATCCAATTCCGCTCTCTCTCTCTCTCTCTCCACCATCATCATGAACATGGATGAAAACGCATCTCCTCGACGAGTCAGGTGGTCCGACACAGAGAGGTACAACAGGCTCAACACCTTCGAGGTCGAAGATCAGGCTCACACCGGCAGTAGAGCTGAATCCGATTTAGCATCGGAGTTTCGCCATTTTTGCTTTGATCTCCACCACCAGCTCGAATCAGCTTGTAGCATGATCGATTGGGATCGTATCTTCATGACAGCCTTGGCCACCATTTCCCTGGCTTTAGTTGTCTTTGCATTCTTCCCATATCTACAAACTCAGCTCGAAAACGACCAACAGTTTCAACATCTCTTTGCCCTCAACTCTTTGACAATCTCTGAGTTCCAGGCTTCACCTGATCAGGTGACAGGGAAATGTGATGTCACCTTTAATGTCACCAATCTTGGTGATAGAAGCATCTATCATGAAACCTCTGTCCTTTCCATCTTCATCGATCATGAGCTGCTATGGGTCGTTCGAACAGGGGATTTTTTTATGGACATTGGTGACAACATTCTGTACAATGTTAGCATAAACACGACCACAGTTTCTGTCCCTGCATCCTTTGTTCCGACTGCTATGTTAGAAAGTCGGAAGTTGCATAAGCCCCTACGTTTCAAATTGAAGTACGATGGGATGCTACGAGAGGGTCTAGCCGCGTGGTTTGAAGAGAGATCACACATATATGTAATTTGTGGTTGGATCGAGATGCAGTTCGTCAACGAGACAACCCTTGTCGGGGGGCCAGCAAATTGTTCTATCGAAAGTTAAGTGTTTGTGTGTGTGTGTGTAATAAGTATAAAGATCTTAGCTATCATTTGTACTATTTTCTTGCTGTATACAAGTGATCGACTTTGTGAGCAGAGCACTTTGAATCAAGTAAGCAACAATTTGATAGATAATATATGTAAAACAGCTTACGTTTATTCAATGATGGATCGATCGTCTTTGTAACTACACCCCCAGTTACAAATAGCAATGATATGATAATACAGCAATAAGAAATTTGAAGTTCGAAACAGGTGCTTCACAAGATCATTGATTCGTTGAATCTTTCTTGGGGTAATGAATGTAAATGGTGAACTCTTGTATAGGACGAAACCAACATCAGGCAAGGATTGCTGTGATACGGTTCTTGAATACTATCACGCTGAAACACATCTACACCTGACTGTGGAAACGGAAATATAATCTGATTCGAGTAGTATGTATAGTGTTGCAGTCACTGAGGAAGAAGCACAGCCTTTGGATGCTCTTATTAGCTATTTGTGAGAGTTCTCAAGACGTCCTTTCAAAACCACCACCAATCTGCATATGTAGCCATTCGGGTGATGAACCCCTGCCATACTCTCTAGTACCCTGAGTACCGAATGCCACGCTGGCAGGGTCAAAAGTTTGCTGAGAAAACTGACCAATGAAAAAAACCATGTTATGAAGTCACCATGCTTATAATCCAGGACGAAGACAGGAAAAAAGTAGGGCATATTCACCATATGATATCAAGGTTTCACTTGTTCTTCCTAATAGCCTTATCTTCGGATAATATCTTCAATATATAAGTGAGAACGAGATGGTTTCCTACTTTTTGGGTGTGTTTAAGTCTAAGCAGTTATTTGAAGAACCTACGAGGGGGTGAGCGATGCTACTAAGATTCATGTTTAGACTGTTTCATTTATCCCCTGGTGAAACAAATGAACAATTTCTAACTGCAAATCTGAAATAACGAGGATGCGAGTTCAGAGACTTTGGTGTCATCCTAATCACTTACATCTTTTGAAGGGTATCCGTCAATGCCCACTCTTGCATTCACCGCTTCAAGCTTCATTGACAGGAACTGTGAGGCAAGCGCAACCGTGTAAATGCATATTCAAGTGAAACAGGTAACAAATACATACAACCACTCAACCACCGCCTAACACACACACACTGCACATGGAGACTAAGGGAATGTGAGATACAGAAGCAGCAACTCACCTCGACCTGGCGTTGTAATGATTGGATATAGTTAATGATCTCATCAAGCACTAGTGCTTTGCCAATAACCTGAACTCAAACAAGATTTTCCTCAAATTAGTTCTAGGAAAATAAGTATCATAATTCAGGAGTATCTACCTGAAAACAGAAGGGGAAAAAAAACATGACACAGGCAAAAGAACTAAACAGATGTGCTTCTAGATGAACATCTACTTATACTCACGCAGCCATCAGAAAGAGAAAGTAACTAGATAATTCTGTAAAAGAAAGAACATATCAGGTCAACAACAAACTCTGGATCAACCGAATTTTCTCACTAAGGCGGAAGGAAGGTTATTAGCTGATTGCAACACTGCTAAAATAGACGAAAGAATTGATCATTGAGCATGAATGGACATAACCAAGACTTTCAAAAATAAAAAGATGAGTAAAGGTTCCTGTATGTAAAAAGTGCAGCAATTAAAATTCAGTGGCCTTAGAGACAATTGTGAAACAGAAAATTAATAGCAGACAATATTCATTTGTAGTATCAAAACTTTCCATGGCAAACTCCAACACTTCTAGATTGAGAGATCCAGAAACCTCTTCTTCATCAATAAGGTCCAATATTTCAAATGGAACAGAGAAGCCTAACAGCTGAAAAGCTTAGAGTGTTTTTGAGGACACATATATCTCAAATCTAATGAAACAAGAAAAAGAAAAAAGACACATTTTAATTCATAACATATTTGAATGAACAGAACGGCACAAACTTCTTCATACGGAGAAATACTGATACTCACTTTGTTGCAACCGGGAACAAGATCTTGAAGGATTTTCATCCTCTCGCTAATCTTTTCTCTCCTAGCCTGCACCAAGAGGGTGAACAAGAAAAACCTTTAATATAAACATTCATCATCTAATATTCATTCATCAACACTCACAAGACTCACTTATAAAGTTATTTGTTCTCTTCAGATTTCTATCGAAAAGAGGTACAAATCATGAAACCTCAAAAGGATTCAAACTTTAACATAAATGAAACAGAAACGGGGTCGTATCATTACTCTTTCGGCTAAACTGTGACTGTCAGTGGCTTGACCTCTTCTTGCCCGCACATGGATATAGTCTTGCTTTGGCAGTTCAGCTGCTTTTGCAGGCGGCTCTGCTGCCTTACCCGAGTTCCCTTCACCTTCTGCTTTATTTTCACGATTACCATTCGATCGAACTGCCTTCAGCCTCTTATTATCTCCTTCACTCTGCTTCACACCAACAATAATCATCACATTTGAACTTACATACAAAATTGAATAAAAAACTCATTTTTTACTTCATTAGTCAGGTTACTACAATCCAGTTGCACATCATTTTCACACTAGTAAACACCCTCATTTCAAAGAAACAATAAAAATTAAAGCAAACAAGAAAATCAACTGTTCAAGCTGGCAAGCACCACTACCTATCCTATCATATACACAATAAACTCTACACAAGCAATTTCATCAACATTGAACAAAAATGTAACATAAAAGGATGTTTAAACACGATGGAATCATATGTAATTACGAAAATTAAGTGAATTTTAGAGTTTTACCATAGCATTATTGTTGCTATTTCCATTGCTATTGCTAGTAGAAGCTCCGCCCTTAGCGCAGTCATCTTCTTCACGGCGCTTCCTCGAATTACGATTGGGGGAACTATGATTCGATCTCTGGTCCATCACCATCGGATCCAAGCCCAAACCATAAGTGGCCGCGCCGGCATTCATCTGAAACCCCGGCCAGATCTCGGAGAAGTTATAAACTCCGCCATCATTCATCATTGCCGCCCCTTGCGGATCCATTCGCCGGCGCCGAATCAAACTCCGTCAGCGGAGGGCAATCAGGGCAGGGGAACAAGCATGAATGTATAGATGCAGAGATGTGTATGTATGTATAGGTGGGGGAGGGGACAAAGGAGTGGATCTTCTTCCCTTCGAGAGTGGAGGTTGTTGGGTGCGTACAGTACCCACTGGCGTACAATGGCTACTACCACCACCACCACTGGGTTCTTCAATCTAGAGAGAGAGAGAGAGAGAGACCTCGGGAGTTGAAAAGAAGTGACTTTGAGTGAGCTTTTCTCGGAGCCTCCAGCGTTTCATGTCTTTAAGGCTTCCATGCTATGCTACTCTACTCCTGGCTCACCTACACCCACCACTGCTTTTCTATGATCCATCCAATTTATAAACCTTGTTAAATCTTAATCTATTGGATTTTCTTTAATCTCATTTTTAAGGATCATTAAAGATTAAATTATGTAGTATTTCCCAAACAAGAAGTGATTTTATTTTCCTTTCTTCTATCTTCTAAATGGAGATGCTACATAATATTTAAAAAAAATTGATGCAATTAATTAAGAATGTATTAGAGATAAACGTGCTAAAATAATTGGGATTATGATTAGGGTCCAATTGTGGAAAGATTAGTGATAATGATGGTTTAGGGTTGGAGAATTAGCCATTTAAGGATAATCTGAAAACTCTGGATTGATGATGACTCTCCCATCATTTATCGGTCCACATATTGTTAGTTTGATTTTGTACCTAGCAAACCATCACCCTTTTTTCTCTTTACTTAAAAACACCTATTACTATTTCAGTAAATATATTAAATAGTTCTTTTAAACGAATAAATTAAACTAGATAGCAATTTAAGTACTTCACTTAATTAATAAAATATCATCTTATTATTTAAAATATTATTTAAAAAAATATCACCACAGTTGATATAGTGGTGATATTTTTTTTAATTAAATCACGTCAACTCGTTTCTAATTTTAGTTATCGTTTTTGGTCGTTGTCTTTTTGAGTCATTCTACTTTTATTCAAATCACACTTTTATTTCCATATTCAACAAAATAACGTAATTTTACATTATTTTCATATAGAAATTGACATTCGTTTTCAAAACTATGTATGATTCTTTACAATAAAGGAGAACATTCCATAAAAAAAAAACACAACATATTTTTTTTCTAACACAAGTTAAATCTTGGGCGGAATCAAACGTTGACGGTTGAAATAGTTTAACGTGGAGTTTTAAAACACGATTGAAACAAACAACTCTTACATTTTTAAAAATTAAGTGCACCGATGAAGATGTGATAAACCAATACTAGGGATAAATTGTTTCAAAAAGCGTAACGATAAGTATAATATGGTCTGGTTCAGAAAATATTCATGTATGTGTTTGGATTGTTGGATTTGAAATAAATTAAAATCAGATCATTTAAATTAGGGTGGACACAAATTATATTCATATTGCTCAACGATTCATTCAAAACGAAAGTAGTTGTTTTTTTATTCCATACCAACCAAAACACCATCAATAAATTTACTGGTATGAATTTCGAATTAATTTTCTCAAGTTATTGTGGTAAGTAGTAGTAATTAAACAGTCTTAAAACTTGTTCCATAATTAAATGATTAAAAGAAATAGAGAATTTTTTTAATTATTAAAAAAATTGCAGAATCCTATGTTTTCTTCAATTCTTGCATCATAGGTGGTCCGGCAATTTACCTTAGATTTTTAATGAGTTTTGCAAATGCCAAGAACTGGTCCAGATTCAGTTCCTCTCCATTATTTTAGCAATTCAATAAATGCACCTCACAAATTAAATAAAGTTAAATACGTAAATAATCAAGCAAAGAACTAAATATCAACCATAATATATGGAATATTAATTGTGTATATATATTAAGGCCCATTACTTAAAAAAGGGAGAGAAAAATAAATGGAAATCAAATGATAAATGGGTTAAAAAGGATATATGCTTGCTAGCTCTAAGTGTTTGCTATTAATTAAGTTGATAGTCTTTACAAGAATAAATCATTAATCAACTTTCAAAACTTAATGTAATGTTTGATCATAAGTGCTCATATTTTCTTTATTTCACTTTCTTAGTGGTCACGATTTGATTGCAACACCAAGTTAGATGTGTGTATTAATCAAACACTATAACTTCTCAATAACAAAAAACTGCAATTTTGCTATTAAACTTTTCTTAAGATGCTTGAATTCCCAATATTTATAGTAACAAAAGAATTATCCACCAAAAAAAAAAAAAAAACGATTTATTTAACTTGGTTGATCATCCTTTTCCTATTCTTGAGATTTATCTATTTGTTCTTATTATGATCAACAGTCATTTGATTTATTAATTTTATCGGAAATTAGATTCACCAATTTAAAATAATTTTATACCACTAATTTTTATATGGTTTTTTTAAAATTTAATTGTCCAATTAGAGTCTAATATTTATCATTAAACACTCGATTTCCGACATTCATTTTTGAAAAGAATGTCAGTCATTTCTGGCATGACGTGTTCCAAATTGGAAATCTTAGATGCATAATGGAAATTAAATTGATATATGTAGCACTAAATGAAGGAAAACAACTCAACATTATTAAACAATAATACTTGCTTATAAATACTTGGAAAAATTAAAGTGAAAGTTGAAAAATAAAAGCTAATGACCATTATAAAAATTCATGCACTAGTGATATTAAAATAAATAGGAGCAAAGTAACATATATGTTCAAAATTAAAATTTTCTACAACAATAAATATAGGTGAGATTCGTCTCCCAATATATTTGATTAATGAGTGACTTTCAAGTAAAAGACATTTCATTTCATGAAGCTGAAATGCTATCAGTATCAGCCAAAGCAAAACATTATTTCATTTTATTTTATTCAATGGAATCATACAACAGTTTATTTAATCAAGTACTCCTTATGAAATGAACCCATACAATTAGATCTAGTGGTTATGAAACAGTTAATAATTAAATCAGATTTAGGTGGAATAATGAAAAAATGTGAACTAATATGTGAAGAGTTAATTTGATAAGATAGGAAGATAATAAAGAAATAGTAAAGTATTTTATGAGACCATCTTATGGATCTTGTTTCATAAGACATGTCAATTTATAATATGCACTTAACAGTTCATATAAGAATTTGTGAAAATAGATTCAATTTATAAGTAAAAGAGATCTGTCTCATACAAAATATCCATACGATCGTTTCACATGGATAGTTGAAGAAAAAGGGCAGTGAAAGAGAGAAAACAAGGATGGGGCCCACAAGTAGTCGGATATAGTTAGACATAGATGACGAATGTAAAGGACAGTGCCTACTTTCTTGGAATATTTTCATGAAACTTTAACCACAGTACACCTTCTCTATTTCTCTCTATCATCAATTCCACTTTGCTTCTTTTTTCAAACATCCTATTTTCTTTCTTTTTAATTCTTTTCACCTATTTAAATTATATAATATTTTATCTTGCTCATTTCATTATAGTTTATTTAAGATAACAATCAATAATGTTGGCTGATAATTGATAATACCATCATTATATATATATACAAATGTTACATATATTGATATAATATAATTAAATACAATGTATGAAATATACTAGATGAATCGGCCGGATTGAATTTCAAGAGTTTTGGATTAGAAGTTACAAGAAGAGATTTTTTCTTTCTGTTTCATATTTCTTACATGTGGACTCATTTTTAGTTTTTTAAGTAAATGGAGTAAGTTCATAAATGCAAATAGACTTCCTAGCATTTAAAAATAACTACATATGGTTTTACTGTTTTTTTCACTCATATATATATATATATATATATATATTTTTTTTTTGATGTTCACCTCTTCAACCTTATGCTTTGACCAATCAGTACTTTTGCAATTAGAGCATTTAATCATTTCAGACGAGGGGTTAATGTGGATATTTTCAATATGAGGTTGAGGCCCAACTGAATGAACGAGGTCTATCAAACGAGAAGTCGAGTTGAAGACACAAGACCTGTCGTAGACAACCAAAAGTTAATTTTAAATTGGTTCGAGTCTGATTTTAAGGTCCTACTAAAATAACATGGTTCAGTATGTGAGTTAGAATGTTAATGTAATTAGAGTTTTTTTTTTTTCTTAGAAAATATTTGTCATTTATACACTTACCTTGTAAATAGATACGAGTAGCTGAAATATTGAACTTTTGAGAAATAATACCTCATTCTTTAGCTTCTATATATCTAGTTCTTATTCTTCTAACCCTCTTAGTGAATTACTAATTTGTGATGAGTTTTTTTTTTCATATTCGCATTATATTCTCGTGCTTGACATCTGATACAAACATATAAAAATTAAAATAGATGTAGTCAGTCAATATATAGCTCTCTTGTTTATTTGCATTGCAAGTGAACATTTTATTGAACATCTAAGTACCGTTAATGAAAAATGTATAATATATTTTTCAAAAAGATCGAAAAGAGATAATATTAAAGGTGAAATTCATACGTTCCATATTAACATTCATTCTTTCTCTAGAATAATGCATCAGCTGAAGAGACGTGTGTTGGAAAAGTTTCCAAATTGAAGTATATAGTTGCCACTTATTTCAACACGTTTTAAAATCTCTCCAATCTCTAACCACACTTCAATCCTAGTGAATATATATGCACAACAAAGACATGCAAATCGTGCTTCTTTTACTGTACTATTTGTAGTTACCAATGATCAACATGCCATGTGACTAATTCTTTAAAACGGCACCGTAATTGACACCACAAGTTACAATATTTTTTACCAAGTACTCTTTTTGGAATTCAATATCACAAAACTTGGCGCGAGGCGGTTTCACGAATAGTTTTTATGAGATGAATCTTTTTTATCAATTAAGTCAACCCATTTTCACATTTTATATATGAATTTTGAAGTGTAGGTCATGTGTTGATCCGTCTCACATGAAATGATCCGTGAGACGGTCTCACAAGAGACTCAATATATTATTTGAAGATGAATGATATGAGAAAAATATTATATTATAATATTGTTGATATATATCTAATTCAATTTTGAATTGGAGGAAAATAATAGCAAGTATGTAGTATGAGTATTTATTTTGACAAAATATTGAATTGAAATAAGAGTAACACGTGTGTGCCCCGGGGGTACGGTGCCCCCAAATTAATCATCATATGGTGTTAAATATATACTCTACAGGTATCATGTATATACTCTTCAGGTATCACATGTATACTCTTATATGCATATGATACCTGTAGAGTATATTTATAACACCAAGAAACATAACACCTATAGAATATATTTATAACACCTGAAGAACATATATATAATATCTAGATCTGTGCCCCTATGTGCCCCAGGGGTATATAAGTTTTTGCCCTGAAATAATAGTAATTAAAGAGCAAATATTAATGTATATTATATTTATAACATTTGAAATGTAGAAAGAACACATAAATTCTAATCGGATGGACCAAAGGTTTATTGTATATATTCTTGTTACATCTATTTCAGCCAATTTTCACTAGCTATAAGATTTAATTGTGTATTTGAATGTTACATAATTTAGAATAAATATAGATTAAAAAATTTATAGTGTTGTTGGCTTATATGTGGATGGAATTAAACAACACTGCCAAATTGCCAATTGATCCTCATCATCATGACCTACCTTCAATATTGCATCCTAACAGAACTAACTTTTGTATAAATGCAACAACTATTTATGAAATGCATGAAAAAGAAAAAAAAAAAAGTATTTAAATGCTAGAGTATTTAAGTAAAATTGAAGCTTGCATGTCACATCTTATTATTTTTATAAGTATGTGGAATTGATATAGAACCTAATGTTAAATTCTTTATAGAGCCAAATATTACTCTTACCACTAATTTGGTATAGAATATAGACTAGTTACTAATTTTTTTGTATAACTTGAATCTTTTGGGCTCTATATTATCATGAGAAAGTGACCATATCTTTATATATATATATATATATATATATATATAAACACAAACATTTCCTCATATAGAAATGATAGAATTTTCCAGCTAAAAAGTCATACCAAATCTGAAAATATATTTTTATTAAAAATTATAAATGATAAATGACAAATGATATTTGATTTCAAATGATATATGATATATAAATGAATTCTAATGAAAATGGAATATTATCATATGATTTTAATGATGATGTATATATTTAAGGAAGTGATTGACAAAAAATCTTTTCACGAATCACATATAAGTCTATATGGTAAGTCAACTTTAATTATTAAATTTCAATTGATATATTAATTTATAATATGATTAAAACAACAGTAACAAATTTATATATATATATATATATATATATACATACATGATTACGTTGTATGATTAGTATAAACAATGATTTTACAATAATTATTTATATATAGAAATTAATATGCATATGAATAATATATATTACTCCCTCCGTCCCTGCTATCTTTGCCTACTTTCCGTTTTTGGTTGTCCCAGCTAACTTTGTCAGCCCAAAAATGGCAACAAAAAAATTACGACCTTACCCCTCAATTTCTTTCATTTTACTTACTTTACACTCAAAAAACACACATTAATTACAAAACTGTCACTCAAAAACATTAAAATAACACATCACATCAAAGTCAACAGTTTTTTCTTAAGATTCGTGACGGTCAAGGGTGGCAAAGATAAGGGGGACGGAGGTAGTATATAATTCACTCCCATATAAAAGATAATATTATATGATTTAATTTTTATCTTTATCTTTATATATATAAATATTAACATTCTCATATATAGAAATGCAGTATTTACCATGTGATTTTAATGATGATGTATATATTTAAGGAAGTGATTGACGATAAATCTTTCACATATAAGTCATATGGTAACTCAGTTTAAAGAAAATAAAAGGTGAACAAAAATGTTGGTATAAATCTTTCCCCTTAATTATTAAATTTTAATTAATATATTTATAAAACAATAGCATATATATATATATACACACACAACATGATTACGTCATATGATTAGTATAAACAGTGATTTTACAATAATTATGTTTATATATAAATTAATATGCATATGAATAATGTATAGTATATAATTCACTTCAATATAAAAGGATAATATATATTTTATGATTTAATTTTTATCTTTATATGTAAAAAAATATTAACATTGTCCCATATAGAAATGCAATATGTACCCATCCAAAATCTCATCCTAGATATGGAAATGAATAAAATTACATTTTATGTTTAATAATACTTAAAATATTTAATTATGTATATATATAGACATATATACATACAAATAATCAATGTATATATAATACCACTATTAACCTTACATAGTATTAACTAATTATATTGTATAAGGAAATATAATATTCCATATACATATAAACAACAAATTTGAAATTTATGGTATATTTGTAATGAACTTGATTGGAATTTGTATGACACAATCAATCAAAGAAATAAAAAAAAAAAAATTGCCTTAAAAACATTACTTTCCTATAGTATTAGGAAATTATCCACTATAAATATGAGAACCAACTAATGAAATTTTAATTCATGCTTTCATTTCTCAAATTCTAATTTTCTTTTCTTTCAATTTGTTTCAAAATAACATCTGTGTCTACTCAATAGTTCAAATGTATCTTCAATCTCAAAATGTAAAGCAACGCAAATCCTTAAAAATGTTTTGGACTTCAAAACTTTTCGAGGGCTTACAATCTTAATTTTTCATTTGTTTTTTAATTTGTGATTGAGGAGTTTCACACAATTATACTAGCCAAAATTTTGTTTATTTACTAATGTAACTATTTGATTAAAAAAATCATTTATTTACGTACTAATGTAATATTGAATGAGTTAAGATGTTATAGGATAATATTTTGATTGATTTGTGTTATTCAATATTTTAATTTAGTTGATGAATTTTATTTTATTTTAATTTATATAGTGATATGATTGCATATTGACTATTCTTACTCTAATATGATTTTTGTTTGTTAGATTCCTATATGCAGGCGTTGATGAAAGAAAATTGGCTTCAATCGGAGGTAGCGAATAATTTTTGAATGTTTGGAATAGTTTTTGACTTGGTAGATTAGATGATGAAATGTGAAAGCTCACATGTTATAAAAGATTACCATACTTGGACAAATATGTAGTGAAATATTTTGATGTACAGATATACAAATATAACTATTGAAACTAGAGTTGTGTTAGTTTTTTGAGAGTTTTATATATATATGGGAAAAATTCATTTTACGTCCACTTAAAACGCTACTATCCATCTAACGTCCATTTATTTTTAGAGGTTTCACATTTAGTCCAATTACAATCAAAATCGACCAATTTTGGTCCTTTTTGGCCGCTGGAGATCAATTTTCCGGCTGAGTTCAGCTGATGTGGCTTATCGGAGCACAGGTGGTAGCTGACGTCGCTTTATCATATATATATATATATATATATAAATAACATTTACTAAAAATAATTTATCAATCTTTTGCCACCCAAAAACTTCATCATAAATTTGGAAAAAGTAAATAAATTATAGTGATAAAAATGATATTCATTTTAAAAGGAATATTTAGATCAATGACCTTATTATCATGGTTGACCAATAATTTGTGGAATACATTTCCGTAAACCAATTTTATTTTATTACTTTGTACCATACACGATTATATTGAGATTTAAATGTATTTTCTCATATGGAATTTAAGTATTAAATTTTATAAATTATTTTATTTAAACAAATTAACATCTACCCATAAAGGATTCACTTTTTTTATATGATAAAAAAAAAAAAAAAGTTAGAAGAACAATCATTTAAACCAGAATTAGAAACAAACTAATGTAAGCCCCATGTATTACATTTTTTTATTTTAATACTAATCAAGAATTGTAATTTATAAATAAATTTAATTATTATTTATCATTAATTTTGAGTTTAATTAGTATATAATTTAAATTTATTTGTGTGAAAAGTTTTGATTATTACATAATGTAATTGCAAACATCAACTTTAATTAAAATGCTTTTCTAAAATTTCATAATTTACAATTTTATTATCAATCATAATTATTAGCATTTTGTTATTCAATTGTTATTATTTCATTAAATACTCTATTATAATAAATTATAAATATTAAATGAATTGATTTAAAATTAATTATAATTAAATAGGATTAATTAGAGATCGACATGTGTCACTCTTGGTTAATCCTTTAGTATATACCAGCGTAAGTCCCGTGTATCACAAGAGTACTGTATTACTAATTAAGAAAATTGCAAACTGAAATTCTTTATTTATAAATAATTAATTATTATTATTTACCATTAATTATTAGCTTAATTAGTATGTAGTTTTAGAATTTCATAAGTTACAATTTTACAATCAATCAAAATTATTAGTATTTTTTTAATTTAATTGTTATTATCTCATTAAATGATTTATATAATAAATTATACTAAATATGAAATGAATTAATTAATAATGAAATTAAAATTAAATTTTTTTAGGATTAATCAGAAAATAACATGTGTTACTTTTGATTATTTATTTAGTATAGATATAGAAATATTGTAATGTAGTTCAGAATACTGATTCAATTGTTTTATTTAGATTATCCGAACAAAATTAACAAATATATAAATTGAAACAAAAAAGTTAAATTTTAATCAGATATGAATTTTGGAACCTTCTCATAATAAATGCGAAAAAACTTAAATTATACAAGCAAACTAATTAATTTAGACCCAAAAAGTATGGGTAGTAATGAGCATTGAGCATATATAACCTGAATACAATATACAACATATTGTCAACTATTATAAATTAGGGATATTAAACAATTGGTAGAAACATATCGTGATTGTTCATTTTTTATTCTTTTGCTGTCACCTTGGGGTGTATCATACTGAAAATCCCATATCGTACCGAAATGCTCAGTATATCGAAATTCGATATATCAAAATTTCGATATTATAGGTAGTCATACCGTTTCGTACCGATATATCGAAAATACCATCATACAAAAAATGAAAAATATATATCGAAACTTCGATATACCGAAAATACCTGTTATACCGAAATGACGATTACATACCGAAACTTTGATATATCGAAAACACCGATAAACCGAAATGAAAAATATTATATTTATTCATTTATTAATAAGAAATTAATATATATTTTAATTTACTATTATTTTCAGTATTTCGGTATATTTGAAATTTTAAGAATATCATACCGATACCATACCAAGACTTTCGATATAGATACTATGTCGAAAGTTTCGGTATGCCGAAATTTTGATATTTCGATAACCTCGATATTTAAATATTTTTCCCCACCCCTACTTTCACCTCATACATTGAAAATGGTCTAAAAAGATTAATTTGAGATATAGGATTTCATCAAAGAATTTAAAATGGATTTCCTTTGTTTCCATGTATACACAAACTATATATATTTTAAAAGGCAAAAACTTATATACCCCTGGGGTACATAGGGGCACGAATTTAGTTGTTATATACATGCTCTTCAGGTGTTATAATATATTTTATAGGTGTTATGTTTCTTGGTGTTATAAATATACTCTATAGGTATCATTTGTATATAAGAGTATACATGTGATACCTGAAGAGTATATACATGATACTTGTAGAGTATATATTTAACATCATATGATAATTAATTTGGGGGCATTGTGCCCCCGGGGCACACAAGTGTTACTCATTTAAAAAAAACATTTTCATTAATCCATTTTTGATATGAGGCCTAATATTTGAAATTGAATATATATGACACAATAGAATTTAAAAAAAAAACACAATAAGTGGAAAATAAATGAGGTGTACTGTTTTGAAATTATATTCGCACTTTTTTATTCTATCATGTTAAAAATAAAATCAATTTTATAACTATAAGTATAAAAAATCCACTTATGAAAATAGATAAAAGAAGTTTGAGTATTTATATATGTAAAAATATAGATTATATTATTTTAATATATTATAATTATACTTTTAAAAATTTAATTCCGTGCGACTAGTATACTAAATTACACATCTTATATACTTGATATTTTTGTGATCAATATATGAGCTGTATAAAATAATTAGCATGCATAGTGCCATTAAAATTGATCTCCAAAAGTTTGAAACTTATGATTGTGATAAATAGTTATTTGGTGTGCCCAACCAGCAATGTACACAGTTTATGAGGGGTCCTTAATCAATGACTTACTAAATTCATCAACAAAACATTTCTTTTATCCTTATTATTAAAATACATATTTAATTATTCGTTTCATAAATGTAGGTTTGTTACTTTTCATTTAACATATGATACTTAATTTTGTAGTATCGTCGGATCATGAAACTTGAAACGAACACATATATATTTAGACTCCCTAATTAATTACATTCAAATCAATTTATTAAAAGAATATTACTATATAGATGTTTAATTCTTAGCAAATGTTGAACATATGAATAGAAGAATTTTTAAATTTCAACCAAGTCTATATTTACTATATATCCTCAAGAGTAGAGCATTGAGTCAAAAGTCTCAACTAATTTTCAACTATAAAGGTATTTTAAAAAAGTACTAATTAATAACCAAACCCTATATTAGAAGCTAGGTCTACCAAATAATTACCTGTTATTGAAAATTGACCATGGTAGCTGCACTTTATGGCACCATTATTGATCTTAAATAAAACATATCATCTTATTAACTTTCTCTCTAACAAGTTAAAAAAGAATTTAATTAGTCACATTATTGAAAAGTTCCTTTTTTTTTTTTTATTACCATAATTGAGCCTCTGAATTTTTTTATTAGTGTGAATGAATTAGACTGATAAATTTTATTATAGAAACGTCCTAATATAATAAGAAATAGGAGTTGTAGTATTATTAAAAAACTAGGTACTTTTATTTAATAAAGACACTAGGTGTGACACCTACTTTTATTTAATAAAGTATAAGCCACAAACTGACCTCTAATATAGCAGAATTCATAATTAAATTAATACTATCTGTTTGCTAATGAGCTTTTAAACATTTACTGGTAATTTAACTTTTAAATTTTGTAAGCTGATTTTAATCGTTATTCTTTAACTATACGATGTGCAATTAATTAATTGGCCAAGATTTTAAAACGATTTACAACAACTAATTTTAATCATATGGGCTATATATATAGATAGACTAGCCCTAACAATGAAAAAAGAAGGGCTCTTTTTGGTCTCGTTAACCAAAAAAGTTTTTGATCTGATCTGAAAATAAATGTGACATTTGCATACAATTTAATACATCTCTCACAGTTATAATAAACAACATTAACAAAAAATTATCTCTAAAAATACACCACATAATCATTTTCTTCGAATAGAAATGCAACTGGCCCTCCAAACCATTATTCTCTACGATATCAATACATTTATTTCAATGAAATATTTTTAATAATAATTTAAAAGTCTTTACAATGATCATAAAATATGAAGAATATATACAGAATATATATATATATAGAGGGGTATCTTCTTAGAACCGAAAAAAAAAAAAGAGAGATTGATTTGAGATAGGTTGCCAACTGCAATAAGGATAGATGTTGAAATTAAGGACCCCAAAATACAGACAGCTACAGCTAAGTATGAGCAGCCCAAATTGCCCCACAAACTGCACCGTGAATTTTGTATTCATTGCTTCATAAATGAACCCTTTTCACCCCTAATTATTGCATTTTTCGTCTAATTATCCTACGTCGATGTGGATAAGGTATAAGAAGAAAAGTCATGGGAAAGTCGAAGATGACTTGTCCAAAGAATAGTCAGAGCTGATGTGGCTGCAAGCTGATAGAGCTAATGTTGCGGAACATTGTCAAAGTCGACCTGATGGAAATAGTCAAGAACTGATGCGACACTGAATAGAATAAGCGTCCTAGTTAGTTCAAGAGAAATGGAATAAGGGACGAATTGGGAAGTATGGGAAGCCCATTTAATTTGGCCCAAAGCAAGTAGAGCTTTCGAGCGTAGTGATTGGAAAATGACATGTTTATCTTTACCCTGAAAGAGAGAGTATAAATAAGGAGAAGGAAAGTCTTGTTGCACAATTATTGCCTCATTGGCATAGGAATCAAAGAAAGAGATACTATCTGCTGGAGAGCAAAACTCATTATAAGTCATTTCTCGATATTTGAAAAAACGAAACTTCTACTCAATGCGCACATATCTTATATGATCATGTCACTAGTTCTTATGTATATAAATATTTTCCCTTTTTAATATTTTGAAATTGTTACCCATCAACCATGAATATAATGGTGGGGTTTTCGGTTAGATTTGTTTTAATTATATAAATATTGCAATCATTTTATTTATGAACAATGAATATTAACACCTGTTTTTTTGTAATGTGCCAAAGATAAGGCATACGGAAATTGTCCTCCTTCGTCCCACACTCATGTGTGGGGAACTAATCATAAGCTTTTTGATTTCGAAATTTATAACTCACTTTTTTCCTTGTCATATACATGTTGATCATTAAATTAATTGAATTTTTTTTTTTTTTTGTTCTAGTGATTGAGATGGAGTATAGTGTTATGATATGAGGTTAGTGTTGTAAATTCATTTATTTCTTGGTCATGGAAATGTTGGAATTGTTCATTTGTTATTATTTCTACTAGTATTTACCCCGTGCGATGCACGGATATAAAATTTAAAATAAACTTTTTTATATAAATACAATGTAAATAGAATTTTATATATAATAATATGTTTAAATACATATAAAATATAAGAATTGAATGAAATTGAGTAATATATCTTATTCAATATTGGTATTGATAATGTAATTTAATAACATCTAAAAATTTTGTTTAAAACCGGTATATAATAAATTTTGTTACATATTTTTTATTAGGTTTTATTGTTATAAAATGTTGAAAGTGATTGAAAATGTCTATATTAAAACTATTAATATAAATTTATAAGGAAAAAAATAACTAAAATAAAAATAATCTTACAAATTACAAATTTGGAACCTTTTTTTTATTTACAAATTATGGTGTTCTTATCTCTCACAGTCTCACCATATTTTTTATACATCAAAATTTTTACTTCTAAAACAAAAACATATAATTGACTACGACAAAAAAATGTTTTACTTCAAGAAAAGTTCGACATGAGATTTTAAATTATAATATTTTAAAATCTATACTATAATAATAGAAGGATAGTTAAAAATAATTACATTTTTGACATTTTCCCTCCCAAAAGTGTTAAATCAACAATTTTATATTTTACATTTTTTTATTTAGTCTATTTGTTTAATAATATAATTAATTATTGTATTTGTTGTATTTTATATTTTTATTACTTCATCCATTTAATAAAAAAACTTATTGTATTATTTTATTTTTATTTTATTGATTTAAATTAAATTAATTTTATCAAATGTAATTTATTAAATATCAATAATAGATATTACTCGAAAATTAATCTCAATAATAAATATTTATTTGTTTAGGGATATCTAATATCATATTTAATATAAATAAATAAATAAATGTAACACTATTAGAGATGAATATATATAATATTTGTGTAGTATGAAATTATATATCATCCTAAATATTTTTTGAATTAATATTTTATATTTCGACTAAGTAATATCATTCAACATTTTATGACGATTATTGATATATATCATTTACTTATATATTTTAATGATGAAGATATTACTAATTATGCAAGTATAAATATCATATAATCAAAACTAAAATTCAATGCTTAGTTTAAACTTAGGGTTTCATATCTATCTACATGAGACTGCATGTTTTGAAGTTTGATGGCTCGACTAATTTAATTTTATGGGTTTAGTTTCTAATTATGCTATCATCATCATTATCATCCTCACTACTACTACATTTACATTTTGTGTTGGGTTTGAACCGTAGTGTTCAATGTCAGACTATATAAATAAATTCGATGTTAATTGATATTATAAATGTTTTTTCTAATACAATTTATTTGAAAATAAAAGGTTAAACATATATAATTGACATTGCTTGCATAAAGTTCATATGTAAAATTTCTAATTTTATTGTGTATTGTTTCTATATATACATACTCACACATATATTTAATTTAAGTGATTGAATTTCATTTTTAATTCATACTTTATTTTTAGTGTTATTCAGTACAAATTATTAAATGAAATATGTATAATTAATAGGATAGTATGAATTAGACAATGTATATTTAATATATAATTACATAATTTCAAAAAAAATAATTGTTGAATATTTTGTATCTTTAAAATGTTTATTATTAATTATATTGTCTTATCAAATAATTAATATTTCCCATATAATATATATTAGACGCATGGTGCAACTACTAGATAATAAATGTTGATCGGATGGAAATGCATGGCTGATGTCCACACCATAGAGTTTCTAAATAGTATTAAATGCTCAGGTGTCCCGAACCATGAGTTATTATTGAAAAGAAGCATGCCGATTATATTACTTCACAATATTGACCATTATCTTGGGTTATGTAATGGTACTCGAATAGTTATTATTGCAGGCAAAATTTTTTGGTGGAAATAATACAGGTCATGAGGTTTTGATTTCGAGAATGTCGATCACTCTATCAGATCCAAGGTTGCCTTCAAGGTTCATCGACGACAATTTTCATTGATTCTGTCATATGCAATGACGATTAATAAAACTCAGGATAATTGTTGTCTCATGTTGGCTTATTGCTAAAGAAGCATGTGTTCAGTCATGGACAACTTATTTAGTTGTTTCACGCGTAACAAAACGTATTAGACTTACGATATTAGTTTGTAACACAAATGATAAAAAAAGTGTCTCAACTATAAATGTTGTGTATAAAGAAGTTTTTCCAAACTTATAAACTTTGCAGGTAAAATTTCCAATTTTGATTTGAAGACCATGATTGATACTTTTATTTTTAGTATTATTCTTATGGATTATTGAATCGGATGTATATAATATCAATAAATTATTGTGAATTGAATTATCTGAGACAAATTAAGATTTTCTTAATTATTAAGTATTATACGTCTTCTATACACTAAAATTACTTACACTATATTATCATATAATTAATATTTACCAATATTATATCACAGACCGCGCATCGCGCTGGTACGAATACTAGTTCATTATAAAAACAATACATATTGTAATATATATATATATATATATATGCAGAATATTCTGCCAAAAATAGCTACAATAAATGTCTAATTTATTAAATATTTCCATTTTAAGAAATCATTAATAACTTTTATTTTAAATTTATTAATAAACAAATACATAAATATTAATATTTATACATTTAAATTTATATTTATTGTATAGAAAATCAAAAGGAAAGGTAAATAGATAAATTTATCTACATATTTCTATATTATAATAATAGAGGAAACGTTTGAGATATTTACAAAAATACTATTTTCTCAACAAAAAAGTGTCACATCAATAATATTTTTATTTTGCATTTTTTATTATTTAATCCATTCAGTTTATAATATATATATATATTGTATTAGTTTATTCTTATTTTACTAATAGTAATTAAGTTATTTTTTATTGAATAATTTCTTATACACCAACAATAGATAATGTTCAAACAATAATTTCAATAATAAATATAATTTGTTTGGGGATAATTGTATCATATTTAATGTAAATATAATTTATAAATAAGTGTAACACTATTAAAGATGAGTATATATACATATATGTGTATATATATAATGTATTTAGTGTGAAATTATATGTCATTCTAAGTATTTTTTAAATTAATATTTGTAAGTGTCCCATCAACAAATTTTTTTATTTTGCATTTTTACTATTTAATCAATTTGATCTAATAATATAAATATTGTATTAATTTATTCTCATGTTATCGATCTTAATTAAATTAATTTTTATTGAAGAATTTATTAAAAATCAACAATAGATATCCAAACAATAATTTCAATAATAAATATTAATTTGCATGGGAATAATTTATACCATAATAATATAAATTAATAAATAAATATAACACTATTAAAAATATGTGTATATACATATATGTATATATAATATGTATTTAGTCTGAATTATATGTCATCTTAAATATTTTTTAAATTATAAATATCTCATAATCAAATAAAATTTTAGTCTTTTACTTTACACTTAGGTCTTTGTATATTTATATGACAGTGCACATTTTGAATTTATATGACTCACCTGATTATTTAAATTATATGCTTAGTTTCTAATTATATTGTCATCATCATGATCGTAGACTACTACTACATTTTGATTCTGTGTTGAGTTTAAATCGTAATGATCAATATCTTGCTATATCAATTAATTTACGTGATCCTTATAAAGTAATAATTATCTGTTAAGCGATATTAATAAAAAAAATATAATTTAATTTATTTTGAAATAAAAGGTTGAAAATACATAATTGAGAGTGCTTACATCAAGTTCCTACGTAAAATTTCTAATTTTATTGTGTAATGTTTCTATATGTACATACTCACACACACATGTATTTAATTTAAATAATTGAATTCGATTTTTAATTCATATTTTTTTTAGTTTTTTTAGTATATTTAATTTAAGTGACTGAAGATATTAGTTTGTGACACAGATGATAAAAAAAATGTTTCGACTATAATTGTTGTGTATAAAGAAGTTTTTAAAAAACTTACAAACTTTATATATTACAGGTAGAATTTCCAATTTTGATTTGAAGATAATAATATTGATACTTTTGTTTTTAGTATTAATCATAGATTAGTGAATTGGATGTGTATAATATCAATATATTGTTGTGAATTGAATTATTTTAAACGTTCTTAGTTATTAAATATTATATTGTCTTTTATATACTAAAATTACTTACACTATATTATGAAATAATTAATATTTACTAATATTATATCACAAAACGCGCATCGTGCGGGTGCGAGTACTAGTTTATTAAAAATGATCATAAGGTGATCAACTTGAATTACATCAATATAAAGAGTAGGACTTATGTGCCCCGGGGGCACGGATCTACTTATGTGCCCCGAGGGCACGGATCCAGGATCCGTGCCCCCAACCCGACCCGCCCAACCCGCACCCATTAATTATATTTCTTTTATTCTTTTTTTCTTCTTCTTCTTCCTCTTCTTCTTCCTCCTCTTCACGCAGCACATTTTTTCTTCTTCTTCTCCTTCTTCAACCCAATCTGCTTCCTTCTTCTTCTTCTTCTTCTTTTTCTTCTTCAACCCAATCTGAACATATATACATACATATATATATATATATATATATATATTAGTTTTTGGGGAATCATCTATGGGGTCAAAGAGGAAGGAACCCAACCTTTGTCTATCAAATCCTCATTTTCCGATTAATGAGGGAGGATATTTTATTGTTAACCCTAGCTCACCATTGATGCTTCCACTCTATGCTTCCATTAGTTTTGTGTTCTAATTTTTTCAGATTTCAAATTTTCCGTTTCATCTCTATTGTTCTTTTATCTTCCTTAAGGTTTATATATTCAGAATTGTATATATATGTATGATATGCAACTTTGTTGGTTATTGAATGATGATATAAAGTTGTAGAAATCTGATTGAGTAGTATGAATTTGCAGAAAATTTGTGGAACATTTCACAATCTATTATTTATATATACATATCACTGAATCTTAAGAACAGACATTTAACACCTAAAAAGTATATATATAACACATATAGAGTATATATTAAACATATCAGACATATAATATGAAAATATTCTAAAGGTATTACAAATATACTATATAGGTGATATAAGATCACATGTATCTATAAGATATAATAAATACAATTCCTTCAGATGTTATGAAAATATTTTAAAGGTATTACAATGATACTCTATAGGTGATATAAAATTACATGCATCTATGATATATAATAAACACAGTTCCTTCAGGTATTATGAAAATAATATAACACCTAAAGAGCATACATATAACACCTATGGAGTATATATATGACACCTATCATTCAATCACATAATATGAAATCTTTTTTATATGTGATACCTCCAAAACATACATATAACACATAAATAGTATATATATATATATAACTCATATAGAGTATACATATAACACATATCACTGAATCACATAATATAAAATCTTCTATATATGTGATACCTCAAGAACATAGATGTAACACCTAAGGAGTATATATATAACACCTATAGAGTATAACTATAACACCTATCACTGAATCATATAATATAACTATAACACCTATCACTGAATCACATAGTGTGAAATCTGGTGTGCATGGGCGCACACCAGATTAGGTGGGGGCGCGCGTGTGTGCGGCCCACGCGCCGGGTGGGGGGAAGGGCACGGATCCAAGATCCGTGCCCCAGGTGCATATAAGTTTTGTTCCAATATAAATTGCTAATTTTCGAAATATATCATATGATATTTAAGTTTAATAGTTGACTTATATTGCAATATATGGTATCAACATGTGTAATATCACATTGAGGTAATATTTTTGATTTATTAATATTTTTCCAAATATAACTTGAGAAATCAACCTTACCATATATATTTTAAAACAATATACACTATATATTTTAAGAAATAAATAAATTAACTAAAAATCTCATATTACGTGTTGTTCACCTAATTTTTTTAGGCTACTATCGCAAGTGTACGGTGTAGATTGTAGACACGATAAGTAAGGTCAATCCCACAGAGACTATCATCTAGGAATAATCGATTACCCAAATTCAACCCATAATTTTATATAAACTATCAAATATCAAAGATGTCAAATAAACTACACTAAAACAAAAACAAATAAATAGACGGAGACAAACGGATATAACTAAGACATGTTCTAGAACATGCTTTCATCTAATTCTCATCACGATATCACATGACCAATCAATTTTATCCTATATGAGCAATCACGAATATCAAATTAAAGAGTAGGTCTTATGTGAGACCATCTCACGGATCTTTTTGTGTGAGACGGGTCAACCCATAACCCACCCTTAACAATTCATATTGAAATTTGTGAAAATAGATTCAACACATGGGTAATAAGGATCCATCTCACAGAAACTATCTGTGAGACCGTCTCACATGAGTTTTTGTGCAAATTAAAAGCTCTCTCGAGTCATTTAACCGGTTGATTATTATGCTACAAGAGGTATCTCTACTCGATCTGATAAAACAAAACAACTCCTAAAAGCACCTAGGATTGAAAATCTCATCACATATGTCATTAATCTCTCGATCTAATGTTGCATATATGTCACATGTTTACTCTTCCGTAATTAAATCTCCTCTCTCAAATTTTGATTTAATTACTCAAATATGCTCAATTAGTGGCCACATAATCAACAAGAAACCAAACCATAAACACATCAATAAAATAAAGAATCAAGAAATTGAATTGAAATCAAAGATCCATCAAATTCGAATTAAACTAATAACAAGCCCTAGAAACCCATGGAAAACTAGCCTGGCATGAATATGAACAAGCTCATAGACAAGATTGAAAATATTATATCAAACTGAAATAATTCAACAATAAAATAAATATAAAGAAAAACTCTATATGAACGATGATCTCTCGATTCTTCGATCTTTGAAGTCTTCTTCTCCTCTCCGGATGCTCTCAGAATATATGTTTTCTCTCTATGAATGTTATTCCTACCCTAATGATGGTCCTCCCCTGTTTTGGAGACGAATTTGAGTATATATAGCATCTTGGAAGTCTCCTAGATGGTTTAGAAGTGTGAGATACGTCAAAATCGAGTTTGGGGTGAAATAGGAGTCTTTCGGACATGACCGTGTCCAATTGTGCGCTAGAACTGGTCTTTCTGCGAAGTGGGACACGACCGTGTCCCAAGACATGCCTGTGCGCTGGTGCACAGTACCGAATTTGACTTCTAGGTCTTCATGAGAGTTGTAGATCTTGGAGTTAGCTTTCCAATGCCACAAATTTCACCTTAATATCAGTCTTCTAGATAAAGTTATGATAATAATATTAGAGTCCTGTCACGACGAAGAACCAAACGCACAACTTCCATCTTCTCTTAATATTTTGCTTTCTTGGAGAACGAATTGGGAAAAGTGTTCAACATCAAAGTTGTAGATCTCGTCCTTAGATTTCCAAAAAAAAAAATTAGATCTTCCAATTTGGACCTCTAGATCATGAGATATGTCATTTCTTCCACAACTGACCATGTAAACTGAAACTTGTAATTTTTGTACTAAAAACACAAAACTAAACACAAAACCATCAAATGCAACTAATACACCAAAAGTATCAAAATCACTATAGAAACGTACATAAACATGCTCAATTGAACACATAAACATACACAAAAATATAGTAAAAACAACACTTAACACGTGCATATACCAATTATTATTATTTTCAACTTTTTTTATTAATATAAGTTAGATGAAAAAAAGTGGATACTACTGACAAATTTGAGTTTTATTAATGTTTAAATTTATCATTATTTATGTGATTAATAATATTAAATCTATCATTATTAGATACTTGCAAATAATATTAAAATGTATATATAAACAAAAAAGATCAATGATGTCTATATTTCAAGAAAATTGAAAAGTATATGTATTAAATATCAATAATTTTTTTATTTTATATTTGACAAAAGAATAATTGACAATTAATATTCAGAATCTACATATAATTCAAAGTACATAAAAAAAACTGAAAAGCTAATACAACTCTAATTTCGTCCATTATATTTATACATCTATAAATCAAAATGAATTACTATTTATTTAATCTTAACAACATGGATGATGCATCATTTTGAGAGCTAAATCCAAAATCAGATTTATTTTCCCTAACATATTACCTTTCAAGCTTTCACTATCTTAAATGCTAAGTCAAAATCAATTAATATTTTTAAAAAATTGGTGAATATGTACTCTCAAGTCGCAAGCCTAAGATTTCTTGAGTTATTATCTGCATATAAGAAGTGATCAGCGCTTTTATAAAATTAAATTTTATTGAAGTAAGAATAATCCATATATAATACTACGATGATTTAAAAAAAAAGTAAAATAAAGATCATATAAAAAATCAAAAAAAAATTGAAATAACACAAATCAATCGGATAACATATCATAGAATCTCATATCATTCAATAGTGAATTATCTTTATAATTTCGTATAATGATAAACACTAAATAAAAACCAACACTAATTAAATATCCATCCACATGATCCTCAAATATAATAATTTTATAACAAAACAAATAAAATAAACATTAAATTTATAATTTTTACCTCTAAGGACGTCTTACACTTCATAAATCGTTCAAAAGTGATACGTAAAATAACATAATAAAAGCGAGTGAATGAAACCAAAATGAATTTGTATTATTTATAATGTATGATTATTGATTATATCAGGTAATTACCATAATTTAAGATTTAAGATAATCAATTTAAATGTTTATTTTAATAACATATTTTGTGATATCTATATACGCTTAGTTTAATTTGTAGAATCAATAACAGAATAATTATATATCTCAAATAGTGCAATATAATTAAATAATCAATGTATGCTAATGATAGTATAATTATATACCTCAAATATTCTATAACTCATAGTGGATAGAGTTGTGTGGCATTTACTTACGGAAAATTAATATTCAAATCTGAAATTAAAATGAATAGTTAGTTACAACAATTACCACAATCATTTATAAATAATCAATACCATAATTTATGAAATCAATAATTTGATTCCATTTAAATCTTCACTTTTAAAGGAAAACATTTTTATGTCCTAATTTATATAAATAGATGAAATTTATTTTATCATATAGATTCATCATTCTATTTTTATTTATAATATGTGGCTTTTGGATGGAAAATCATTGTCAAACTGTATTAGATAATATTTTTATTTTTATATAAATAAAGATAAAAATTTATTCATCCTTCACGTCAAATGTTTATATATATGCATAACAAATTATTTAAAATTTTAATAAACATAAATCCCATAAAAATTATATTTCACAATTATGAATATATATAAATTTTATTAATATATATATATATATCCCATAAATCATGCAAATGTCATCTTACATTTCTATGTGATATGTTATTCTGATTGGATATTATTTATGAAAAAAATAATCAATATAAATCTTTCCTTTCATAAATAACGTTTTTTAAGTCATAAATAATTAAGTAGACATATGTAAAGTGAAGAAAGATGTGTCATCTTGAAAGAAAATTCAATATATGTATTATAGCATTTTATTGTGGAGTGATCAATTATAATATATATATATATACATATTATTTATTTGAATATTAAAGCATATCTATATTTATATTATTGTAAATGATCAATGTTTATATTATTGATGATATGATGTAAATAATATTTATATACATTATTTAAATCATATCATAAATATATCAATTGAAATTTAATAATCAAAGTTGACTTACCTTATAGACAAATATGTGGAAAGATTTTTTTGTCATATCACTTCCATAGATATATACATCATCATATTAAAATCATATAATATTCCATTTGCATTTAAATTCATTTATACATAGTATCTTTTTATATATTAGTAGAAATTAAATACCATTTATCATTTTCATTTATTTAAATAATGTAATTATTTATTTAAAATTGAAAGGTGTTTCCATACATAACATCACTAAATTTTTTCTTGCCTAAATAATTAAGTTTGACTTTCCTTAAAAAATAGAATGCAATTAATATACTTAATATATGTATATAAAATAAATATATAATTTTCTTACATAAATAGAAAGTGGTTTTAGGCAGGAAAATTCTTACTTTCTTTTTGTGGCAATATTTGTGTTTTTATATATATAAAAATAAAGATTTTTGATGAATTTTTATAAGATTCATCCTTTCTTATCCTTATATATAAAAGGTATGACATGCATGCACTTAGTAGATATATACATTGTTAACATTTTAACATATTAAAAAGCAAAAAGAAATAGTCATAGAAATTGTGGGTTGATTTTAGTTGAATTTCAATAATCATTTTCTAAAATCTACTTGCTTCAAATAACTTTATAGAAAATAAAATTATAGCTATGAAAATATATTGTATATATGCGAATTGAATTCTATTTTGTAAACATAATAGGAAATGATAAATATTAAATAAACAATCTCATAATTTATTTTAACATAGTTTGGAAAAAAAAACCAATCGGCCATGTATTGTACCAATTCATACTATTATCGTACAAATCAGAAAGTAAATAATAAAAACTAGGAAACCTTTCTATATGCTCCTAGAATGGTTCTATGATACACTAGGTGTATTAATATACCATACTCTCCACTTATTTTCAACAATCAGATCTGTGATTATTAAGATTAAAATCAACGATGATCTCATAATTAATGGCCGAAAATATTGGAAAGTTTTGTATATTAATACATTTGGTGTACTACATAATGGCCCAGCAAGATATTACAAATTAATGAACTCTAAAAGGGAAGTAGAAAATCTTAATTTATTTTGAAGATGTCAGAAAATATTTCTAGTTTAGCCCTGTCAAGTAGTAGTAATATAATATAATACAGGGAAAAAATAATATTATGTAGCCTCTGTTATCTATTGGGCCAAACCCAAGTTACTTCAATTTAACTTTACAGCCTATCTTTAGCCCAATTGAGATACCAAGCTTAAAGCCCATATATATGCGGCCCAAATATATACAGTTGTTGCCCAAAGGAAGAATGAAGGCTAGTTTCGTAATATTGAAAGTTACTCGTAAAATCGAAATTTTTGGCCCCATTACACAAACAAACCGAAATACACACACACAACAACAATAATAATAATAATAATAATAATAATAATAATAATAATAATAATAATAATGTTAATAATGTTAATTAAAACTTGCCAGTATTATAGAAATATTATTCATACTAATAACCAACAATAATTTTTCTTATCCATAACTGACATATATTCTAAGAGTCCTAATTTAATTTTTGATTTTAATTTTTGATACATAAATAAAAATAATTTGCAGTAGTGCCAAAAATATTGTACTCATAGTCACCCACTTTTAACACAAATATCAGAGGCTAGCCCATTGTATTAAATTTGATCAACTAATTAGATCATATTATTGCACAAAATAAATGTTTACAAAAAATACGATTAAATAAAAACTTTTGTTAAAATAAAATAGGAGATTTCTAAAAGAAAAGAATAAATAAAAAATGGGTCAAAATATAATTAAGACAGCAATAAGTCACAAGTACGAAAAGCTGAAAACGAAAACTCAATTCCCACACGTGTGGACAATAAGGTTTTGACACGTGTCATTCAACTTTGTTTGCAAGTCGCCGTTTTGCTCTTTCTTTCTTGTTTTCTTTAAGACCATCTCTGACCATTTTACTCAAATCCAAACTCAAATTTTGATTTTGCCATCAAATTTACCACTATCTCCAACCCTTTAAACTCAAATTGAAATATTTTCTTACAATATTCTTAATTTTTATTTTTCAAATTTTATTTAATATCAAATATTTATTTATTTTAGTTCATAAAAAAAATTAACTTAATTGGTTTCAATTATAAAAAAATATTTATGAACTATAAATCTTATTAAAATACCAAAAATATATTATAAAATTCATCACAAATACATATTAATATAGTAAAGAAAATAATCTAGTCATACAAAACAATGTAAATAAATAACATAATGACATAAATTATAACTAACATTCCGAATTAGACCATTTTTCCCAAAGATGTTCGATCAATGCATTTCGAAGTTTGGAAAATAGGAGAAGAATCATCTCGTGTTATGGAATCCCTGGAAGAAGGAAATAAAATGTTTCAAAATTTAATGACTGAATCAAACACACGTCAAGAACGAATTTTAGAAGAGATGCAACTAAAAAAATCATTTGAAATACAGAAAAGGGAGGATAAAATAATGTGTATGAATTTGGACAAAATTTCTGATCCGGTTAGACGTTCATGGTTACAGAGTGAGCAACTCAAAATTATGAGTCGATCTCAGTCTGCAAATTCCGCCAACACTTATGGAGAATATTTTAATGAAATTGGAGGGACTGGAAGTGGTCTACCGGATTACTAAAATTCATATTATATATGGAGTTTAATTGCATTTCATTTATGTTTTTATTGTAGTAAATCTAGCATAATGTGTTTTATTAGTTTAAATTTAACATATTGTAATGCTTATGTGTTTTAGTAAATTTCATTGTAATTTTCATTAAACATTGTATGATATCTTATCATATTTCTATTAATTATAATTCATGTTTATATTTATTAAATTATATAATCTACAATATAATGCAATACTTATAGATATATAAATTATATAATGTATCAAATACCAAATATCAAGTATATAAAATCAATATATAAAATATAATAGATCAAAAAATAAATTGTAAATAAATAAAATAAATGAAAAAAAAAAGTTTGAGCAGTGAACAGTAAGTGGCAAATTCTGTTCAAATACTCAAATTAGAGTAGTGATTTGAGTTGCCATTGGAGCAACTATTTTACCCCATTTGAGTTTGAGTAGCATTTTAAGTTCAACATTGGAGATGGTCTAACAATATTGTTTTTTGAGTTCATTGCAACAAATACTCACTTTAACATAACAAGTATTTTATTTACTTATATATAATAAAATATCACAAAATACCAAAACATATAACAAAATACCTCAAATACTCACTTTTTAAATACAAGTACACTCAATTATTGAGAGAATGAAGTACCAATTACTAGCATTAAACGTGTCACCCACCACCCCACCAACCCTATCTATTCAATTAAAAAAAAAGTCAAATCTCTCTCTTCTCTCTTTCTTATAATTTCTTCTCGTGCAGCATCTCTCTCATTTCTCTCTTTTTCTCTCTTCTTCTTCGCGCAGCCCTGTAAAAAATAAAAAATCACAATAAAATAAAAAAAAATTGCAGTGAAATCAAAAACACTTCCGTGAAAGCTCGAAGATTTCGTGCAAGAAACTCTCCCTCTTCTCAAAATGACCGAACAAGTAAGTTTTTTTTTTTTTTTTTGAGTTCATGTTTTTTTTTTTTTTCATTTCATATTTTAGTTGATATATGTTGAAATATGTTTTGGGATGTAGTTGAATTTAGGACTTGAATCTAGGTTTCATTTTGTATTTTAGGATTTACCCGTAGTATTTTAGGATTTACCCGTATTTCACGAAAGGTTTTTGTATATTACACGAAAACTTGGAAGTTTTCGTGCAGCCCAAAAAGAAGTTTTCGTGCTATGGTTTAAACTCAGTTTTTTTTAATTTATGTAAAAAAAAATTAAAAATTAGGGATTGGTTAATTCAGTTAATATTTAGATTTTTTTTTTGATTGGTTAATATTTAGAAATGTTTAAATTTTTAACCCGCGATCCTAATTTTTTAATATTAGTGATTGGTTAATTATTGATTGGTTAATATTTAGATTTAGTTTTTAAACTCACTTTAAACTCATTTTTTATTTATTTATGTAAACTAGTACTCGCACCCGCGCGATGCAATTTTTGTGATATAATGTTGGTAAATATTAATTATTTCATAATATAGTGCAAGTGATTTTAGCATATAAAAGACAATATAATATTTAATAACTAAAAAATATAAATTTGTTTAAGATAATTCAATTCACAACAATATATTGATATTATACACATCCAATTCACTAATCTATGATTAATACTAAAAACAAAAGTATCAATATCATGATCTTCAAATCAAAATTGGAAATTCAACCTGTAAAGTTGGTAAGTTTTTTAAAAACTTCTTTATACACAACAATTATAGTCGAAATATTTTTTTTATCATATATGTTACAAACTAATATCTTCAGTCACTTAAATTAAATATACTAAAAAACTAAAAAAATTATGAATTAAAAATCAAATTCAACTATTAAATTAAATACACGTGTGTGTGAATACGTATGTATATATAGAAACATTACACAATAAAATTAGAAATTTTGCGTAGGAACATGATGCAAATATTGTCAATTATGTATTTTCAACTTTTTATTTCAAAATAAATTGAATTATAATTTTTTTATTAATATCGCTTAACATCGAAGATAGCACACAATTATTCCTTTATAAGTATCACGTAAATTAATTGATATAGCAAGATATTGATCATTACAATTTAAGCTCAACACAGAATTAAAATGTAGTAGTAGTCTACGATCATGATGATGACAATATAATTAGAAAATAAGCATATAATTTAAATAATCAGATGAACAATATAAATTTAAAATGTGCACTCTCATATAAAAATATACGAAATCATAAGTGTAAAGTAAAATACTAAAATTTTATTGATTATGAGATATTTATAATTTAAAAAATATTTAAGATGACATATAATTCAAATTAAATACATATTATATATACATATATGTATATACACCCATCTTTAATATTGTTATATTTATTTATTTATTTATTTATTTATTTATTTATTTATATTATTATGGTATAAATTATCCCCATGCAAATTAATATTTATTATTTAAATTATTGTTTGGATATCTATTGTTGATTTTTAATAAATTATTCAATAAAAAATAATTTAATTAAGATCAATAAAATGTGAATAAATTAATACAATGTTTATATTATTAGATTAAATGGTTTAAATAGTAAAAAATGCAAAATGCAAAATTTGTTGATGGGACACTTACAAAGATTAATTTAAAAAATACTTAGAATGACATATAATTTCACACTAAATACATTATATATATACATACATGTATATATATACATCTTTAATAGTGTTACACTTATTTATAAATTATATTTATATTAAATATGATACAATTATCCCCAAACAAATTAATATTTACTATTGAATTATTGTTTGAACATTATCTATTGTTGGTGTATAAGAAATTATTCAATAAAAAATAACTTAATTAGTATTAATAAAATAAGAATAAACTAATATAATGTATATATTATAAATTGAATGAATTAAATAATAAAAAATGCAAAATAAAAATATTGTTGATGCGACACTTTTTTGTTGAGAAAATAATATTTTTGTAAATATCTCAAATTTTTCCTCTATTATTATAGTATAGAAATATATAGATAAATTTATCTATTTACTTTTTTCTTTTGAGTTTCTATACAATAAATATAAAATTAAATGTATTAATTATTAATATTTATGTATTTGTTTATTAATAAAGTTAAAATAAAAGTTATTAATGATTTCTTAAAATGGAAATATTTAATAAATGAGACATTTATTGTAGCTATTTTTGGCAGAATATTCTGCTTATATATATATATATATATATATATATATTCTTGATTGGTTAATAATTAGATTCTCATTTATTTAATATTTCGATTTTTTTGTGTTTATACATGTGTAGTCCGATTGGGAGTGGGTTCGTTCGTCTTTTCAAGGGGCTATCGCATACATTAATTGATATGTACGTCTGAGCGTTCTCGATGATATCACGACATAATTACGAGGGATAGGCCGGCGATGCAAGTGTGCTTTCTTGAACAGTTCGTTCGAGCATTTTCTACTTTGGAAGACCCACAAGGAGTCTTGCAAGTCGTTTTTAAAGGTCCTCATGTCTCGTGAGATGCGTAGTCAGACCATCCCTACAGACAAGAGATGGTTTGTTATAGGGCGAGACCGACACATTTGTCGGTTCGGGAAGATAGAGTTTACCCTTATCACCGGTCTAAAGTTCGGTGACTCCACTTTCGACCCAGCATCAGGGGATCACACACCAGCAGAGGGGGCAGTGTACTATAGAGTCCACGCTGATTCTACTCGGGTTACGATTGGTCAGCTCCTTGATCAATTCAGAAGCGGCGAGTTTAGTGATAGAGTACATGACTCAATCAAGATTGCCAAGATCTTGATTTTATACTTGATTCTGCTCGCTGTCACGCCCCAATTTTATTTAAAGTGAATATTAATACATTTTGAATTTTGAAAAAAGGAACGCGAGCTCATAAAATTAATTGTAAATAATTTTAGTAATAACCTCATTAATTTTTTTTTATCCACAACATTTGCAAAATCATTTAGTAAGGACATGTTAATTTTTTTTCAATAAAACAGTTAGCGGAAGCAACTCAAATAATTAAATTTTCAAATAAAGTAATCATGGTAAACAAAGTAGACATGTCTAAAAAAATTCAACTACAAGTTTAGCTATCAAAACGAAAAGGTTTACGTCTCATCAGCATTTAAAAGAAGTTAACAAAACTACTTGTTCAGGACCCAATTAAATATAATTAATTATTAAAATTTATTTTCACTAGCATCCACCGTACCACCGCATCCGGGCTCCTCATCTGTAAAATAATGTAATAATATGGAGTGAGCTACACTAGCTCAGTGGGGTTACTGTTTGTCAAGATTAAAAACAAGTATAAGCAACACAGAATAACAACAATGTATCCATGCTATCAGCCACTTAACGACCGATTAATTCATAACCATGCTATTGGTCACTTAACGACCAATTAAAATTTCCATGCTATCAACCACTTAACGATTGATTAAATCATATATGTTGCCTCATCCACATCACACATACATGTGTTTAATAAAGACAAACAAGGAAATAAAATCTCACCTCAAAATGCAGTGAAAACTTGAATGTGAATGAATGCAAATTACGGTTCTACGTCCTCGTTAGCCTCGTTTCCTACATATAAAATATTTTGTGACTTAGTATATATTTAATTAATATTTTTAATAATTATTAATTGAAAGAATTGAAAGGAATTAAAAATAATATGATACTATGTATAAATTTGGGAAGAGGACTTGAAAATTTAGAAAGCAACGACCTAGGGATTAAACAGAAAAGATCAGAATGAGATAAAATATGAAGTGGAAATACCTCCGTTTACCCATTTTCGTATGTCAAGGAACTTATTTACCCATTTTTTGGACGAAATATCAATAATGCCCTCAACTTAAGTTTATATTTACATAAAGTGGAAATACCTCTGATATCATATCAGCATATCATGAACACGATATCAGCATATCGTGAACACAATATCAGTATATCATGAACACGATATCAGCATATCGTGAACACAATATCAGTATATCAGCATATCATGAACACGATATCAGCATATTGTGAACACGATATCAGCATATCGTGAACACAATATCAGTATATTGTGAACACGATATCAGCATATCAGCATATCATGAACACGGTATCAGCATATCGTGAACATAATATTATATTTTGTATTCATGATATGTTGAACCTTATCTGAAAGATAGACGCGAGTAGAGTTTCTGGACACGAGTCGAGTTTCCTGGACACGAGTAGAGTTTCTGGACACGAGTAGAGTCTCTTAGATTCTTTTCTTATGTAAATATAACTAAAATTAAGGGTATTATGGAGATTTCACTTTAAAAATTGGGTAAAAAGGTTATTTTTTAAAAAAATGGGTAAAAAAGTTCCTTGGCTTATGAAAATGGGTATTTTGGAAATCTTCCCAAATATGAATTTCAGAAAGGGAGGATTTCCAAAATACCCATTTTCATAAGTCAAGGAACTTTTTTACCCATTTTTTTAAAAAATAACCTTTTTACCCAATTTTTAAAGTGAAATCTCCATAATACCCTTAATTTTAGTTATATTTACATAAGAAAAGAATCTAAGAGACTCTACTCGTGTCCAGAAACTCTACTCGCGTCTACCTTTTAGATAAGGTTCAACATATATGAACACAAAATATAATATTGTATTCACGATATGCTGATATTGTGTTCATGATATGCTGATATGCTGATATCGTGTTCACAATATACTGATATTGTGTTCACGATATGCTGATATCGTGTTCATGATATGTTGATATGTTGATATCATGTTCATAATATGTTGATATTGTGTTCACGATATGCTGATATCGTCAGCATATCGTGTTCATGATATGCTGATATCGTGTTCATGATATGCTGATATATTGATACTGTGTTCACGATATGCTCCTCCATTTATTTTTCCTACAATGCTCCTCTCATGGCTACTCTTTCATTACCCACGAGACTGGATATCGATGATAATAAAAGAATGGTAAAAGATATATAGTCAGTGGGTTGTTGGGTTCGATTGAATTGAAGAATAGAGATAGATGGAGCCATAGACTTACACTTCTTGGATCAATTTCCGATGGATAGAAATGAAAGAGATGAGGATCTACATAGTTTTATCTTTACGTGTTTTTGTGATGGCTTGTGTATATTTTGTGAGATAATTTATATATATGTAGGCAAGAGATTAATGATCCTTAACTAACACGTTTCAATTTGTTATTAAGTTAGAGATATTTAGGGATATGGGTTGATGTGTATCTTCTTTTAAATCTTTTTTTTTTGTTTAAATTAATTTGAAATTGCACATGTTAATCTACTCATGTGGATAAATTCTACAATAGTTTTAAGGAAATCGTATGGGTTTAATTTTGGATTTTATTAGATTATTTTATGGGTTATTTCTAATTATATTATCAAACTATAGGTTCATAAAAAAAAATTATTAATTTTAAGTGATTATTTATTTGTTTATAAGATTTTTTTTTTTTTTATGGATATTACAGGTTGGACGCTGGGAAGAGTTTTCCTTATTTGTGGGTTTGGGACGTGGTCGAGCATGAGGATCTTTGGGAGAGCTTTCCGTGGGGGAAGATGAGTTTTCTCACCCTCATAGAGTACATCGATAAGGTACCGAAGACTTTGCCCGTTCGTCCATCCGTGCCAAAAATCCACTTCTATAGGTTCTCAACAGCCCTGATGGTACGTATCTTCTATTTTGTACGAGGAATTATTTAAAAGTCGGCTGAATTTCTAATAAACGTTGTTTGCTAAACAAAATATCTATCTATTTGTCTTATCCAGTTATGGGCATTCGAGGCGATCCCCTTGACGTCTAGATACTCCAAATGATAAATCTCAACTGCATTCTTCAATTCAACCTTACTGCCAAACGTCGAACCCTTTTGCAGACCCTGTAGAGCTTGCTTAATCTCTAAAGAAGCAGAATGCTCAAATGAAGGTAACTCTGGAATATACCACTCGACTCTCATTATGTCAGAGCAGAATTGCTCATATGCTTCTCGTTGCTCCTCATCCAACCCTGCCTCAGCATCTTCATCCAATACAAAGTCATCTTATTCATTGTTTGAATCTACCAAAAAGAAATATATATATATATATATATATATATCAATTTGTTAATCAAGATACGTATACAAAATTTATATATGTACTCACAAAACATGATTACCTGTTCGATGATCATAGTTTTCTTGTTCCTGTCTATATTCGTGCGTCGATTCTTTAATTTCATCAGTTGGGTCCAAATTCAGGTCCAAAAAGTTAACACCAATGTAGTCAACACATCCAGATGAGGACTTCCCACTTTTCATTTGAAGACGTTCCAACACATGTGTCGTCTAAGTCCCATGTTGAAAAAAATTCCTGGTCATCGTGTACATTTAACGGAACATTTGACGAATTCAAATTTACCACGTCCTCACTGCTCAGATTAAAAAGTTTGACCACCTCGATTATACTCCTTATCTACTGAACTTTGTTGTTCACGATAAGAGAATCCACCTCATACTCCAACGTCTATCCTTTTCAAAGACACAAAAAGAACTAAAAGTCTATCGTATTCTGCAAAACAGTTCTGTAAATCTAAATCATTCTTGATTTTTTTCCTCTTCAACCTTCCATTCGTTTCCACTAGAGCATGGATCAAATAACCCCAGCAATTCATATCCGCATACATGACCTCGCGAATTGAGCTCAATAAATCTTGATATGTAAAACTTTCAAGATGGATAAGTGTCTGACTACTGTTTACATATTGTAAAGCTTCCCAATACCCTCCAAACCATAAAGCCACTGTGAAAATCATTGTGTTCTGCTTCAAAAGAATTTAATAAGAATTCAATAATTAAAGAACAAAAAATTGAATAATTATCGCATAAAATAACAAAAACAACAAAAAAATCGGTCTTTTTCCTAAAATATAGGGTTGCACGAAAACTACTCCCAGTTTCGTGCAACCCTAAAATTTTGGGTTGCACAAATTCGTTCGAACTTTTCATGAATGCCTAAAATCTTTCGGGAAACCCTAAATATTTTCGTGAAACCTTTTGATATATTAATTCTCGATTCGAACCCTAATTAAAAGATATTTGTTTCGTGAAACCTATCAATTCAAACCATAAACCCTAAAACATACAATAGATCATTAAACTAATTTCTACAATTTCTACAATAAACATCTACATGCATTTAGTTAAATTTTAATATAAAATTTTCAAGTTTTAGACTTACTTGATTATTCTTGACAATTCGTGCAAAAATTTCGCCCCGGATGCTCTTAAGAAATATTATGGAATGAATGTAAATTTTTGTGGAATGAATGTAAAATGTGAATTTCAAATCCGTAAAAAATGAAGTAGGTGAGTGAAAATTTATGGAGGTAGATAAAAATTTAATGAATGTGAATGTCATATAAAATGTGAAATAAAAAGTAAAAGTAAAATAAAGTAAATGGAAAATGAATGTAAAGTAAAAAAAAAAACTGACACAAGTACCAATCATTTGTACCAAAATCAAAAGTGGGTATTTGGATACATTTTGTTATACACAAAAACTTTTATGCATCAGGTGCATGGATCCTAGATCTATGCACCCGACCCGACCCGCGCGTGTACGCGCTTCCACGCGCGTCCCACGCGCCCTCACGCGCTCCCACGCGCCTGGGTGGATGCACTCAAATTCGCTCGTTAAGGATACCCTTCAGTTATGTTAAGGATACCTTTAAGTTATGGTAAGGATACCTTTCAATTATGTTAAGGATACCTTTAAATTATGGTAAGGATACCTTTCAGTTATGTTAAGGATACCTTTGAAATCCTGATTCCAAGTTACATGCCACGTTATGTTAAGAATACCTTTTATTTATGTTAAGCATACCTTTAGGTTATGTTAAGGATACCTTTAGTTATGTTAAGAATATATTTTGGTTATATTAAGCATACCTTTAGGTTATGTTAAGAATACCTTTAGGTGATGTTAAGGATACCTTTGAAATACCTTTACGTTATATTAAGGATACCTTTAGATTATGTTAAGAATACTTTTATGTTATGTTAGAGATACCTTTGTGTACAAAATGTGTAACACAACTATGTTATGAATAAGATATTTCTAACATAACATAAATGTATCATTAACATAACCTAAATGTATGTCTGACGTAAAGTAAATGTATGAAATTTGGGCATAAAGGTATCCTTAACATAACCTAAATGTATCCTTAACATAACCTAAAGGTATGTCTAACATAACGTAAATGTATGAAATCTGGACATAAAGGTATCCTTAACATAACGTAAAGGTATTCTTACACATTACATAAAGGTATCCTTAACGTAACTAAAAGTCATGATCAATTTTTAAAAAAGTTAGCGCGAAAATAAAAATAAAAATAGAGAAGCGGGTCGGGTAACCCGGATCCGACCCGGTTGCATGGATCTAAGATCCATGCACCTGATGCATAAGAGACTTACTCTTTGTTATATAAGTGAATATTTGGAGACAATTTGTTATATAAGTGGGTAGAATAAGTAGTTGTTATATTTATATGGGTATTTGGAACCATTTCCATTTTTTTTTTCATGAAGAAATAAAAAAGAAATTGAAATCTAATTTAAAGAAAAAAGAAAAAAAAAAGTGTGATTAGATTTGACTGTTGAGTTCGATGAGTTCTACCATAGCGTGTGCTCTGAAAATTTGAGATTTATCTATTTATCGTAACATGAGGCATTAATGTTGTGGATCTCTATAGATATGGAAGTGATCAATGGCGAATAATTTATTTATTTGTTCATTTATTGAAAAAAAGGGTGGGAATGAGTGAGAGAGTGGAAAGAAGACGAGGGTGGTTGAAGGGCTTCTCCTTCTCCTCACGCTTCTCTCTCTAGAATGATTTCTCCTCTCTTTCTACACTAGCCCATTTGAATCTAGTGAGAGAGAGAGAGAGAGAGAGAGAGAGATGGGGGCATGTGTTTCTCGGCCGGAGAAGTGCGTGGGTCGTGATTTTGGAGGTTCAAGAAAGAAGAAGGGTATAAAGAGAAGAAAGAGAAAGTTCCATTCTCATTTCTCTGATCGATCATCAGATAGAGTTGAAAAGTTTCCATCTTTGCCCTTGACCAATCCCACTTTTCATGGTTCCTCTCTCTCTCTGTAGTACTTATGAGGCAATGTTGCTGTGATTGTGTTTATAACGTGCGAAGTGCTCTTAGTTTGAATCCAATTCCTAGTCTTTGCTTGAGCCTTAAGTGGCAATGGATTTACTATGTAGAGTGTTATTATTGGGGATGGTATTCTTATAGATCTTCAAATTGTTAGAAAATTTGTGTTTGTGTAATAATATTGGCCCATTTCCGAGGAAATTGTAATTGGAACTGTCTTATTGTTGGTGGTGAACAAATGAAAAAGTGGCTGGAATTTGGATCTTAGCAAATGGTTTCAAAGCTCTTAATCGAATTTGCCCTGTATATTGATCATGCATCTTTCTTGGGGATCTGATCCACATTGGAACTATTTTTCCCTTTAATGGCTTCTCTGGGGTTGTGGCTTTATGCATGTATGTTGAATTTAAGGATGTAAGATTTTGTTTTCTTTACCTTTTGGCACTGCCAGGGAGTGTCGAAGAAGCATGGTTTGATTCTGTTGCAGTTCTTGAATCTGAATGGAGTGATGAAGAATTTCAAAGCCTTCCAGATGGTACGACGAAAACTTATTTTTCTCGTCTAACAGCATTTATTCCTCGATTCTTATTCTCAAATTGGTCATGCTTGATTTGTATAGAGGTGGCCTCCCTTAGTGGCTTTGACGGGACATCGAGAGCAAGCAGCGTTTCTCAGACAGATACTTCCCGTTGCTCACGACCTGCATCTTCCCTTGGAGAAAACCCTGTTTGCTCATTAACTGGAAATTTTGTCGATGAGATGGCTAAAAATTCAGACCAACCAAGTTTGTCTGGTGCACATCCTGTATTCCTTGATGAAATGTCGGGTTCTAGTGGAGAAAATGGTGGAAAGGAGCATGGTTTATTGGATAACTGTGGAATCCTCTCGAATAACTGTTTGCCTTGTTTAGCTTCAACTATTCCACCCATTGAAAAGAGACGATCCCTTAGCTCTAGCCCTCCAAGTACCAGAAAAAAGGCAGCCTTGAAGCTCTCGTTCAAATGGAGGGAAGAAAATTCTAGTGCCGGTTTATGTGAGTACATATATACCATGCAATAAAACGTGATTAACACAAACATAATGCTAATGTATATTATCTCGTGCATGTCGCAGTTTCTTCAAAGGCGTTACTGCAGAGACCTAAAGCTGGTTCACAGGTGCCGTTCTGTCCGTTGGGGAAGAGAATACCTGATAGCTGGTCAGACATTGAACCGGGGACTTTTAGGGTTAGGGGACCGAATTATTTCAGGTTATTAAACTGTACTCGTCTCTTCTTTACATGCTTTATTAAATAAAAACCTGTCACTTTTATATCTGATTTTCTTAGTTTTGGTCCTACTTTCTGATACTTGTTTGTTGGTTTACTTCGGTCTTGATATTGCACATTCACCGTGCAGGGATAAAAGGAAAGAGTTTACCTCCAATTGTGCTGCGTACAACCCTTTTGGTCTTGATGTGTTTTTATCCCTGAGGAAAATTGACCACATTGCTCGATTTGTGGAACTTCCTGTTATTAGTTCGTCAGGAAAACTTCCACCCATTCTTGTTGTAAATGTTCAGGTATTCATACTCTCTTTTATGAGTTAAAAACTATAATGAAAATGGCAGGCTTCTATGTTACATTGAATATTGATACTGGCTTGTATTCTGGTTTTACAGATGCCGTTATATCCTGCAGCAATTTTTCAGGGTGAAACAGATGGTGAAGGAATAAACTTCGTTTTGTACTTCAAACTTTCTGAAAGTTTTTCCAAGCAACTTCCAGGCCATTTTCAAGAAAGTATTAAGGTCAGTGAATTGATGAATTCTTCTTCAATTTAACATCTGTATCTAAACATACACGTTTACTGATTACAGAGATTAGTCGATGATGAAGTAGAGAAAATCAAAGGTTTTCCTATAGACACAACTGCCCCTTTTAGAGAAAGGTTAAAGATACTGGGTCGTGTAGCAAATATGGAGGAGCTACCTCTAAGTACTGCAGAGAGGAAACTCATGCAAGCATACAACGAGAAACCTGTTCTTTCACGTCCCCAACATGAGTTTTACATGGTTAGTCTGCTCGATCTTTTTAAATTCATTCAACATGAAAACATTTAGCATTTTCATTCTTTTTAATTTTTGCAGGGTGAGAATTATTTTGAAATAGATTTGGACATGCATAGATTCAGTTACATTTCCAGAAAGGGGTTCGAGACATTCTTGGACAGGCTAAAGCTGTGTGTTCTGGATTTCGGGCTAACAATTCAGGCAAGTGTAATTGTCTTCTATTTGTTAGCGCTTCTCTGAGCAGCTATAGATGTTAATACATGCTTGGTTGGATTCTTGCCAGGGTAATAAAGCTGAAGAGTTGCCCGAGCAGATATTGTGTTGTATACGGTTAAACGAAATTGATTATTTGAACTATCAACAACTTGGGTTTTGTTTGAACTAAACCCTTCAACATGTATACTTTTTTGGTTTAATCATCAAAGACAATATGAGCAATCAGGTTCAGATTGGCCTGAACATTTTATTAACAAATTCTTTAGACCATTGTGAGATAAGCTGATCAAAAAACCTGAATAATGGTGAAATTTTGACCTGAATTTGTGGCTGTTACTATGAACTCCCATGAGAATGGATAGATGATACAGATCTTGCTGATGCTGTTGGACTATTCATATCGCGGTCAGTGTTGTCGAAATTTGCTTGTCCCAACATCATTTTTATCGCGATCTGAGCCACATCTGCAAACCATTCATCTTCTGGCAATACACTGCAAAGTTGAAATGCTTGTTAAACCAGACTACATGAATCCAACTGGTTGATCAGGGGCATGGTTTCATCGATGAAACTGTACCTGTATGGATCAATGTTGTTTGCTTGAACTGCTTCAATAGCTCGAGCAATAACGTTCTTCATCACTTGATGCAGATTCCGGGATAAGTAACGTCCTTGAGATGAAAAAAGTATCACAAACTCCATATCCAAGTAGAACTGCACAAGAACACAGATTTTTCACTAGTGGGTCTGAAAATCTTGATGATTAAATTTCAAGAATTCAATGAAACCTGTTGAAGGCCAAGTGGGCCTAGTCTCCTCTCCCCAGATTCGATCTCGTCCCAGAAGTTTTGATCCTCTGAGAACCAGAGGATCACAGTCTCTGCAAGCCTCATTAATAGCAGAGTTGCAAATCTCTCTCTTCCTACAAATATATCAGATGCAATGTTGCTTAATCTAGTCAACTTTGCAAATAGTTCCTGGTAAATAGTAGATGGAAACCATTCTGGTTCTTCTTTGCTTTCATCCATGGCTATATACATCTCTGCACTTAAACGAACACCTCCATCTTCAGTGAATATGAGATCAAGAGCATGTTGCCTGCAGAAGCTATCTCTCAGCTGATCAACTAATCGTTGAAGCCTTCGCTTCAGTTCCCTTTGCTCTGGAGGGCGGTTAGGCCTTTCTGAACCCCTCTGAGACTGATCATCACATCTGTTGATCGAACATAGTTTGATGGCTGCACGAGGAAGAAGCTCGTCTGCCAGCAACACACCATTAGCCAGCAAAGCTATCTGCTGGTTTTCAGTCTCTGCCATTCTAACTATTCTTCTTCCAGGGCCCTCCAGGTTCTCAGTCTCCACAGAACTAGGAAATGCACTTATCATCATGTTGACATATGAATTAAAAGACTGTAAAACGCCCTCCAAAGCTTGCTCGGATAAATACATGATTTCAAGAGAGCCAATGTCCTCACAAAGCTCCTGAATCATTGTATTGAACCTGTGAGCACTGCTAGAAAGCTTCTGCTGGGAAGCCATGGTGCTACCTGCAGAAGCAGCCCCCCAAGAACGGCCTGAAATTGGCGAATAAGTGAGAGACCAATCATCAGAAGCAGCAATGGCTGCTGTACAAAGATCAATCCTTTTTAAGTTGGCAGTCAAAGCCTGTTCCAAGTAAGGCATGAAGAACTTCAAGAGAGTCGGGCACAGAGCCAATCCGCGATCTTCTAGCAATAAACAATGGCCCAAGCAGATATGAACACACTCAGCAACTATCCTTAGGCACCCTGATGCTGCTGGGGCTGCTATGACATTTTTCTTGATCAGCTGTGCAAAATTGAGGGTCTGATTAACAGCCCAACTTACAAGCTCAGATGTGAAAGCGGGCTCGTCATCAAATATAGCCAAGGAATCATTAGCTGCCTGAGCTATAGTCGAGAAAACCAGATATGAAAGAGCAGTGGTGTATGCTGGTCCATAGGAGGTTTTAGATGGCTGAAGAGCCTGCATGTTTCTATGAAGCTTTTGCTGGTGAGACTTTAGGAGCAACGTGTGTGCTCGTGGGCCATCCCCGAGCTTCTTCATAGCTTGAACTGATGAACGAAGTTCAAATCCGTTTGTAGAAGCTTGGCAAGTGGCCTCTGCTAATTGGTCTGCTATTTTTTGCCTGTTTTCCATTATAGTCTTTTGCAAGTGCAATAATGATGATGGAGTCACTGATCCACTCTCCTTGGCTTCTTCTTTTAGATTTTCACCTTCATCCAGTGCTGCTAAAGCTTCATCGACTCGTCTCTCAGCTAGCAAAACCTCAATCTTCTCCATGAATTGGAACAGCCACTTATCATATTTTGTGAGCTCTTTGTCCTCCAACTCCACTGCATCCTCATCTCTTGCATTGTCTGTTCCATCTGGTAAGGTCTCAACGCGAACTCCATCTGCTATCGCGTGGATGATATTTGCACGTGAAGATAAAAGGCTCTTTAAAGAAGCAAGCTCTCCTTCAAGATCAGAGATTTCTCTTGAAGTTCTGAAACGCGCAAACGAACACAAGATTACAAAGATAAACGCAAAGTGGATCAAAAGAAGCACTCACCTTATAAATGATGCATAGTTAGCATAAACACTTTTGCGCATTTCTTCAGCAGAAGCCTTCTTTAAACCCACGAGGTGCATGCACATGTGCCTGATTTCCTGTCCAAATTCCAACACTTTTATGAAAACATGGCATCATGAAGAACATGATGGTTGCATGCATGCATGATGAAATGAATCGAATCGAATCGGGACCTTTTCACTCATGCCACCACAGTAACTGGTGAGATAAGAGTTAGGATCAAAATTGGTGGTTTTGAAGACTTTGAGCCTGTCACTCAGAGTCAACTCAGTATCGAAATCCATCGATCCCATTCTTGCTTTTCTTCTTCTTCCTCTCTTTCTTTGATCAAATTTCACGTATCAGATGGATAACACAACATGGGAATGAAGGAGATCGATCAACATACATTCAGATGCAATGGAAAGTTTGATCCATGCAGACAATTGTTGTAAGATCTAAAATGATCATTCAATCGAGTTATTGCATGATTTGTGAGGATTAAAGTTTGATAAAAAAAGTGTTTGTGTGTGTTGATTTGGATGGTGAGAAATGGATGTTTGGAAAGAACTGTTACAGTATCTCCTCAAAATTCGTTCAAACTTATTTTCACCTCTAAAACAGATCATTATTAATTCTTATGCTATAAATCTAATTACATATAATAATATTAAATATTCAGCATTTAATCGTATAATGTACTATTCTAAGCTTTTTCAAAGTAAGTTAATGTAATTATATTGTGCAAATTCTGATTAAAAATGAACATGACTATATCTTGTAGAATTAGGAAAAGAATATTGTAATTAGTTCTCTCCTTTCATTAATAGTTTGGTTTAGGTAGAATCCCCTAATTACGGTTCAATTATGGATCTTGGTTCTTTCTTCCTTTTTTAGATGAGATTATTGTATTATAAATTTCCTTGAGACATTGTATTGATAACAATACAGAATACAAAAATTCCTCAATACAAAAAATCCTCAATCTACAGAATATGTATTTTTATCTTCTTTCTTCCAACATGGTATCAGAGTGGAGTTTCGATCCTCTTGTTTGAGTCGAACTCTTGCTCTCCCATTTACCATGGCCGACCCAACCGAAACAGCACTCTCACAGACCTCAGAATCCGATATCTCAAACCTAATCCAGTACCTTCAGAAAAGTACAATGAACCAGAATCAGATAATCGAGACATCACCATTGATGGTGAATGTAAAATTGAATGACCGAAACTATGCTATTTGGTCAAAATTGATGGGAATGTTCATCAAAGGAAGGGGACGGGACAACCACATCACAGGCCAGCCTCCTGCTCCCTCCATCAGTGATCCCAAATTTCAAACGTGGGATGCCGTTGACAACGCCGTAAAAGGATGGATCATCAATTCCATTGAACCAATGTTAGTTCCAAACTTTCTTCAATACCCGACAGCCCAGTTGCTTTTGGAGGGCCTGGAAGCAACTTATAACAGTGGCACAAATTACCTGCAGATATTCGAGTTGATGACTCGAGCAAGCCAAACCAAATAGGGAAATCAGACATTGGAACAGTACTATAGTAATCTTCAAGCCATATGGGCTGAGATTGATCAAAGGCAACCAAATAAATTCACAGGGGATGAGAACATTCAACTGTATAATCGACTCACTCAAGAAGGAAGACTTTACCAATTTTTAGCCGGAGTAAATGACAGATTCGATCCCGTAAAAAGGGACATCTTGAACCAAGATCCTCTTCCCTCCCTGGCCGCTGCCTATGCGACGATTCGACGAGAAGCTCTTCGAATCGGAGTTATGATGTCCACAGATGAACACCAAACCTCAGGAGAAGCGTTCGCGGCGAAAGGATTCTCAGGGGGAGGACGGTCAACTTCTCAAGGGAAGTCATCATTCCGTCAATCTCAGATGCACCCCTGTGGTGGAAACAAACACACAAAAGAGACTTGTTTTCAACTGAATGGTTACCCAGAATGGTGGGATGAAAATCGCCACCGACAGAGGAACAATGGCGGAGGAAGAGCAGCGGTGGCCGCCACCCACGGCAACACCGACAGGGCCACCAGCAGAGGCGGCACAACCTCTGCAACACCGACCAGCGGAGTCACCGCCTTTATTCATGGCGGAACCCGCGGAGAAGGAGAGAACATAAATGATGCAGCAAGAGAGGAGGAAAGAGAAGTGAGGTATGGGGGGTGAGGGAAAGGGTTTTAACCCTAATGTGAGTGGTGTTCCTATTTTGCCCTCACCCCATCAACAAATCTCCCTTATACCCTCAAGTAGTAATTCAAGTGCATTACATGTGAGTTTGGACAAAAATACGCAGTGAATATTTGACTGTGGAGCTATAGATACTATGACATTTGATCGGAATGATATTATTGACCCATCTGAACCAAATAAAACTTTCATTAAAAATGCTAATGGAGGTTCCTTTCTAGTTCGTGAGATAGGATCAGTTGAGATTTCTCCAAAAATTAAACTGTCCAATTGTCTTTATGTTCCCTCCTTATCCTGCAAATTGTTATCCATCAGTCAAGTGACGAAGGAGCTTAATTGTGTGGCACTCATTTATCCTACCTTCTGTTTATTGCAGGATATTCGTTCGAGGGAGATAGTTGGGCGTGGTTCTGAAAGGGATGGACTGTACTATGTTGATGAGCTGTCTGAAGGAGGAACTGCTTGCTTGGCTCACGGATCTCAAAATCGACAGATATGGCTATGGCATCGTCGGTTGGGTCACCCATCAGATGATTATCTTAAGTATCTATTTTCTTCTTTATTTTCAAAAAATTATCGTACTTTATGTGACACCTGTCATTTGGCTAAGAGTCATCGAACATCTTTTGCTTCTACTGATAATAAAAACTCCGTGCCATTTTCTCTTATTCACTCGGATGTTTGGGGTCCGGCTCCAGAGTCGATGAACACTGATTTTCGGTGGTTTGTGTTATTTATTGATGACTGCACCGTATGACTTGGGTATATTTTTTAAAACAAAAATTTGAGGTCAACAGTAGGTTTATTGATTTTTTCAACCTTGTAAAAAATCAGTTTCATAGCACTGTTCAGATCTTACGCTCCGATAATGGGGGGAATATGTTAACCATGATCTTCAAACTTTTCTCCAAAAAAATGGGGTTATCACCAAACCACTTGTCCTTATACACCTCAACAAAATGGGGTAGCTGAACGGAAAAATCGTCATATTTTGGAAATCACTCGTGCTCTTTTGCTTGAATCACGAGTACCTTCTGTTTTTTGGTTTGAAGCTGTTGCTTCGGCTGTCTACCTCCTTAACAGATTACCCACACGAGTATTAAAATTCACAACCCCTCTACAGGCTCTCTCCTCAAAATTTACCATACCCTCCATCTTCATGTTACAACCTCGGATATTTGGGTGTTCTGTTTTTGTACACATTCCGAAAACCCATCGGAACAAGCTTGATCCCTGTGCTGTGAAGTGTGTATTTCTTGGATATGGAATTCATCAGAAATGTTACCGGTGCTTCGATCCTATTACCAAGAAACTCTATGTCACGATGGATTGTGAATTTCTTGAGACAGAATACTATTATGCCTCTCCGCAATCAGGTGTTGAGGGGGAGAAGAACAATCAACACTCTGATTGGCTGTTCAAAAATAATTGGGAACCAAGTTCTACTGAAGAAGTACAGTCCATCCCAATGAATCCGAATCCCAGTTCCACTACTCCCTCATCGAATATCTCGGAGGTACAAATTTCTGATGCTGAGACTCCTTGTTATTCTCCAGTTTCTGTGCCACTTCCTAACACCGCAGATCAAAATGAAAATCTTTACTCTCTTCCACCAAGGCAGAACAGAGGAATCCCCTCAGAGATACAACCCTGAATATAGGCCGAAGAAATCCAGATATCCAATTGCCAACTTTATCACTTGCGGAAACGGAAAAATTCAACGTTTCAGAGATAAGTTGTCTGCTGCATGGATTCCCAGAAATGCAGAGGAGGCACAAAATTATCCAGAATGGAAGGAGGCGATGAATACCGAGATGGCGGCTCTCAGTAAAAGTGAAACATGGGACAAAAGCAGACTGCCCCCAGGAAAGAAACCAGTTGGTTGCAGGTGGATCTTCACAATCAAGTACAACCCAGATGGAGAAGTAGAGAGGTATAAAGCACGACTTGTTGCCAAAGGATACACTCAAGTGTATGGAATTGACTATGCAGAAACATTCTCTCCCGTTGCAAAGTTGGATACTGTAAGAGTATTACTTTTAGTTGCAGCAAATTGTGATTAGCCTTTATACCAGTTTGATGTGAAGAATGCGTTCCTTCATGGGGATCTTACTAAAGAAATATATATGGAGATTCCACCCGGCTTTGAAGGAGAATTTGAAGAGGGAGAAGTATGTCGATTAAAGAGGTCTCTATATGGGCTGAAACAATCACCTCGAGCGTGGTTCAGAAGATTTACATCGGCTATGAAGAAATACGGATATACTCAGAGCAACTCAGATCATACACTGTTTCTGAAGAGAAGAGATTCTAGAATCACATGTTTGATCATTTATGTTGATGATATGATCATTACAGGAGATGATGAAGAAGAGATCAAAATCCTTCAAAAGAACTTGTTTTCTGAGTTCGAAATGAAGAACCTCGGTGGTTTAAAGTATTTTCTCGGGATAGAAGTTATGAGATCAAAGGAGGGTATATTCTTATCTCAAAGGAAGTATGTTCTAGATCTTCTTGCTGAAACAGGGCTCCTTGATTGTAAGCCAACAGAAACACCGATAGCTGTCAATTATGGACTAAAAGGAGATTCGAGTAATAGGCCGGTAGATAAAGAACAGTACCAAAGGATTGTTGGCAAACTGATCTACCTCTCGCATACGAGACCAGACATAGCTTATGTTGTTGGGGTCATAAGTCAGTTCATGCATAAACCTTTGGTGGAACACATGGATGCTGCCATAAGGGTTATAAGGTACCTAAAATCCTCCCCTGGAAAAGGAATTTTTTTTCGAAAAAATAAGCATTTGGACGTCTTCGGGTACACTGATGCTGATTGGGCAGGAAACATCACAGACAGACGATCTACAGCAGGGTACTTCACCTTTGTAGGGGCAATATTGTGACTTGGAGTAGTAAAAAAACAAAAGGTGGTAGCACTCTCAAGTGCAGAAGCAGAGTTTCGGGGAATTGCGAAAGGAATAACAAAATTATTGTGGATAAAGAAATCGATGATTAAGATGGGTTTATTGAAGACAGGAGCTTTCAAACTATATTGTGACAATAAAGCAGATGTGAGCATCTCTCATAATCCAGTCCAACATGATAGAACCAAGCATATAGAGATAGACAGACATTTCATCAAGGAGAAGTTAGATAATGAAAATATCACAAATATCCTAACAAAAGCTGTCTTAGGGAGAGCCTTTCATAGAGTTCTTGAGTATGATGGATCCTCCACCTATCAACTTGAGGGTGAGTGTAGAATTAGGAAAAGAATATTGTAATTGGTTCTTTCCTTTCATTAATAGTTTGGTTTAGGTAAGATCCCCTAATTATGGTTCAATTATGGATCTTGGTTCTTTCTTCCTTTTTTAGATGAGATTATTGTATTATAAATTTCCTTGTGTACATTGTATTGATAACAATACAGAATACAAAAATTCCTCAATACAAATCCTCAATCTACAGAATATGTATTTTTATCTTATTTCTTCCAACATATCTTAAGACAAAATTAAAAAAGGAAGGGAATACATATATATATTATTTTAATAAAATCCTAAAAGTAGCATGTCCAAACATTACATATTTGGACCTCCATTGACGGCCAGCTATAAAGTCTCATAAATCTCATTTTAATAAGCCTCATTTATTGTTCATAAATTAATCGAGCAATTAATTAAAACATATATACATTAATTGACATTAATTAAAGAAGCTATTGACAATTCACCATCCCTTTAGCATTTGAATAATAATTAAATTTCTTTTTAGATGACCAACCTGAAGACCCATGTGTGCACCACCTGGCTGTCACTCTTGGCATAAACAGTAATTAATTAAGCCTAATTAATCGTTTATTACAAACTTAATTGAAAAAAAAGATACAGATAGATGACAGTTAAACGACATCGTTGGGCTTGTCTTCAATAGCATGAGCCAGACATTTCCCTCTTTTCAAAAATTCCTCACAACCGCATCTGATCTGTTAATAACTTCAAAAAACTTCACCTTTATATGCCAATCCCCTTTCTCAGTATCGGCGATGGATTCATTTGTTTCCGCTTTGGATTATTGAATCGAATTCTTTCTTTTCTTAGTGTATGTAAAAATGTGTGTTATTTGGGAAAAAAAAACCGTTCTTGAACTGAAAAAAAATCGGCATTGATCTGCAGTTGCATCGTCTTAAGAAATCAAAACCCATTGAAAGTGTTTGTTGGGTTTTGTTTCTTTTTCTTATTTTAGTTTTTCAGGTAGAAATGGGCACGAGTAAGCGAGCCAAGTTCGACTCGCTGATCTCACTGAGTCGGCTCCGATCGATTCAAGTCTTGACGGGTTTGCTGTTTTTGTATCTAATATTCATTAGTTTTGAGATTCCTATGGTTTTGAGAGCTGGTTTAGGGTTAGAATCACAGGAGGCGGAGTCCTCTTTACCCCTTATTTCACATACAATAGTGAAAGCGGAAAATGATAATCAGTTATCGACGAAAGAGAAAGAAGAGGTGGTTTTCCGGACGCAGGAGCGGAAAATGGGTGAATTTAAGCAGATATCGGGGCTCATTTTCGATGATATTGCGTTTGATAGTGTAAGTAAAGATGAGTTTTCGGAGTTGCACAGGTTGGTTAGGGATGCATTTGCTTCAGGAAAGAAAATGATGGATGATTTGAAGTCAGGGGAAGTGGTGAGGGAGGTGGAAAACCGGACGGCGAAGAGAGAAAAGGAGCACTGCCCAAATTCGGTGGTGTTGTCTGGGGAGGATTTTTTGAGTAAAGGGAAAATGATGGTGATACCGTGTGGTTTGTCACTAGGTTCCCACATAACAGTTGTTGGGACTCCAGGATGGGCCCACACGGAGAAAGAGTCGAATATAGCGCTGCCAAAGGATGTTGGAGGGAGCACGATGGTGTCGCAGTTTATGATGGAGTTGCAGGGATTGAGAGCTGTGGATGGGGAGGACCCGCCTAGGATACTGCATTTTAATCCCAGGTTAAAGGGGGATTGGAGTGGGCGTTCAGTGATTGAGCATAATACATGTTATAGGATGCAATGGGGTTCTGCTCAGCGTTGTGAAGGGTGGAAGTCGAGGGCTGATGAAGAAACTGGTGAGGGACATTTTACTTAGAATTCATCTGCAAACTATATGCATTTATTTAATATCTTGATGTTAATTCTAAATTCTGGAGGTTAAGTAATTGATTGTTGCTTCTCTATAATAAATTGAAATAACTTTCACAATCTAGAGTTAGTGCTGGAATTAATAGTTTTAGCACATCTAAAAACTTTCTTTCCCTTAGTGAATTTTATAAATTGTGTAATGTTAGTTGACACTTGACATCCTTTTGTTGCTTTACTGATCTTCAAATTGTGATCTTTTTACCTGCAATTAACGTTTTATCAATTGAATGTAGTTGATGGACAGCCTAAATGTGAGAAATGGATTCGTGATGATAGTGGGACTGAAGAATCAAAGGCTACATGGTGGTTGAAAAGGCTGATTGGGAGGACAAAGAAGGTTACCGTTGATTGGCCGTTTCCTTTTGTAGAGAACAAGTTGTTTGTACTTACACTTATTGCTGGGTTGGAAGGGTATCATATCAATGTAGATGGGAGACATATATCATCCTTTCCCTATCGACCTGTGAGAACTTCTTTTATAACTCTTTATATATCAAAGTTCTGACATATGTTGGCATCTTACAGACCATCTGATGTCACAGGGTTTCACTCTTGAGGATGCCACAGGACTGTTTTTGAATGGGGACGTTGTTGTTCATTCTATCTTTGCTGCTGCTTTGCCTACTTCACATCCAAGTACTGCTCCCAGGAGGCATCTGGATATGTCTCCCAAGTGGAAAGCCCCTAGTCATCCCACTGGACCTGTGGATCTGTTTATTGGCATCCTCTCTGCTGGCAATCATTTTGCTGAGAGGATGGCAGTCAGAAAATCCTGGATGCAGTATAAGATAGTCAAGTCTGCAAATGTCGTCACTCGTTTTTTTGTAGCAATGGTGAGTATCCCTAATAGATGGAAATGTCAACTCAAAGTCTGTCCTGTATGAAGGCTTACTCTTAAGTGTCCATTTTATTTCTTGACTTTGTGTTTTGGTAGCATGCTAGAAAGGAAGTGAATGTGGAACTCATGAAAGAAGCAGATTATTTTGGTGACATTGTTATTGTGCCCTACATGGATAACTATGACCTTGTTGTCCTGAAGACTGTCGCCATCTGCGAGTATGGGGTGAGTCATCTGTGATATTTCAAGATTTCAGATTCCGTTTTAATACATGTATCGCTCAACCTTTCTCATCATACATGTATCTGGTTGTTAGGTCCGCGCTGTGGCAGCTAAATATATTATGAAATGTGATGATGATACATTTGTAAGGATAGATGCTGTGATGAGTGAAGTGAACAAAATTCGAAATGGTAGAAGTTTCTATATTGGAAATATCAACTACTATCACAAGCCTCTACGACATGGTAAATGGGCAGTCACGTATGAGGTATATCCCTTGGTATCTTTTTCTGTTCCTTGACCTTTTCCTTCAGATTCTTTTTTAACTGTAGCTTCCTTGCAGAAATGACTTTGTTTTTCCCCCTAGAGTTAAAAGTTTATGGAATTGTATTTATTCTTCAAGTTTAAGTGATTACATGTAAAGTTACCTTGTGTGGTGTATTTGTTGTCTTCTATGTGATTGTTTCTGCAAACCCAAAGAAAACACAAGACTAATTAACCATGCACTTCTTGTCATGATGTGATAATTTTGTTATTGCTGAAATTTTATACCATCTGCATCTGATTACCAGGTGGGTGAGGGGAATTTGTGAATCTGAGATTGCTTAACAGAAGTGTTCTTGTCCATTCAAAATTTTCTTTCCCTCCTCTATTCACTTAGGGATTCTAAACTAAATCTTATACCTGGCATTTGCTCGGTTTCATGTTCTTTCCTGGGTTTGCAGGAATGGCCGGAGGAGGCCTACCCACCCTATGCAAATGGCCCTGGTTATGTTGTGTCATCTGACATAGCAGAATATGCTGTATCTAAGTTTGAGGAACATAAACTACGAGTAAGATTCCTCGCTCTTACAACCTTCTGCTTGTGTGTGCTTGATTCTGGGTGAAAAGGATGGGTGGGTGAGTTGAATGTCATTGTACATTTGTTTGTGTGCAGAGTGCTCTTTCCTTCTGGTGGTCAGAGTACTAGTTCGAGTTTTTCTGTTAGTGTATTTATAAGTAGGTTTTTTTTTGCTTACCAAAAGTGAGCCTCTTTTTCACGACACAGTTATTCAAGATGGAAGACGTTAGCATGGGAATGTGGGTGGAACAGTTCAACAGCTCAAGGCCAGTTGAGTATGTGCATAGCTTGAAGTTCTGTCAATTTGGATGTATTGAGAGTTATTACACTGCACATTACCAATCTCCCAGACAGATGACCTGCCTATGGGAAAAATTACAACTTCTTGGGAGACCCAGTTGCTGCAACGTGAGATGACGAGCGATGAGGGTGGAAATTTTGTGATTTTTTGTTTGCTTGTACATAGTTCTGAGTAGCTGGGCCTGGGGCCAGTTCTTTTATTTTTCTTCTTCTTTTTTATTTTTTTTGTTCAATAGACTTCATTTTAGGGTCCCATTTTTGTAATTTTTATGGCTCGGAGGTGCTAGGACTATATATGAGACTATTCTCTACTACTGTTGTAGTCGATACCAAGATTCATTACATCAAGAATAGAATGCTGATCCACGATCATTGTCTCTCTTATTCTATGCTTGCAATTTTCCTTTTCCCAGATAAACCAGATTAAGTTGTCAAACTGAAGTGCCTAAATGCTTTTATTTTGAGAATGAAATCACTGAGATACAGTTAAATGGTTACTGGTGCTGCGAGGTTTGACCAACTTGCATCTGGTTAAGCACAAAAGCTATACTATTCTTGTTGCTGGCTGTATACTTCCTGTGATGTTTGCAAAATGCTTACCAGTGATTTCTATTATGACATGGTTAAATGCTGCTATGATATTCTGCTGCTAATTCCTGCTTTAGATGGGCATCGGATTTCAGCTTTTGTTTTGGTGAAACACTGCCCAAAGGTGCTGATTTTCTCTTTACATTTTTGCTGATACTTATGTTGTCCTTGATCTGGTAGTATTTCGTGTTGAAATCAATTTGTAACCAAATTAGCTGAGTTTGGTTATCTTTTTCTTGTTGGTAACAGGTGGAGCATTTTCTGGATTGTCCAGAGACTGATAGAGTAGTGGGGATGCAAATGATACCAAAGTTGATAGTGGTGGTGAACTTTGGATTTGGTTATGTGAAACTTCAATGGAATTTGGAATAAAGAGAGAACATTTCCAAAGAAAGTGGTTTCTCTTTGAGTGGAGGTCCTTTAAAGAAAGAACATATTCTATAAGGTAACTCTTTTGCATCTATTTTTTAAGCAGTTGATTCCTTGAGCTCCATAGCTCCACTTTTGCAAGCTGTGTCACATATTTTGCTATGGTCCTGACCCACAGGCTTCGATTTGGATGGTTACGAGATAGAGTCGAATTCCAACTTAAAAGTTCGTTTCGTTGAAAAAAAATGGCATTAAAATTTGTATGCTAGTTCATGTGATTGAAGCAAATCTGTGCTATTATGCTCTTCTTGATGCATGATATTCTGTTACTGATCACCTAGTGAACACATTTTCGTCCTTCTTGATTGATAGTAGTACATTAGGATATTGAACTAATGGACAAATAGGCTTTGCAATGACATACTATTTTTACATTAGGATGATATCCACAACATAAAATGAAGAGCCCTGAAACTTCCTGTGTTATTCAAGATCATGAAATTAGTTACATAATCGATACTCACTGATGATCTATGAATGTCCCTTTTCAGCTTAGACGAAGGCCACCATGACCAAGCAGAAAAGCAATAGAATTTCTACAAGCACAAATATAAAGTCAGTTTTCAAGAAAAGAGCTTCAGTACCAAGAATTGAAGGAAAGGTATTTTTCTCATCTTACCAGTTCTCCAAGGAAGAAATCTTGAACCATAGCTCCAGGATCCATTGAAACAATCCATTGTTGTGTTCAATCCATCAGGACAGTTACAGACAAACGACTTGTATGGATTGTTATCATATCCACAGACTCCATTACTCTTTTCACAGCTGGCACACAATGTTGGATAATCATTCTTGTAATTGAACTTGTACTCAAGTCCAATCCCATATTTCCATCCCTGAGGATTAGTTTCTTGGCTGTCGAATCCATACAGTGCTGAGTAAGACGTGCAATGTAGTTTCTGCAGGTCCATATCAAACGAAGGCCCAAGATCCACAGGCGTGTACACACAGCACGTGGATATTGGTAGACTAAGCCTGCTAATTGCTTCACAAGAGTAGAGCGAGCTACAGATAGGTCCACCCTGAGAGTCACACATCGGAAAGGTGGAATTGCTCCCATCACCAGAATCTCTGTAAATCGGTGATGAAGTGGTTGAGCAATCAAGAAGAGCGAAAACTGTGTCATGGAAGCTAAACGGGGCGTTCCAATCCAGGCCAAAGCCTTTGCTGGGCTGTGTGCAGGAACAGGTTGACATTGATGGATCAGAAATGTATATAACTTGGCTGTTATAGTCTATGGAGGTGATGGTGTAGCAGCCAGTGTGTGTGGAGAGTGTGAGCTGTTGCTCATTGCAGGTGACGTACGGTTGGAAGCGCGGATCACCACAGCCGAGGCCCGTGCCAAAAGGATACTTGATTGGGAGCTGGCCACAAGACTTTTGACAGGCTTGTGATGAGATTAAGCAGGGAAGAAAGATGATCAGAATTGAGAAGAGCAAAGTGATGGATGAGTTCTTGAGTTTCATTGTGACTTGAATGAATGCATTAATAGAGAAAGAGAGGGGTAAGAGGAAGTGGTGAAACACTACACTTGCTATATATGGATGGTTCAACTCTTTTTATTTTGATCATTCTCCCCCTTGTATCTATTTTATCAACATGTCATTTTTGGTAGAATGGTTAATTTACCTTTATATTATTTTCATGTATTAAACTTATAGCCTTTCCCTTGATAAAATAATCATTCGACATAATTGTATAATGTTAATGTTAAAGGGCATTTCCTGAAAAACATAAAATATTGTCAAAATAGTATATTTGATGAAAATGTCCCTACCTGCAAAAAATAATTGATTAATTTCAAACCTTTTTCTTATAATTATAAAAGATTAAAGGGAAGAATCTGAGTATATTGCAATTACATCATAAGGATTGCTTTCTTTAACTTATTATTTGGGTGTTAGAAAATTAGGATTGGTACCTTTCGGTCTCATCAATCTCAATATGATTATTGCCTTGCATCCATAAATGTGCACAAATTTCAAGAACAATTCTTAGTCTAAATTTATATTGACTAAATATAAATCACAAGATGAAGATCCCAATGGCAATGTTGACCCAGAAAGAAGCATATGTCTTAAACTATTGAGTTAAGACTAAGTTAACCCTTGAGCCCATATATGTAGTCTTGGCCCAAATATGATTCTCATCTAAAGCCCAATATTATCAAAAGCCCAAATAGTTAAAGAGCCTATCATGTGGCCCAAGAATAAACAAACAAAGGAACCAAATTGTTCTTCCGCTGCTACCGCGCCTTCTTCAGCATTCTCTTCTCCGGCAGGTTACCTCAGAAAACGCTTTCATTTGTGGTTGTCTGAAAGTAATATGTTTTCTTTGTAGTAAGATACATGGTTCTCATGGGTTTTCTTCTTCCTTTATTTTTATGTTAAAGATTTCACTTTTCTTTTTCTTTTTTTCCCCAAGAAAGTGAGGAAATTTCATTGTTAGCGTCCCTTTATAGAAAGATTGAATTTTTGCAGTGTTTTTTAAATTATTATCCGTGTTTAATTTAGTACCTTGGTGATCCAATCCGCATTAGTTAGTTTGGAATGCATTACATAGTGTTCTCGTTACGTGTTTGATGAATTGCCTTGAGCAATTATGTATTTGAGTGGTGTACTTCAATGCATAGTGTGTAGTGTACGATGGTAATAGGCTTAAATCTAGTTCCCTTGTTTAATTGCTTATCGATGAGATATGCAAGTTGTATTAATTTGTCATTATTCACAACTTATGTTTAGTTATCAGTCTGGTACTTGAGCTTTTGAGTAACATTTTCAAGAATAAAGGATGAGGTCATTGGTTGGACAGATATTTGAGATCAGAATATGGTTCTTCATGAAAGGCCTATGTTGTTTGCAAGGTGTTTATCTCTGTTTGTGTTCATGTGTATACTAGTTTTTAGTCACACCGTTAACTTTTTTTATAGTGTAAAGGTATGTATGAGTAATGTACTGCTTTTATCATGTATCAGGTGATGCAGTGGTTGGTGACCCTGCGGTGCAGCCACTCTAGACCAGAATCCAGACTTGTGATATTGGAAATTTATATTGATGGACCTTTTTCAGCAGCATGAAGAGGCAACCCATCCGACTTTCAGCTTACTGTCATCAGGTGTTGTCCTGTTATATACGCCCAAGTTCAAGCAGAGGTCATCTCTCACTTGTATGTTTTTCAAGTTTCTCTTCCTCTCAGTCATCTGGTTTGAGACCTTTTCCTGATTATTCATCAAAGAAACCCTCTATTAGAGACTCTGAATTTGTCCACCATATCTCAACTATCCTCAAGCAACGCCGCTCTGAGCCCCTTCGACGAATTCTGAAGCCCTTTGAGACCAAATTCAGGCCTGACCATCTGATTTGGGTTCTCATGGACATAAAAAATGATTACAGGCTAGTCATGGATTTATTTGACTGGTCATGCATTAGAAAGTACCCATCGCTTGAGGCTTGCTGCATCATTATTCATCTTGCTGTCGCAGAAAATGATCTAAACGTGACTCAAAGACTTTTTCATGAAATCTTGACAAGACTCATTACTGATGGCAATACCAGAGTCTCCCAATTTTTTGAGAAGTTAATATACACTTTCAAGGAGTGGGGTTCAAATCCCCATGTTTTTGACATTTTTTTCCAAGCTCTTGCTGAAAATGGACTCGTTGAAGATGCACGAAAGCTCTTTGATAAGATGTTAAATTATGGTGTGGTTATCTCTATTGATTCATGTAACCTGTTTCTTTCCAGACTTTCAAAAGATATTGATGGTCCTCAAATGTCATTAAAGGTTTTCCATGAATTCTCTGAAGTGGGTATTCAGTGGAATACCGCATCGTATAATATAGTTATAAACTCACTTTGTCAATTAAGGAAAATGAAAGAAGCTCATAACCTACTTTTAAAAATGGATTACAGTGGTTGCTTTCCTGATGTTGTAAGTTATAGTACAGTAATCAATGGATATGTTAATGAAGGAGAACTTCAGGCAGTGCTAAAAGTTGTTGAAAATATGCTACAAAAAGGTTTGAAGCCAAATGCATTTACCTTTAACAGCATAATTGTTCTCCTATGCAAGACTGGTAAAATGGTAGATGCGGAGAAGGTTTTGAGGGAGATGATTTCTCAGGGGGTTTTTCCTGATCATGTAGTCTACACAACTCTCATTGATGGCTTTAGCAAAATTGGAAATGTTGATCATGTGTACAGAATGTATGATGAAATGAAGAGTCAGAATATTCTTCCTGATTTTGTCACATATACTGCTCTAATTTGTGCCTTTTGTCAGAATGGAAAAGTAGCAGAAGCAGATCAGCTCTTTCGTGAAATGCTTAATATTGGGTTAAAAGCAGATGCGTTTACTTATACAGCACTTATTGATGGTCATTGCAAGGCAGGTGAAATTAAAAAAGCATTTTCTCTTCACAATGAGATGATTCAGATGGGGTTGAATCCTAATGTGATCACATACACTGTACTGGTTGATGGGCTCTGTAAACATGGGGAGGTTGATACAGCAAATGAACTTCTTCATGAGGTGTGTGAAAAGGGACTTGTTCTTAATATCTACACGTGGAATGTACTTCTCAATGGTCTTTGCAAATCTGGGAATATAGTTCAAGCAGTGAAGTTAATGAAGGATATGGAAGTGGCTGGGATATGGCCTGATTCTTTTACCTATACTACTTTAATGGATGCTTATTGCAAATCAGGTGAAATGGGTATGGCGCACCAGCTACTTCATGAGATGTTACAGAGGGGCGTCAAGCCAACTATTGTGACTTTCAATGTTCTGATGAATGGGTTTTGTACCTTAGGGATGCTAGAAGATGGCCAGAAGCTGCTTAACTGGATGTTAGAGAAGGGTATGATGCCTAATTCCACCACTTATAATTCACTTCTTAAACAATACTGCATCAGAAATGATATGCGTACAGCCACTCAAATTTATCGGGGCATGTGTAATCAGGGAGTGGTACCAGATGAAAATACCTACAATATACTGGTGAGAGGGCATTGCAAAGCGAGGAATATGAAGGAAGCTTGGTTTTTGCATAAGGAATTGGTTGAGAAGGGATACAATCTTACAGTTGAGACCTATAATGCACTAATTAAGGGATTTATTAAAAGGAAGAAGTATATGGAGGCCAGAGAACTTTTTGAAGAGATGAGAAAGAAAGAGTTATCAGCAGACAAAGAAATATACTGCACCTTTGCAGATATGAACTATGAAGAAGGGAATATTGATTTGACTCTGATGCTTTGTGATGAAGCAGTAGAGAGGTGTCTCGTTAATAGTTGTGAAGGTGGCAATGTGTAACTCGTTAATAGTTGTGAAGCAGTAGAGAGGTGTCTTGTAAGCTTCATTTTGATCTTTGTGGGATAATCTTCATCACGCATGGTTTGTTTGCTGGCTGATGATTGGAGAACTTTGGTAAGTTTGCTCTTTTTGTTTTTATTATTTCTTTTAAAGATCCCTTTGTCCCATAGAATGAGTCCTGTTTCAAAAAGATCTTTTTTGTGCCAAAAAAAGAGTCATGTTTCCAAAATTAAAGTTATTTTTTAATTGAAAAATCTATAATACCTTTGTAACTAGTTGTGATTAGTTATCATAAACTTTAAATGATGAGCTTAATTGATAAATTGAGGGGTATGTGAGACTTTGTACTTTACAAAATGTTGAACATTCTCAAAAATAAAAAGTTTATTTTATTTCAAGACATATTGCAAATTTAGATGCGGATAAAAATTGCACCGGAGATCAAGATGAGGAAGCATTGCATAAAATACAATGGAAGGTCGGTTATTCATTAGTATCCTCTCAGGTTTACATACAAGAAAACTCTGCATGCTACATGAAAAGCCCCAAGAAAAGTAGAGATGCAATAACAAAAAGCATTGGTACTGGATGTGGAAGAACAAGGTAGCTGTGAGACAGAGCAACTGGAGGAGTAGGATTCCGAGATGTCACTACTTCCTTTGAGCAGGCGTAATTGCATCTGCTTGGACGAACTACTCTGTACACACCGCTCTGTGTTAAAATGTACACATCTTTTCTGTTATCTTCTCCAAAGGAAAATATGTACTCTAAAGCTGGGAGATTGCTGTTCGGCACTATATCACACTTGATTGGAGAATCTGGAGCGCAGCTGAAAGGAGTGTCCTTTGTTGTAAAGTTTCCACTGCTTTCTGGGGTTTCTGATGCTGCCCAAATATGACTAGCGTAGAGATCTCCATACAAGTAACTGAAGACAATGTAGAGGCAAAGGTATGTTAGTTTGATGAGTTTAAGTTAAGATTATACAGAGCAATGAAGATTGGATTTTCAATTCTTTGTGTTGTTACCTTCCATAGGTGCATGGATCGGTCTGCGAACGGTAGAAGTATCCACCTGATATTGCTGCGGAGCCGAGTTTATTAATATCAGCGTGGCTATATCCTAGCACTGGGTAGATTGGGTCTATGGAATTAGCAGAAGTGTTGCCCCCAGGAGTCTTTTGAGGCTTAAAATCTAGAGGGCCTTCGTAGACACGCCATCCATAGTTTCCCCCCTTAGAGATAATATCAACCTCTTCATATTGATCCTGCAAAGACTCAATGTATGCATATCAGACACTTTGCCTATCCATACTTTTTTAGACTATGAAATGGCACCAAAGGATTTAGCAATGGTTGAATAGCAGAGTTTCTTAACCTGTCCAATATCAGCACAGAGGAAGTAGGAAGGCCTTTCTGAATCAAAGCTACAACGCCATGGATTTCTGAAACCGTAAGCCCAGATTTCTGGTTCCATTTCTTTGTCTTCTGAATAAGGGTTATCTTGGGGTATAGAATAGTTTCCCCATAGGCCTTGTTTAGCTATTTCGTCTTCACCTGAAAACCCCACATTCGTTAGTATCATTTGGAATACAAGGTTTAAGATTTTATATAGTTTCATTAGTTTGAATTCTCACTTGGTAAGTTGTCTACATCAACTCTCATAATCTTTCCAAGCAGTGACTTCTTATTCTGAGCAAAATTATAGGGGTCTCCTTTACTTCCTCCATCTCCCATCATGATATACAGGTAGCCGTCATCTGGGCCAAATAGAATTTGGCCACCATGGTTTGCTGAGAAGGGTAGCCCTAATGTGAAAATTCGTCTCACTTCACGTGGTCTCGCCTTTTGTGCCTATAAATCATATGCAACTCAACTCAGATGCATTTTGATTTTCTTATTCATTCTTTTTCGAAAAATCTCATTCTAATGTTTTTAAAGGTTTACCAGTGATGGGGTTGAAGCAGTCCCATTAGCACTATACTCGGCAATAACAGTGTGATACTTGCAAACCTCTGCTCCATCTGAAGAACCTAACTGGGAAGGATCGCAGCCAACGTCTGAATTGCAGGCACACCTCCCTCCACATCCTGGAGACTTCTCTTTGTCACAGTTGAAGGATGCAAAGAACCTTCCATTCGTTGCAAAGTTTGGATGAAACGCCATTCCCATCATCCCAAAGCTGGTATCAAGGTAAACCTGATCTGTTAAGTCGACAAATGTATTTGATTCGTCAAGTCCCAATGCTTCCCCTGAATCCTGATCAGGTATTGTAGCTAACCAGATTTTGCCTGCTAGGTTGGAGAAGAAAGCTCGATTTGATCCATCAGGATGAGGAACCATATTGATATAAGAACCATTCCCGATTTTCTCAAGGCACATGCCCTTTGGAGGGGGCAAGGCATCGGTTTTGTTGAGTGAAACAGGTTGGCCATTGAAGCAAATCGAGTTTTCATCAGAAGCACCACCAAATGCATCACAAAAGTCAGATTCGGATTGCCAGAGGTCAGTTAACTTGGATAAAGTCGCGTTTTTTGGAATTTCGGCTTTACTTTGCAATGCTGGGGCGAACGGGGAATCTAAAATCGAGACATCTTGGCAAGATTCCCATACAGTTGAGCAAAAGCTATTATTTGTTTGGGTTGATAAAGATGATACTGCTACCCCACTTGTGGAATTGCAAAGTATTGGAACTGACCGAGGCCCTGAATTGGTGTTAAATAGCTTTGCTGAGAATGGATCACAAGTCTGATGAAATAAAAACTTTGTAAGAATTAATTTTTTCTAACAAATAAATATATTTTATATTTCTTTCGAAATTGATTGGTTAGTGATGTAATTCCATGAGTATAGCTACATATTTAAATACAAACAAATAGTAATTTTATGATCTCTCTCTCTCTCTCTCTCTCTCTCTCTCACTCATGGAATTCCTCAAACAGGAAAATAAATGAAAAAATAGAAAAAACCAAACATCCCAGAAAAGGTTAGAATACTAACTGCACAGAGGACAGATTTGACAGCAGAAGCACAAGAGGAATCAGATATGTTCATAGCCTGAAAACGTTTCTGCAGTTGTAGATCTTCAGTTGAACTGCAACATGTTTTTCCATTGTAAGAACAGAAGGTCAAATTGCCCTTTATGCTGCTAGGTTGCCCTGCATATTTCAACACAAAATCAATCCAAGAAAAAAAGCAAAATCATCAAAATTACACACACACACACACACACACACTTACTCAAGTCAGTGCACAAGGGAAATGAGGAAGAAGGAGATGCAGAGAACAACACCAGCAGATAAAACAAACCCAAAAACCTCACAGGTTTTCCCATTGTCAGAAAAATGATGAGAGAGAGAGAGAGTGAGAGAGAGAGAATAATCACATTCAAGAACCACACATTAAACAAACATATCCTTATCTTCTATTCTTCCATCATTATGTGCAGGTGCATATAAATGCTACAGGAAGAAAAGCTGGAATGAATAAAATATAGCGATGATAATCCAGAAGGTGTTGAAGTTTTCATCTCTCTTTCGGACAAGAAACTCTCTCATTGGAAAAATGTCGATCATGAGGGCCATGATTGAGTGGAGCTAAACCCGAAAGTTAAGTTTTGAAGACTTGGTTTTGACTTGTACATTTATACAAAATCTCAGTGGATGAAAGTGGTTAAAAAGAAAACCAATAATGTTTTAACTATAAATTGTGTCACAGAATTGAAGGTAGGTGATTGTTGGTCACACTAAATAAATGCTATCACCTTTTCAAACTTCTTTTCAAAATTCAAAAGGGTGCTCATTAGTCCTCATCTATTTAAAGTTCTTGATACCAAGTACAGAGTGCATAAATAAATATTACATCTTTTAGCAGTAGACTTTTTGCAAATGTTGAATTATTGTGTGAGCTCACACCACCTAATGTCCAAGTACATGTTGACATTCTTGATCTCCATTTTTTTTTCAAAGATCTCTTTTGTTGGGAGTTGCCTACTCGAACGACATATGAAAAACAAAATATTACATAACGAAGATTAAAAATAATAAAATATGAGGTGAAATATAAACATCTTCTAGAGATTGAAAAGTTAATGTATTGAGACTTTTGGAGTTGATCTATTGAGAAGCATTAATTGCAGAGATGGTGCATGGGACAGAATATTGTATTATTGTTTGTTTGTTTTTTTCCACTTACAAATATTCTAATATTAGGCATGAAACAAAACAAAAACCAAAGTAGTGGACAACCACATCATTACTTATCTGTCCTCTAAGATACTATGCCTTCTTATTTTAATTAGCCTAACAGCTAACAAAGGAATCTGAAAGGCCTAAAGGGCATCATTATTAGAATAATAGTATCTTTCAGGGTTGGGCCATGTGAACTATCTTTAGACCGAATCACTAATCAAGAAGCCCAAATTAAAAATCGGCCCAAAATTGGTCCAGAGTTAACCAGCGCGACATAACAAATCCTGAGTGTCCTAAGTTCAATAATAAAGCCCAGTAACCTAAATCCTTCTATGAAGTGCTAATTAGCCAAAGCCCAAATTCTATATTTATCTTACTAGATTTTTTTTTTTTTTCAATTTTAAATTTTCTATATTTATTTTCATTTGATTTTCAGACAATTATCTTCTAAATTTTGATTTTTTAACCCAATGAATTTTAGTCATTTATTTTTCAAATTTTGATTTTTAATCTTCTATATTTTAAAATATATCAATTGTTTTTCGTTTTAGTTGCAATTTAATTTTCTTATCGAAACAAAGTTTCTCTTCGTCTAACAAGTCTACATTAATATAAATAAATAGAAATTCTATTTTCATTTTACGACTGATTTAAAGTTTTTTATATTGAGAAATTTAATTTTTTTTGCTTAATATCAAAATTTATGATGTTTTTTTTATCATCCTATTTAAAATGAATTTTCTCCCATTTAATATCCACCACAATTAAAAAGGCAACATCTTATTCAATCAAGGAATAACAGACTGAAACATCAAACAAGATATGAAGTGCAACCTAGTAGCATTCTTGGACACAAATATCCATCATCATCATCATCATGATCATCATCATGATCATCATCATCATCATATGTTAATCAATCACTCACTTAGACGCAGAGCCTTTAACCACAGAAACAAAAAACATAGCAAACTGATGAAGCTCATCAGGATCAGGAAACAAATCCTTAACTGCACCATCACCACAGAAATCCTGAGCCCATTTCCTCAAATTAGGAGTCTTGGATTCATGAATGAGAGTGACGTCATGCCCTTTATTTATCACATCTATCCATGGAAGAAAACAGCCCAATGCAATGTCCACGTACCCTATTCTATCTCCCCCAAAGAATCTTTGTCCCTTGCTGCATTTTGTGAAGGCATCTTCTAGCAAAACCAGGCCCTTCATTGTTTCTTCTATCGTCTTTCTTGCATCCTCTCCTTCGGACAGCAAGTTGCCACATAGGACAGGAAACAACTGCAGACAATAATCCATTTCTTGAACATGATGTTTATGAACTTGGATAATAAGTTGCAAAGAAAGATTTAAGCCTACCGTTTGATCAATGTAAGTGGTCCAGAAACGGGCCGTGGCCCGATCAAGGGGATCAGTAGGGAGGATCGAGGGACCGGAAGCCCAAAGTTCGTCGATGTACTGAACGATGACGAGTGATTCGCAGATGGGGTTGCCATCATGGATGAGAACTGGGATTTTCTTGTAAACAGGGTTTGAGTTTAGGAGGAGATCACTCTTTGCCACCAAAACATCTTCCTGTTGAAACTCATATTCCACGGATTTGATGTTGAATGCAATTCGGGCCCGTAAAGCGAACGGGCTGGCCCAGGAGCCCAAGAGTTTCACTTCACCAGAAGCCATTGTTTAGGCTTAGTGAATTGAATCACCAAGTTTCGAGGATATAAATTGTATGCATACATGTTGTGGTGAGTGTAGATTACCTAATGCTCATGCAAATGCAGTGGGCCAGATTTTCTCTCACTCAATGAGGTCCATTGAACAAGAAAAAATCTTGATAGTACATGTCATTTTGATTTCTTGATAATACATGTCATTTTGATTTCTTTCTATTTGTATTTTGAAGGAGAGTCCATATCAAGTTTTGAGGTGGTCGTCAATTATTTGTGTTTGGACAAAAATTGAGAGATTTTTTTTGGGAGTTTGGAATGATAATTAGAGTTTATGTCTGTTTTCGACAGTAAGAGTGGGGTTGTGAGGATATACATATTTTCCATTTCTTAGCAGAATGTTAAAGAAAATAGCTAATAGCCTAATATTAAGAAGAATCAAGTAATGAACACATCTTGCATTTGAAAACAATGATATAGGTACAATTCAACTCTTTTTTCAAGAAAACATGGATTTTAGTATGTAGTTATGTGAAAGAACTTTTTTTGTTTGGCAGTATATCAGAAGTGCCGATTTTGGAATATTATGATGACCGAATCCTCAGTTTCCTTCCATTCTTGTAACGGACAGCCTCCTTCGATAACTACTAGAAGCTATTGTTATATAATTTCATGCCTCTTGTAATAAACTTCTTATCATACTTAACAGATTCTTTATGTTCCATTAAATCTGGTTTCTAGATATAGTTCCAGAAAACTGGTTATGGCAGCAACTGATGTGAAGTTAATAGGAACGTGGTCTTGCCCATACGTTAATCGGGTTCAGCTTTCTTTAAGCCTAAAATCGGTTGAATATGAGTTCATTGAAGACAATGCCTACAAGAAAACTGAAATGCTCCTTAAATACAACCCTGTTTACAAGAAAATCCCAGTTCTTGTCCATGGAGAAAAGCCTGTCTGTGAGTCCCTACTCATTGTCCAATACATTGATGATGCCTGGTCTACTGGTTCACCCATCCTCCCGTCTGATGCTCATGATCGTGCATTAGCCCGTTTCTGGACCACCTATATTGATAGCAAGGTACATTCAAGATTCAATGCCATTCTTTCATCTTTCACAATAGATGGCTGTTAACATATATTGAGAAGTGATTGCAGTGGTATCCATTGCTCAAAGTGCTTAGGCTATCTGAAGAGAAAGAGGAACAAACGAGACTCGTGGAGGAGGTTCATGAAGGGTTGGTGTTGCTAGAAGAGGCCTTTGTTAGTTGTAGCAAAGGAAAGGCTTTCTTTGGAGGAGAGAGCATAGGCTATGTTGACATTGTTCTTGGATCTTGTTTGGGGTGGCTCAAGGTGACTGAGAAAGTTGTAGAAGTTCAATTTTTGGATCCAACCAAGATTCCTGGATTGGTGAAATGGGCCGACAGGTTTTGCTCAGACGAGGCTGTTAAGTCCGTTTGCCCAGAGATTCAGAAGCTGGCAGGACTTCACAAGCAGATCCAAGCTTTTATTAAGGCTTCAAAGTCCTGAGTGAAAAAAAAAAAGGCTGTAATTGAGATTCATGATTTGCAGAAGCAATTAATAATAGCTTGAATTTCAACAATAAACAATTTTTCAACAATGGAATGAAACACTTCACATAGCTACACTAGCTGATTAACTAGGCAGTTTGGTATGAAGTTATTAGTCCAAAAATGACAGTTAGCACTTAAAATACTTTGTAGTGTAGATTTAGGAGCCTAGTTTTGTTCTTCAGTTAACTTGGTTCTGAGATCATTATTCACATTATTCATTAGCAGAAGGAAAGTCAAATGAATTTGCTACTATTCTAAAGCTAGATAGCCACCTCTACAATTTGAATTATGTACAATAATATTACTTCAAGATGAGATAAACTTATATAATGATCAAGAAACACATACTTTGGAGCACACAAGATCTACTTTGGTGGAAAACGCAATCTAAAAGACCTTGTTTCTTGATCAGAATTGTCCATGGCAACAAGTGGTGTTAAGGTACTAGGATCATGGGCAAGTCCATACTCAAACAGGGTCCAAATAGCTCTTAATCTCAAGTCCATTGACTATGAACTCATTGAAGAGAATTTCTACAGCAACAAAAGCCAACTCCTCCTTAAATCCAATCCAATCCACAAGAAAATCCCAGTTCTGATCCATGATGAGAATCCCATATGTGAGTCCTTAATCATTCTTCAATACATAGACGAAACATGGACTAGAAACACTCCACTAATCCTCCCTTCTGATCCATATGATCGCGCCACAGCCCGTTTCTGGGCATCGTACATTGATGAAAAGGTCTAGTATCATTTCTTTTCAGCTACAACACTTTCTTGATCATGACTCATCATATTTTGACAAACTTGAGCTGGTTTCAGTGGTTTCCACAATTCAAGGAGCTTGACATGGCATCAGGAGACGAGGCACGAGCTGCGATACATGTAGGGAATATATTTGAAGGGCTAATGTTGTTGGAAGAGGCATTTGTGAAAAGCAGCAAAGGGAAGAAGTATTTTGGTGGGGACAACATAGGATACATTGACATAGTACTAGGAAGCTACTTGGGATGGATTAAGGTGACAGAGATGGGAGCTGGTTTCAAAGTGTTTGATGAAACTAGGATCCCTGGATTGACAGGATGGGCCCACAGTTTTGCTTCTCATGATGCTGCTAAGGAAGTTGTCCCTGATCCTCAGAAACTAGTGCAGTTTTTATATGATGGTTCAATCTGCAAAACCACCTTCTGCTTCTCATTGATGAACTTATCAATCATCTATTTGATAGAATTCTTGATCCCATTCTGCATGGAGGATTAAACTTGCACTAATTACAACAGATTTAGTTACTTGAATAAATATTTGACCTCTCAAGACTTGTCTTTGAATCGATAAGCTTTATGTTTTGTAAGAATATATTTTGGGCATTTCTCAAGGGTAAAATCGCACTTTCACACTCACCACAATAAAATAAGGGGAATTCTATACACACCCCAAACATTTCTAAACACACCCCATCTACACACACATTCATTTTTTTATTATTTTAATATTTATGTGTATTGTTGGGGTGTGTTTAGTATTTTTGGGGTGTGTATAGAATTCCCCATAAAATAATTCCTTTCTTGTTTGAAAACAGTGTAAGTATAAGATAAGTGGCATCTCTGTGGCAAAAGGAAAGAACCCAAACCGGAACTTGATGTAATAATCATATCCAAACTCGAAATAGGAAACAACGATTGACAAAGAGAGTGCCTTGCAACGATCTTCAGAGACACCGACTCATTCTTGACAGTCTATGTAACCCCGAAAACTTTTACCAAATAATTAGTCACTGTGTGCTGCATTAATCCCTGCAAACTAGAAAAACTCGGAGGAAAAACGCTTTCTTGGAGATGGAAGCAGAGATAAAATTGGATAGATGGGGTTATGAAGTGAGGACTTGTTCAGATTCTTGTATTTCTGCTATTAACTCCTACTATCACCAGGTAAATTTTCTTGCTCGTTTTCATTTAGTTTTTGTGTTGTTGATCTTTGGTTTTTCAGAAAGATGTTTACTCTACTGTCTTTGGTTTGTGTTAGAAACGAAATCTTGAATGGTTTTTTTAGTTGCTTCGGTGAATTTGTGAGAACCCACTTCCTGATATTGCATAATTGTTTCATTTCTTGAGGGATGTTTTTTTAAATAGTTGTGTTTCTTATGTTAAAATGAATGAGTTTGCTTCTTCTGTGAAATTTGTGTTGTTAAAAGATGCTTACTGATTATCCTTGTTATCTAAGGCCTTGACTTTTCATGTTTTTTCTGATTCTTAGGTGCTTAATTATGGAAGGGAAAGGTCAATTATACTGGAAGCTCCAAAAAGCGATCCAGAGTGTGTTCTGGCCAACATCTTGGCTTCCCATTTTCTCTTCTCGTCTGATCCTTCTCGTGCTCTTCAATTCATCGATGCAGCCAAGTCTCATCTCGTATGGTTTCCATTCTCTTTCATGAATCTTTTACATTGAATTCAGTTTTAGGTTCTTGAAATTCAGCTTGGTTTTCTTTCTTAGTTTTGGTTTTCTGGAATTTGGCTAGGAATATGGTAGCTCATACGAGAAGGCAATATTTGAAGCTTTAACATATATGATTTCTCCGGATAGAGATGATGATCTGGCCGTAGAGTTGCATTCCAAGGTGATCTTTTATTTTTATTAGATCATGCTCATTCTTGAAAACATTTGTTTTTATGCCCTGGTGTTGAGAAATTCTGTGGATAATCTAACTTTCTGGGAATCGAATTGGTTAAAGTATTTACAAGATTTCCCCAAAGATCTTGTATCACTGAAGAGAGGTCAAGTGCTATGCTTTTATATGGGTCGACCCGATCTATCTTTGGAACTCGTGGAACAGGTACTCAATAAATGCAAACCTAATCTTTTAGTGCATCATTTATCAAAGTTGATTTTCAAGTGACTTGTGCATCATGTTAGCAAAATATTGTACATTCCATTAGGATAATTATCATGTCACACATGTCAAGTATCAATTTAACTAATAGCAGATATAACAAACAGGTTCTTCCAGTCAACGGCGATCAGGAATATATATATGGCATGCTTGCATTTCCTTTGCTAGAGCTTGGTCGAATGGAAGACGCAGAGAAAGCTGGCAAAAAGGGATATGAGATCAATAAGGACGATCCTTGGTCACAGCATGCAGTGAGTTTGACATCATGCCAACGTTCTGTTTATCCACTCATATCAGACAAAGCCTTATGGTTTTCCAATGCGTGCAGCTTTGTCATGTTTACCAGTATGAGTGTCGTTTCAAAGAAGCAGTGGAGTTCATGAACAATTGTGCAAGATCATGGGGTTCTTTGTCGTCTTTTATGTGTGTACACATACATATCCATGTAAAAAAGCTATCATATTATTCTTTTCATGTTTTAGCTGGCTGAAGAAGGCTATTTATTAGGTATACACACAACTGGTGGCATGTTGCATTATGTTACTTGGAAGCCAATGCTCCTATGGAAAAAGTGTGGGATATTTATGACGAATGCATTTGGAAAGAACTGGAAAGAAATGATGCTATGGCGGCAGAGGTTTATCATATTGCTTTTGTCCTAAAACTGCTTCATGCACAGAAGATCTTCTATCTCATTACATTGTATGTGGTTATGCAGGTGTTCTTGAATGCCGCTGGTTTGTTATTGCGCTTGTATATACGAGGTGTAAATGATATTCTTGAGAATCGTCTTAATAATTTAGCCAATTTTGTGACGGATCAAGTAAGTTGCCACCTATCTTCCTCCTGTTTTTGAGTTTCTAGAAAATGCAAGACCATTTACTTTCTTTAAGGTCATGAAAATTGAATTTAACTCTGGCCCTTTGTAGTTAGAGAGCTGTCTACACTAGTTACTAACTCCTTGGTTCTGTTTGTCGATTAACTTCAAATTCGATTAAATTTGTGTTTACATACTTCAAGTACATGACTCAGGGCTTTTGGTATCTGGAGTGGCACCTTGATATCTTCATTTTATGGGCCTTATCGTGCACTGGAGAATTAAATAAAGCAGAAGAATTACTAGAGGGCTTGAAATCCAGGTGGGAGAGAGATCTTGCCATTCTCTCCTGATTTTTATAATTGGTGGCTAATTCATTTCGACACCAAATCTTTTGGCTGTAGGGTTTCAATGATGACCAAGAAGAAACAACAAATAATGCAGAGAGGACTTTCAGTTTGTTTCTGTCGTTTGCTTTTTGAAACACGCTCTTTTACACATTTTCTTTTTGCATCTTAGCTTACAAGTTTGATGACACATTTTCACTCTTCTTCTAGCTTGCAGAATCATTATACAGATACGGGAAGGGCGAGCATAAGGAGTCGTTGGAACTTCTAGGACAGGACTTTGAAGCCACCGACTACAAGGTATCGAGAAAGAACACCTAAACTTTCACCACCTTAAGTTTATCCTCTTTTAATGTAAAAACTTCTTTCTTATGCTAGATAATCGGGGCGTCTGATGAACAGCTCGATGTGTTCACTGAAGTACACATCAGCTTGCTCCTAGAAACGGAAGAAGCTACCAAAGGTACATATCAGCCCAACTTTTTTCGCTTTCCCCCGTGAATCCTGATACTCATTAACAATGGTCAATGCCTTTGGCCCTTTAAGCCATACAAGCTATCGAGAAACAGCTGAAGAAACGGGAAGGTGCACCGTTCTTATGGTCTCTCCTGGTACACCTGCAGTTTAAGGTTTCACACGTAGATTTTCAGTCTTGAAATTGGTTTCACTATACTTACAACGTTGATGAAATTGTCAACGTAGGAGAAAGCCAGTTCAATGTTGGGGAAGAAGGAAGCAGCAAGTTATGGTGAGAAAGCCAAGGAGTTAGAAGCTACATATTTCACTTAGCCAACTTGTGTGGCCATCTTTTCTATATCTACTGTTTTGTTGCATGTTACACATGTTTATATTGTATATATTTTAAAACAAGCGAGATTTTTAGAGAACACTTTACTTGGGTAAACATGCTCTCTCAAACTGGTCATTGTCCCAACCAAAAACGTGTGTAGGACAAGGGTCACATGACCTTGTCTCTTCATCAAGAATATTGGAACCAAGCAAAATTTATAAATTAAAGAAATTTAACTAATTAAGTAACTATTAATCATTAACTTATTATATTTTCCTCAGAGAAGTTGCAAGATCTAAGAAAGAAGCAATGACATCAAAATTGGAAAAGAGAGGTTATAACGGGTACAACTTGCAAGTTAAAAGTGAAAAGCATTAGATCTATTAACATTTTATTTTATTGACCCAAAACAGATAAAATCAAAGTCCAATTCCACATCTCAAAATCAAATCCAAACAATTGACTTAGATAGTTGTTGGATGGGTCCACATATTCGAGAATTGTTATCTGGTGTGGCGGGGTGCATTCTACAAGAGTGGTCCAACCCCATCAGGAACCACCACGTTGCTAGAATTGGAGCCCCTTAGAATCCCAATTCCGCCGCCCCTTCCGCGGCCCCTAATCCTCCGTAGCTCGGCCGCCACCTCCCGCGCATCCGGCCTGTCGTCCTTATCCGCTGCAACGCACCGGAATGCCAGCTCAGCAACGGCGGCCACCCCGTCTATGGCCTCCCCATCTACCACCAAAACAGGGTCAACGACCTGGATCAACAACCCCATTTGAATTCTGGGAACCACCATATCCGCCAACGTCATCTCCCTCATCTCCCGGTTCTGATCAACGGCTCTCATTCCGGTGATCAATTCTAAGAGCACAACTCCGAAGCTGTATATATCGCTCTTCTCGTTCAACCTGAATGATTTGTAGTAATCAGGATCCAAATACCCTGGAGTGCCTTGGGGCCCTGTCCAAACGCCCTCTGAAGTGTTGCTCGACGCCATTGTCGTTTCGGAGCATACTAAAAGCCTCGACAGCCCGAAATCCCCGACTTTCACTTTCATGTCTCTGTCCACGAAAATGTTGGAAGAAGTAATGTCCCTGTGAACCACCGCCGGCATGACCGACAGGTGCAGATACTCCATAGCCAGCGCCGTTTGGAAGGCGATGTCGACTCTGGTGTTCCAGGTCAAGGCGCCTTTTCTGTACAGACTCTGCTTTCCATGGAGATGATCGGCTAGAGTGCCATTGGGAACATAATCGTACACCAATAGTAGGCCTCTTGGGTCGCTGCAATATCCATGGAGCTTCACCAAATTCGGGTGGTTAATGGAGGATAGTATCAAGATTTCGTTGCAAAAGGACTTTTTCGAGAAGCCCTTTTCGCCACCAGCTATGGCGGAGTTGTGCTTGTGGAGGTGTTTCACAGCTACTAGTCGACCATCGTTGAGCTGGCCTAGATATACCGAGCCGAATCCTCCGTCTCCAATTTTGCGTTTAGGATCGAAGTGGTTGGTCGATGCTTCGAGCTCTTCGTAGGTGAACACCGGCGGCAGTAGACTTGCCGAGCGGTGGCGCCGGAGGAAAATGATGGTTGGGTCTTCATCTGCATCTAGTAAAGAGCTCTTTCTAGATTGGAAAATAACAAAGGCGATAGAGAGAGCAATTAGAAAGCAGACGAACAAGGAAGTGATCGACAAAATGGCGATTCTATTCGGGCTTTGTTGCCGGATTCGGATTTGGGATGGGAAACAAATGAAGGGTTTTTTAGGGTCCGATGAGTTGAACCCACAGAATCCATTGTTAGCTTTGCAGGATTTGCAGCTGGAAAAATAAGAATCTTGGTCTTCATCCCACTCCACTTCGAACCCTATTCTCAAAATGCTATCGAGGACTCCGAGAACGTCGCCTTGGCATTCAGGCTGGAAGTCCTCGCGGTGGCGCGTGGCGGAGCCGCCACAATCGTGAATGAGGTGGATGGGATTCTTGATGAGCTTGCATTCCCAAGAACAGCGACTGCAGTTGGGGAGATTTGGAGGTGGACAGGGCTTGAGGACTGAGAGTCGGGAACAGGAAGAATCCGAGACCCGAAATGGAGACCCGGAAAAGGAAATGGATCTGTTGAGCGTGGAGATAGTGGGGGTTGAACTGCAGTTACTGTGGTGGGGTGGGGGTGAGGTGAGGGAGACAGTGAGGGAAGTGGAGTTGGGTTCGTAGTGGAGGAGAGAGAAAGAGATGTTGTTGACGGAAATGGTGGCTCCGGAGGAGGCCAGGCAGCGGATTTGGAATGAAGGGTGGCCGCAGCCGGCGGAGAAGGAGAAGGGGAACGGCGGCGGTGAGGTGAAGGGTGGGCACAAGTTTTTGGCTTCTGGTGGCGCCGATGAGCAGGTGTGGGATGATACTAGTGTGGATGAGAATGGGATGAGTGCAATAAGAATGATGAATGTGGTGGTGCTGACGGCGGAGGTGGCTGGTGGCGGTGGAGCTGGTGGCATTTTGGTGGAGCCAAAATGGGAAATGTAGTCATCAATGAGTGATATAAAGATCTAAATCTTGATCTAGTTTGGGTGGTCCTAGTCTAATCTTTCTTCATTATTTGCAAACTCATAATATAGTAGTAGTAGTAATAGTACATTATACATATCAGACATTTCCATGTAGATACCGTATCCATTCAAAATTTCTCATTTCGATATTAATGTCCAGGGACTGTGCAAAATATCTAAATAATTTTCATAGTTTCTATATATTATGCTATCAACATTTTATGATTTAGAGTAGGACTTGGGTGTTCCGGGGTACGGATCCAGTACCCCCAACCCGACCCGAATTATATATATATATATATATTTTTTCTTTTTTTTTTTCTCTATTTTTTCCTTCTTCTCCTCCTCCTCCTCTTCTTTTTCTTCTTCGATCTTCTTCTCCGATCCTCTTCCTCCTCTCCTCCTCTTCTTCTTCTTCCTCCTTCTCCTCCTCCTCCACCTCTTCTTCTTCTTCTTCGATCTTCTTCTTCTTCTCTGATCCTCTTCCTCCTCCTCTTCTTCTTCTTCTTCTTCCTCCTCTTCTTCCTCCTCTTCTTCCTGTCCTCCTCCTCTGATTTTGCAAAGGATAATTGTATGGATTTGCTCTAGGGTTTCTTTGCACAATATTTATGTGATAATAATTCATATGAATTCTGCAATTTACAGAAAAAAAAAAGAGGAAGAATATGATAAAATCGTTGTTTTATTGTTTAGAAGTATTAAACTCACCATACAGTAATATAATACCTATAGAATAAATATGTAATACCTATAGAGTACACATGTGATACCTATAGAAAAAAATTCGAACAAATAATTCATACCTTAATTGAGTTAGTTTGTAATACCTATAGAGTATACATGTGATACCCATAGAGTAAACATGTGATACCTACACAAAAGTAAAAACAAATAATTCATACCTTTATTGAATGAACACATGATACCTTAAGAGTATACATGTAATACCTATAGAACAAAAAATAGAACAAAAAATCAATACCTTAATTGAGTAAGTTTGTAATACCTATAGAGTATACATGTAATACCTATAGAGTAAATACATAATACCTATCATTAAATCTCAAAAAATATAAGTGTAATACCTATAGGGTATATATGTAATACTTATAGGGTATACATGTAATACCCATCACTGAATCATCAACTAGGTAATCAGGTGTGTGTGGACGTACACCAGCTTAATTAGGGGCGCGCGTTGGGACACGTGGGCACGCATGGAGGTAGTCCACGTGCCGAATCGGGTCGGGGGCAAGGATCTAAGATCCGTGCCCCGGTGCAGACAAGTTTTTGCCTATGATTTAAGTTTTTATAGACTTGAAAATAAAATATTGTTTGGTGGGATTTGCATTAATATTTAATTGCAATGATAGTTGAATGCGAAAACTGAAGAATAGGTGGGGGGTGGGGTCTCGAGGAGAGGGAAAAGTGGGGGACTCACGTGAAGAGAAAGGGGTAAGGACAAGAAAAACCTCTTAAACATGATAACAACAATTGAATTAAGAGACAATATATGTGGAAATTTGTAATAAAAAGAGAATCCTCTGTATCATTGCTTGCTTCCTTCCTTTTTACATTCATGTGCCCCACTTTTCTTGGCTTCTTCGCTCCCTTCTTCTCAATTCAACTCTCTACTGCTGCTCCTTTTTCTTTTCTGTTTTTATGTTTTTTTATAAGGTAAAATCTCTGAGACCCCGTGTTATCATAATTCACATCAAACCCCTTTGTGTTAGAGAAATTGCATGAAAAACATCTAAATTTTCATAAATTCAGTGCGTGTCACCCAATTTCGTCAGACTTGACAGGTGTGGCTTGCACGCGCTACAGGTGCGAATTTGGCTTGTTTTTACCGTTATTTGTGTGTAAAATTACGAAATTACCCTTATCTTTGACTATATATATATGCAAGGACCTAAATCTATTTGAATGCATAAAATCCCCTTCCACAACCTTGGAAATTCAACTCCCACTGACTTAGGTATGATTTTTTTTTTTTTACAAACTTTTTTTATTGTTAATATATTTTAATATTTATCAGTTTATGTTTATATTTTAATAAATTTGATAAAATGAAATTTTAATCATCCAAGTGTTATTTATAATTTGTACATATGATTGTTTATTTTAATTTTAGTAATTGAGAAAAAAAGATACATTTTTTAATAATGAAATTTCAACAATCCAGATAACTTTAACATTTTTTGTTCCTTACTATTATATATTTTATAATTATTTTTTAACTCTTCATTATGTAATAATCAAGGACGAAAATATCGGTTTCGGTGCATGTATCGGTACCTTAAATTTACGAAATATTGGTGCATATATCGATTTCGGTGGAAATATAGGTAATTTTTAAAAAAACCACAAAAATATTGTAAAAAATTAGAAAATATATGTGGTGATTACATAATGTTATAACTAACATTCATACATAAATTGTAAGTTAAGATTTCAAATAAAAATATATAATTACAACAAAATGAGAGATAAACTAATATATAGAGTGATAATATGAGAAATTTTGTACAAAGTTTATTTATGAACTAATAATAGCATGAACTCCTACTTAGATCAATACATATATAACTTCTCACCTACTTATCATGACAGATCTTAAATCACTTTAAAAGTCTTCAGTGAAAGAGTATATCTCCACTTTAATTTTTATATATAATCAAACAATAATTAACATTTCATCAAAAGTATGGAAAATTAGGCCACTTCATGACAACATAGTAATTGCATAATTAACTTATCATGTACAAAAACTACATACTAATTGAATTACTAACCTTTTGATTTCAAAATATACGATTCTTCTTGATGACCAACAAATCTTAGAGGTGTTGTAGAACAACAAATTTGAATGAGTAGTGTTAGTGAGTTTTAGACCTGCCAATTTGATTGTTTATTCATTGATATTGATGACATTTATAGACAAGTTTTTGAAGGTAAAGTTGAAAGATTGACTCCTATGAGTCCTATCCATTTTTTTATTTTGTAGAGTGTATGCATGTGAAGATGTGATAGCATAGCACTAAGTTTATTTTGTAAGAAGGCATGCATGTGAAGAATGAAGATGTGATAGCACTAGTTTGAGTGAAAAAAATTTGTTTTTTTGTGGCAAATTAGAAGTTCAAATCATATGAAAAATTCATGAAATAGATGAAAAAAAATGCATTTGAATGAATTCTGCCGACACATGAATGCACCGATATTTTACCGATATATCGCTTATATATCGGCAAAATATTGGTGAATCCCATCATTTTGAGAGCCAACCGTAAATCCTCCAACTTAGCACAAATACACCCGGGCCCTTAAACAAAACCGGGCCGTAGCCCATGAACCAAACAAACGTTCAACAGGTTTAATGAGGGTTAATAAGCCCAAACCCTCAAACCAAACCGCGCCTTAGAGATATGGACCTCACATGCAACCACTCGTCTACGTGGCAACACTATAGTTGATACACGCGCACCATGCCCCACCTGAGTTTTCATATGTATCATTTATATACTCTTAAAATGTCAGTTGTATACTTTTACCTTTAAGATATTAATGCTCATAGTAGTATAATGTATCACATATTTACCGTATTAATTCTTATAACCGTGTTTTCATAACCAAATCAATGATCAAACCGGTTATTTGGCTACCGATTCAAGGTTCAACTAGTTGGACCGATTAAATGAAATTGAAGAGAATACCTGAAGAGAATACATTTACCAAGATAAGGGAACTTATAAGTCAACTCACATTGAAAAAAAAAAAAAATCAAATAAAGTATAGGAAAGTGTACGAGCTAATCTCACATTGGTTAACAAATTGATATGAGATTAATTATAGTTACGCAGTATACATAATCTAGAGTGAAATAAATTATCCATACAAAGATGGGCCAAAAAAATAGCAAGAAATGCATAGTTAGGAAATGAGGGTTTTAAGGAACATGTCAAAAGTCTGGTTATGATTGATTCATGAAACGTGTTATGACTTATAACAACTACGGTGAAAGACTAGTATTTCCACACTTAACCTAATTTCTTCCACCTTCCCATTAATTTCCATATTCACCATACTAAGTAATAACAAACTAGGAGATAATTACTATAATTACTTCTATTGAAATTAACGTATCAGATTAAGCACGTGCAATTACCAAAAGATCTCAACAAATTGTGCCATGATGATCATATTTTGATTACAATTAATTGGAGAAGATATTGAATGATCACACTTAATGCTGTGACACTAGAATATTTATGAGGAGATTTTCAAGTTGTGGAATGACACCTTTTCATTTCCTTCTAACAATTCATGTTGCGGCAAGTACTTATAGATACATGATAGCTTTTTTTTTTTTTTTGTCTTCATTTAAAAGAATCTAGAACAAAGTTAATCATAATATATATATATATATTATATATATACTCCATAAGATATATCACTTAAAATAAGATAAGTATCATTTATAAACATTAATGATGATTAAACATAATTAAATATGACTTTCAAAGAAGACGATGATCCTTTCCACGAGCACTTATGTGTTGAAAGAGGTCATACAAGTGAGATATCCAAAATTCTTATCAATAATCACTCAATATTATATAATTTAAAAATGAGTGACACTTGTGTGTCCCCGGGGTACGGTGCCCCCAACTTAACCTATTATATGGTGTTATATATATACTCTACATGTATCATATGTATACTCTTTAGGTATCATATATATACTCTTATATACATATGATACCTGTAGAATATATGTATAACACCAAGAAACATAACACCTATAGAATATATATATAACACCTAAAGAGCATGTGTATAACATCTAGATCCATACTCCTATGTGCCCCATGGGTATATAAGTTTGAGTATTGTTCTTGTGCACCAGTTGTATGGATCTAGATCCATGCAACTGGGTGCCCACGGTCGGGTCAGGTCGGATTTGACCCTGATCTGCACCGATTTATTTATTTATTTTTTAATTTATGCGGTAACCTTTATGTCATACGAGTATAACATTTATGTTGTATGACTATAACTTTTCTGTACAAATATCATAACCTTTAAGTTAGTATACTCAGACTTTTTTCAATATAAAATGTAAGATAATATAACTGAAAACATTCATGTTGTGATGATTTAACCTTTATGTTATGTTGATTTAACTTTTATATATAAATATCATAACCTTTATTTACTTAAAGAATACCATAAAAGTTGTGTTAATATAACATAAAGGTTAATATTATTATGCGTAAATGTTGCATTATTACAACTTAAAGGTTTACAGTGTGTTAAAACCTTAACATTATATACATAGAATTATTTCAATCATGTAATATAATTGAAAACTTTTATATTCTTATAACTTAACATTTATGTTATATTGATATAACCTTTATATACAACTATCATAACCTTTGAAAAATATAAAAGTTATATTATTATAATATAAAAGTTAAATTATTATAACATTAAGGTTAAGTTATTATAACATAAAGGTTTAAAAGGTAATATATATTTATCTTACTCTGTAAAATATTGAACCATCAGCATAGAAATGTTATGCGAATATATCATAAAGGTTATGTAAACATAATGAAAAGGTTAGGCGGGCATAACTAAAAGGTTAAGCGAAATAACTAAAAGGTCATGGAGTGAAATTAGGGTTTGAGCGTGATTTGGGGGTGCGTGTCAGCGTGTGGGATCGCGTTCCAGCGCGTTTTGGGCGTGAAAATCACCTCTCGGGTCATATGACCCGAATTGCATGGGTCATAACCCATGCAGTTTAAGAAATAATTGTGTATAAGTTTTGTCCTTTAAAAATTAGGTTTAGAATGCATTTAAGATTGGAGGAATTTGTTCCTATAAACTTGGAGGATTTTGAGCGCAATAAAGTTAAAACTCATGATATTAGAAGTGCACTTAAAATATTGTTGTTTAGATGAGTTTCATTTGAAATTCAAATTTTATTTTTATTTTTATTTTCTGAGAGATTTATAAGGAATTATAATCCACATTCAAAAAATTTCCGCCAAGTCATATACACAAATCCAAATATAATTTTTTTAAAAACGACATATATCGAAAATTCACTTTTAAAAAAAAAGTTATTCACATTTCTTGCATGCATCAATAATTAATCATCCTAACCCTCTCATTAATTTCCAAAAAAAGAAAATTCACACCCGAAAGCCATCAAAAATTTAATGGAATTCTTCACAAAAGCAAAGGCAGTGAGGTTGAAAAGCCACTTAAACAAGTACTTGATCGCCGACGATGACCAAATCTCGACACGGCAGAGCCGGAGCGGCGCCACCAGTAAATCGCGGTGGCTGGTGGAGCTCGTCGATAACAACCGCCAAGTCGTGCGCCTGAAAAGCTATTACCACCGCTATCTCACCGCCTCCGACGTACCGTCGCTGCTAAGCATGACCGGCCATAAAGTACTCCAAACCCTACCGGGAAACCACACCAAGGATTTGGCGATCGAATGGCGGCCAATTAGGGACGGATTTCAGGTGAAGCTGAAATCAATTCAGGGGACGTACTTGAGGGCCAACGGCGGAACGCCGCCGTGGAGGAATTCTGTGACGCATGATATCCCGCACGTCGCCGCCACGCATGATTGGGTGGTGTGGGATGTGGAGGCGGTGGAGGATGAGCCGATTGCCGATCATTTGTCCATGGTTTCCAGCTTTCTTCAGTCTCCAGTGAGATATCGGGTTTGGATTTCGAGTTCGGGTCGTCGGGTGCTCTGCGGTCGAGTTTATCCGGTTCGGCCATGCCTTCCATGAGCTTGTTTCTGAACAAGGTACGTTTTTAGTGTTTAATTAACTTTTAAACATTGCCAATTACAGTGACATATATTTTAAGTCCTTTGATATTTTTAACTCACAAAATGTTTGTATTATACTGAGATTGTTGTTAATGATGTGTAGAAAGATCACATTAATAGTATGATTGTTAATTTGCCTCAATAAATAACACTCAAATCCTTTATTTCATATCCATTTTTCATATTTAAGATAAAACACGAATATGAAATAAATGATCAGTTCGATCTTGGTGATGTCTCTCAAGAATCAAGAGTTTTATTAATCTATTAAAAATGAGTGTTGGTTGGACCACACCTAAAATATATATTTATCTCCATGCATTCTCTAAAAATATATATTTGGATCTCTCAAATAATCGTTTTCAAGAAACAATCTTTAAAAATGATTTAATTTAAAAGTCAAATTTAGTTTTCTGTGGAATATTTTAAGATGTTTTTATAATACTCATAGAATATAATTTGCTACACTTGTGCCTGTTACACTTTGATCAAACAAGGACTTCATTCTTACTTGGAAAAATATTACTTGCATTTTTAACTCTTGCTCTTTTGTGCTTTCCTTTTTTCTTTTTCCCCTTTATTCTTTGTCTATTATTATTGCCCTAGCTTCTTAGGCCATCCACATTCATAAATTCTCCACGTATTCTTAAATATAATACTAATAATATAATATTAAAAGTTGGAATTGACATTTTTGTAGGGTGTGAGAATTCTCCTCCTGCAATAATGTCATTTTAAGATAGATAAAAACTATAAACTAGTAGGACCTACTAAAATGTATATATGATATAATAATATATCTCATTATTTTACTATATTCTTATTTCTAACTAACGTCGATGTCCTTACTTTTAACTTTTTTTGTTTTTAGCTCTTATCTCCTATAATTTCAGTCTTGTGTTGTAAATGAAATGCACCAAACGTGCTAAAATAAAATTGAATAAAAACAGGGACAAAAAGACTGGTGAATAAAATGTCAAAAAGAAAATATATTGAATAAAAACTAAAGTATGAAATCAAATAAAAAGATAAAACTGAATATCCAGTCTAGGATAGAATATACCCTTTTTCTTTCCTGCCATTCAAGGACCACCTGACTAGCCTACAAATATGGAGGTTTAAACAATTAGTCCAACATGGTGTGCTAATCTCATTTAGTTTGGTTACAATCAATTCTCAAAATATCGATTTCGATGAATATATCGGTACATTGATGTTACGGAAATATTGATGGATATATCGATTTCGGTTGAAATATTAATATATATATTTTTCGGATATTTATCGATATATTTTGATATTTTCCAACATTACCGATATTATCGATATTTCAGTGATATTTACTGATATTTCCTTAATATTCATGAATTCTCTTATAATTTTTACCTGAAGCTACTGATATTGAAATCGATACCAATTTTACAGATATTTAGTTAATAATTATTGATATTTTATTTATTTTTTTATCAAAAAATGAAAATATCGAAGATATATCGTGACAGCCCATTTTTGTTTCGATCACGTCAAAAAACAGAAATGTCTGGGATATATCGGAGATATATTGAGATATTTTTACCATTTTACATGAGAATTAAGTGTATTTAATTAAAGAGCAACCAAATTATTATTTGAGAGAAGATTGTAGGTTTTAGTCAAACCCATGTTTATTGCTGACGTGGAATGTCAACAATTTCAATCCAAGACCGCGTTTGGAAACATAGACAAGTCGTCTTTATCAGATATAGCTGGCGCCAATTCAACCCCATGGCCGCCACACGGAACTTCGCTTGCCTGCTCCATATATATATATATATATATATATCTCAATCCAGTTCCATTCCATTAATTTGTGCAGAGCCCTTTGATTTCGATCAGAAGAACAACATCGATGGAGCTTTTCTTGAACGCCAAATCAGTCCGCCTGAAGAACTGCCACGGCAAGTTCTTGACGGCGGAGGAAGACGAGGAGTCCGTCACTCAAGATCGCGACGGGTCGTCCAAAGCCGCCAAGTGGGACGTGGAGTACCTCGAGTATTCCGACAACATCATTCGACTGAAGAGCTGCTACGGCAAGTATTTAACGGCGTCGAACCAGCCGTTTCTCCTGGGTATGACTGGGAGGAAAGTGTTGCAGACGCTACCCAACCGACTAGACAGCTCCGTCGAGTGGGAGCCCGTGCGTGAGAGAGGCGTTATCAAGCTGAAGACCAGGTACGGCCAGTTTCTGAGGGCCAATGGTGGCTTGCCGCCCTGGAGGAACTCGGTCACGCATGATGTTCCCCACCGGACTTCCACCAAGGAGTGGGTTTTGTGGGAGGTGCATACCATGGAGCTTCTGTCGCCGGCGGCGAATCCGCCGCCCACGCCGCTGGTGGTGAAGTCAGACTCTTTTGCTTCCCACTCCGACTCTTCGGTTAACAGTCATTCTTCCCAGTATGCTAGCTTTTCCAGACAAGAGGTAATTGTTTGTTCTAATGTGATAGATTCTGTTTAGTAAAGATCTATGTCGAATATTCAGAGTGTTGAACTTTGGAATTTGGATAAAAAGTACTCCTTCCATCAGCCTACTTTCCATTTTTATTTATCACAACTAAATCCGTCAGTCCTAAATTATACTTTTAAATTATAAAATTATCCTATTAAAATGACACATCCAATCAAAGCATAATTTTTTCTTAGGATTCATGCATTTGACGGCAGAGGAAGTAATAGAATAGGCAAGTTATTGTGAATGACTGGACTGAGAATGAGTTACTGAATTATATGCTTGCAAACTACTTATTGAGTTGGTAAAAGTATATTGATGTATCTGTTGTGGGATGGATTTATTTTATTGCAGACAAATGATTCATTAGTGAGCTCAGCTTCGAAGGGCAATGATGGAAGGCTAATCTACTTCCATGTATCTGATGAGAATGGTGTGGTAGACGAGGGGTTTGAGGAGCTATGCATTACATTCAAAGGCAATGGAGTGGATGAATTGACGAGGAGGCTGGAGGAGGAGTTGGGAATTGGGGGTATTAGTGTTTGTGGGCGAAGTCGCTTGAATGAGAAGCTTTATCCTCTCCATCTGCATCTTCCTCCCAACAACGCCTCCATGCACGTTGTTGTGGTTCCGCCCTCATCAGAAGGGATTAGTTCATACTAGTCTTGAAGGAAATGGAAATGACATTTTCCACACTTTTGCTCTGATTCATGGCAAATGCTGGCGTTTTTGTACATAGTAAATATTTATGCTTGCTTCATGATCAATTAGTTACGGGTATACAAATACAATCAGATGATTCTTATAATATATTTCTCTAGTTTGCAGCTTGTAGTTCTCTCTCATTCTTTGTTATTTTGCTCCTGCTCCTTTTCTTGCTTTTGACAGTGCTCATAAGCTGATTCTGTAGCAAGTCATTGTATTTGATCTTTTCTATGAGATCTTTAGCATTATTTTTGGTTAATAAAAAGCAAATGAAGAGCGTGAAGAAAGTATACATCTTTAGCATTTTCATCTTATTTCTTTCCAAAGTATACATCTTTAATTGCTAGTTCATTGATTCTGAGGGGGACTAGAATGGTTAAACTTTTGTAAAGGGTAATGCTACTTGCAGAATCAGTGTGATCATCACCAGAAATCCTTACAAGAACACATACCATTCTTGAAAGAATGGAATCGAAGACGATCTCTCATGATAATCTCTACATGAAAAACTTTGGAGATTAACTTGGAAAAGTTATGGCAATCCTTGCACACTCGCAGATTCTTGAATATACGAATAGGAGCCCCCGGTTTTGAGTTCAACAGCCCAAAGGCAATCGCCAGTCTCTCACTGTGAAGTCTCAGTGAATTTCCCTTCTCATCATGACCCTCATCAACCAAAGGTGCTTGTGAAATGTCATGAACATACCCTGCCATCTTCAACCTTTCTTCAATCACATCTAGAAACTGGTAAATCTCTTTGATCTGTGGATGAGACGAGTAGCCTGCAAAAAACTCATGAACAATGCCATTGATTTCTACTGAACTACAACCAGGCTCTTTAGCAAAACCCTTATCTGTCATCAATTTCCTAATCAACCCAACTTCATTCCATCGATTAGCTGTTGCAAATACTCTTGATAGAAGAACATAAGCTCCACTGCTGGCACTCCCTTTAGTGATAATTAAATGCTTCACCATTTCTTCGCTCAGGTCCAAGCCCTCACTTTGCTTGCAACTAGCATCAAGAAGAGACCTCCAAATCACATCATCGGGTGTCATTGGCATGCTCGATACTATATCAAGTGCTTCATTGATTCGCCCCTTTCGTGCCAGAAGGTCAATTAGGCAGCCATAATGCTGCAAAACTGGCTCCACACCATATTCATTCACCATTATATGAAAATGTCTATGGCCCTTATCTACCAAACCTCTATGATTGCAAGCACTCAACAAAGCAACAAAGGTGATAGAATTGGGAATTATATTTTCTTCATTGACCATTCGATCAAAATGTTCAAATACTCTCTCTGCCTCTCCATGTACTGCAAATCCTAATATCAAAGCATTCCAAGAATTCACATCCTTTCTAGTCATCCCCTGAAAGACCTGTAGAGCCATTGTCATTGACCCACATTTGTAATACATCTCTATTAAAGAATTCTTTACCATGATATCAAAACTAGGATCGATTTCAGACTTCCTTAAAATATAAGCATGTGCCCACATGCCCATGGATAAGGCCCCCAAACCAGCACAAGCATCTATGACGCTTTGCATTGTGTACGCATCTGGTTCAAATGATATCATCATGCTTACGAACATTCTCAAAGCTTCGTCAAACTCCTCAGTCTGCACAAGAGCATCAATAATAGCATTCCATGAGACCAAGCTTCTTTCCGGCATTTTATCAAACAGTTTCCTCGCACTCTCCAAGTGCCCACACGAGGCATAGAAATGAATCAAACTGTTGTTCACGTAGATATCTGAGCCAAACCCATGCTTCAAAACGTGCGCATGAGCCTGTTTCCCTTCGCTCAGAGCAAATAAATACGCGCAAGCTTTAAGCACGAATGGAAACGTATGCTTATCAGGAAGCAAATTCTCTTGTTTTAACAGTTTTAAGAAAAGAGAAAAAGCTTGTTTCTTCTGGCATTTGCTGTGAGCATAGGCTCTAATAACAGTGTTGTAAATAAACGTGTTGGGATTCGGAATGTGGCCGAACAATTGCAAAGTGTAGATTAAGTCTTGCAAGGAGGAAAAGTGCAACAATCTGCTGTACAGGAAGACAGTTTCGGGACTCTCGTGGGGCGTCGGAGCAGTGCGGAGAATTTGCGCATGTATCTGTTTAAGGTGGGGGATAGAGACGGCGGCGGACTGAGTTAAGATGTGGAGGATACGGCGGTGATGACGGTGGCGGAGGGCGGTGGACACCTCCCCCGGTGGCGTGGTGACTAAAACCGAAGACATTTTTCACTTCATTCCCCACTCCAACGAATCCATTTAAGTGTGGCCATATCAACCCGGCCCAATTATTTCTGGGCCACGAGTTAACCCAATGGCCCATTGCAAATCAATGGGCTTTGAGATTACTTAAAAGGAAATTATGCATTTTATTAAAAAAACAAATGTTCAATTCAAAATAATTATTAAGGAATTTTGATATAAAGTATGTTTGAAAGGAAATAATTAGATTTTTTGTAATCATTTATCAAATATTTTTGTGGAAATTATCATATGAAATGCTTAAAGATTATAAGCTCAACAAACATGGTCTAAAGCAATCATTCTTAATTTGGCGTACCAATTATTTTGTGTTCATAAAATCAATGGTTGAATTGGTTCGACTGATTAAATCATCAACCACTCAATCATAAGATTTTTTTTGTTTGAATTGTACTAATAAGTAATGGGTGGGTCTAGTATGAGTCATTTTCTTTCAATCATAACAAAAACACAAATTGGCAATAGCCACGTTCAAGCTTAATCAGAGCAAAATATATTTATTCAATTCTATTTCTAGAATTCCGGATTGATATTTGAAATACTTCAATCAATATTGTAAATTTCACTGACTAATCTGTTACTATGATTGATGCATAAGTGTATATATTAAAAGCCTTTTGATTTGATGTGCGAGTGCAGTCTATTTTGAGGTCTTATAGTTGAATGACATACATAAAGTTTATTTGGCTTCATATGTTTCATCAAAAACCAAATCTCAAACCTAAATAACCATTACTTTGCATATATGATTTCAGGAAAGGTTGTTGTAATGTTTACTCAAAAAAGAGGATCAAAAGTAATTTACAATTTTTTTAATTTATAACAAAAATTAAAGTCAATTTTCACACGTTTGTTATCACCGATAAGTTAAAATTGTTGAAGAGAACTCTAGTGAGCAGAATGTCAGAAACAACAATTGATATTAGCTTTAAGGACATCTACTCCCAGAAGTCAACAATTAACAACAATGATCTACTAATAGAATGTCAGTCAATGCAATAAAAGGGAAGATAAGTCAAGTCGAGACAACCCTTACTCCTTAAGACAAATCACGTCCAGACAATGTTCACCAAAACCATGTGTTGACTTCAAAGATAAAACAATTTCGCCTTGTTAGTAGTAGCATCACAAACTCACATGCTCCAACGAACATTCAACATTTGAGTAGTAACAATGAAAATGCAAGGATGGAGAGGAAAACAAGTTTTTGCAAGCATAAATTCGTGTAAGAATTGTATCAAATTGGCATGCTTCCTATTTATAGGCATCCATACTTAGGGGTCAAAACAAATTAAAAATGAGAATCAAATTTAAGGTGTAGCCCGTCATTTTATCAAAAAGACTTGTTTGGACACTCATGCTCGTTTTCATGGCTAAGGACCAGAGCCCACGGTTCGAGCCAAGCGTGCATGTGTTACTCAAGATCTCTACTCCATGAATAGTGCATCCAATAGCTCCATATGGCAAAGTCATATTTAAACTAACTTTAAATGTACACCACTATCAATGTGTGATAAATAATACTCCATGCATCTTATAAAATTTCCATTTCAAGTTGCTAACTTCAACCATTAATTTCCTGCTCACCTATATTTGATTTTAAGTCAACATGTCTTTCTCTACTCCAATTCTTATATTAATATTTTGATATTTAGTTTCCCAATAACTATTTCAATATTGATCAAAGTGGTGTCATCAACCACCTACTCAAAACCAACTTCTAGACATTTGGTACATGATTCATTACCAAATATAATATAATTCAATACATGAACTATTATCATATTGTTAGGGTTTTACATGACAATTTCATCTTATATATAATATAATGTTTGTTTCCGTATATGTTTTGTAACTTAGACAAGTGGAAAACTTCATGAACCATTGATCAAACTTGGTTCACACAAAATGAGAAACTGCGTAAAGTACTAAATTGCCCTCAGAGCATCTCCAACAGCGCGCTATCAAATCTGATAGCGCCTGTTTTCCATCTTCAACAGTGATCTGCAATTCTGCGCCAACTTATCTCAACCGTCAGTTTTGCGCCAACTTTCCACAGGTCAACATGCTGCGCCAACTTATTTTCTTTTCTTTTTTTTTTAATTTTAATTATTTCCTTTTCTTTTCATTCATTTTCTCTTCTTATTTTATTTGTTTTTTAGTTTCTTTTTTTATTATGTTTACTTTTTATTCATTTTTTCCTTTATTTTTATATTGAGTGTTGCTATAATTATTTGATGTTTACCATAAAATTTAAAATATAGTACAAAATCATATATATTAATATGATTTATATAATATCTAAATATTAAAGTACTTTTGATATTAAATCTATATACAATACTGGAACAACAAATTATTCATAAATTAAAAAACACAATGATTTTCCTAAATATGAAACTACATCTGATATTATTAAGACTGAGATATATTTAAACTAAATTTACGAAAATATTTGTACAATATCGATATTGAATATTATAGAATTTATTAAGGATGTAGATATATCTGAACTAGATTAATGAATATATTCATATTGAATACATATTGAAAGTTATATATATTATTGAGGATGAGAATATATCTAAATTAGAGGATGAACATATATTTGAAATGAATTGACTAAAATATTTGTTTATCTATTGATATTCTTATTGAATATTATAAAATTAGGTACATATATTATAAAAATTTATTTATATCCTTATTAGGTACCTATTATCAAAAATTGTTGAAGATGAACGAAATCTTGATGTTCTGGAAGCAACAATAATGTCACCACCAGATATTGAAGATGTATTTTATTATTGTAATATTATTGATTAGTTTTATTTTAAATAATTTTATTTAATTTAAACTATTTTATAAGACTTAATTAGTGTAAAAAACAAGAAATTAGCTAAAATATTATGTTAAATTAGATCTAAACATATATAATTTGTTTACACCTTTAAAATAATAAAGATAAAAATAAATTACTTAACAATAATATATTAATAATAAATGAAATGTTAAAAAAATAATTAATAAAGAATATTATGGAATTTTTTTTTTGTGTGCAGAGAATAGTACAAACTGTTGGAGATCATTGACAGTTATTATATAAAAATAGTGTTAAATTAACAGTAAAATCATGTACACTGTTGGAGATGGTCTCAACTAATCCCAACCAAAAAAAAAAAGAAATCATTTATTTAATCATGAATCGGTGGGTTAGAATGATAGAAACGTCATTCGTCCCCAAGGGCTCCAAGTCTGCAACGGCCCCCCACGTTGAAGTTCATTGGAACCATTACTATTATTGTTATTGGGCCAGAGTGAGAGAACCCCACATAAAGTTAAAGCCCATTAATGGTATTGGAAATGGGCCAAGCTTATCCAGGTCCAAGGCCCACACGGGAGAAACACGACGTCGTATAAGCTGCCAGAGACGCCAAAAGAGATTCTCTGTAACGTAAGCGCTTGCTTTTCCCATTCTTTACGCGCTTGCACGTTCACTCCAACTCCCCTTTTTCGAATCCGATAGAGTTACACGCCTGTCACTTACAATACCTTACAGCCCCTCTCATTTTCTAGATTTTAACCATTTTCAATTATTTATTGAGCAGGAAAATGTTAGGAAGCCAAAAAAAAAAAGTATTGAATTGAATTTAGAGAAAATTGAAATTAAAAAAAAAAAGGAAGAAAAGAAAACATTCTGAAACAGGGCCTAGAACTTGACGCCTCCAAGTTTGTTCCAAAGTGTATCTGGGTATTTTCCACGCCTGTCATTTTAACAACCTCCTTTATAATATCGCTACACACGCGTATCTTAGCTCAACATCCGCCGCTCCGCTAGCCTGCGCATCCGGACTCCCCAACGTTGACGACCGCCCCATTCGTCGGAGCTACCCTACTATCTTCGATAAACCCTATACAAACCCTCTCCCACTACTTATACTCACCACTACTCGTTGATGTTCGAGTAGTTCGAGGTTCTCTGGAGAAATGGGGGTCGATTATTACAACATATTGAAGGTTGCCAGGAATGCGTCTGAAGAGGATATCAAGAAATCGTACAAGAGATTGGCGATGAAATGGCATCCGGATAAGAATGCAGTGAACACTAAGGAAGCGGAGGCGAAATTCAAGCAGATAAGTGAGGCGTACGATGTGTTGAGCGATCCACAGAAGAGGCAGATCTATGATTTGTACGGAGAAGATGGGCTCAAATCGGGTCTTTATCCGCCGCCAAGTTCGAAGCAAAGGGGGTTTAAGTTTAGCCCCAGAGATGCGGAGGATATATTTGAAGAGTTTTTTGGTGGCTTTGATGCTGGCAAAGGGAAGAGTAGTGGTGGTGGTGGTGGGAGGTTGAACAAGGCAGCGGAGATGGAGACTAAGTTGCCGTGTACCTTGGAGGAGTTGTATAAGGGGTCGAGACGGAAGATGAAGATATCGAGAACCGTTCTTGATGAATCGGGGTAGGTACATTTACGATTTTAAGTCATCTGATTTGTTTTCCAACACCCTTCAGTTTTTCCCCTTTAATCTGATTGATGAACGGATGAATTTGAATTGATTGATGGGAGAAAAATTGAGATCTTTGAGCATAGTTTGCCGTTTTGAGTTTCAAGATTTGTGGTTTTCAATGTTGATTTTGAATAAATATAAGAATAAGCTAAGGGAGCTGGTTAATCAAAAGCGTAGAAAGGTTTTCTGAATAGAAAGGAGTTTATTAGATTAGAATCGCATAGATGAAGCATATTTAGTGTGTAATTTTCAGTTTTCATAAAGAGTTGCAATGCATTACATATTGGGTATGATCTTGGTTCGTGTGATTATCTGTGTTGGCCTTGTTATCTTGTATTTGTGTATGCTTTTAGATGATGTTGGCTTTCATAATTCTTTTAGTTTTGTTGGTGTGGCTAATGAAGTAATGTATGTGTTAGGGATGTGAATTGATTGAGAGAGGAATAAATTGTGGGTGGTATTCTGGATCAGGGTCACATGGATAATGAAATCCAACTATCTTTATGGGTTTGCATATGAAGTAAATGAAATTTTAACTGATGTTTGGGTTACATAGCATGAATCACTACATATACTTGAGCAGAGCACTAATGCAACAATAATTAGTTGTGTCTCTTTGCAATTGTATTATGATGTTTGCTTCATATATGACGAAAAAATGTTTGCTTTTTAGTGTACATTAATGTATGATTCTTTTTATTTATTAGTTATATAGATATAGCTTTTCTATTTTTGAGATTTGGAGTGTGTTTTCCTTCATAGATGAAGCAAAATTGTATGTTGTTCCAGTTTGCACTGTATGGGTATATCAATAACATTGGAGGTGAAGTAATAATATAAGTTCCACAGACATATGCTACTGAAAACTTTACCAAATGATGATTACATCTAAAATTGGGATTTGAACTTTTATATTGTTTGATGATTCAATTTTCCTTTCCGTTGTTTAATTGCTGGAACTAAAGGAACTTGTTTCTGACACTTTTGATGTTCCATTTTTTCTTATTACCCTTGATTCCCTTCATCCTAAAAGATTAATGTTCCCAAAGTCACAAGTTAATTTTAAATTGAAATTTCTGTTATGTCCTTATGTCAACAATGTCTAAGAATATAATGTGATTTAATAATTTAAATCAACAAATCAACAGGTGACCATAGGTGAAAATTGATGGGCTTATAAAAGGTATACCTTTGTTCCTTCCTTCAAAAATAAAATGTAGCATTTTTGGAGATATAAAAACTCGTTTATGGACAGGAGTATCTAGTATACACATTTTACATTGTTTGCTTCATTATTTATATAGTTAAAGCCAGACCTGCTTATGATCATGGAATCAGAATACAACTGTGATTGGTTGGACTAGATAGGGTATTACTTAGAAGTAATATCTTTTTTTCCACCATTATCTGCTTATATACGGGGGTTGGGAAAGAAAAGATTTTGTAGTACAGTACTCTACTCTGCTATATCTAAGTGGAATATATGTGCTATTGTTTTATTCATTGGTGAGTGTAATCACATAGGATTTGTGCTTTGCAGCTGTAGTGACCTTTTGACTTTTGTTGCTAGTAAATACATAAAACTACATGTCTAGCCTTTAGCTATGCTGCTTTTGACCTTCTTTCTTTATTGTTCACGATGATTCGTCTCAACTTGTTAAGATTAACTTTTTTCATTTCCTTGTGAAAGCATTCTCTTGTGTTAATAATGTTGGGAAATTTCAACTGAATGAATGAACAAATCTTTTATTACTCACACAACTTAACCAGACCATTTGTGTTTTTTTGTGGATATCCCTATTCCTGTTTGATGCATGTTTCAGTGTATTGATGTGTCAATCATAATTACAGTAAGCCTGGGACCGTCGAAGAGGTCTTGGCCATAAATATTAAACCTGGTTGGAAGAAGGGTACAAAGATCACTTTTCCTGAGAAAGGAAACCATGAACCTGGTGCTGCCCCCGGGGACCTCATCTTTGTTGTTGACGAGAAGCCCCATTCCGTTTTTAAGAGGGATGGGAACGATCTAATAATCAATCAGAAAATATCGCTGTTGGATGCTCTCACAGGCAAGACTCTCAACATAACAACCTTGGATGGAAGACAACTGCCTATTACAGTATCGGATATCATCAAACCTGGCCATGAAATGGTGATTGAAAATGAAGGAATGCCGATATCAAAGGAACCTAGTAAGAATGGAAAACTGAGGATTAAGTTCGATATCAAATTCCCTTCAAGGCTTAGTGCAGAACAAAAGTCGGATTTGAGAAGGGTCTTGGGCCGGACTGACCGAGTGATGCTGGATCTGGAAAAACAGCTATCTTTTGCTTTTAACTCTAATTATGCAAGTGCAACTAAGTGTATATATTTTAACTTTATGGTGACTAGAAAGTCTACTGTGCATAGTAGGAGAAATATCCAGTTATGCTTTTAGAAGTATTTAGCTTTTAACTTAGCAGCTATTTCAGCTGTCAAACCAAACCTTGTGCACATTAGTAAATTATAATAAGTGATGAAATTGCCTCTTAACTGTGGAGGTGTATTGTGTATCATTCTTGGTTTTGTTTGCATGAGTATTCACTTTCCAGCTATGTCTACTCGTTGGAACGCTTTGCCAGCACATCGTTGATAAGATTGTTGATATTTGTACCTCAGAATATTACACGACATCCTTTATTGTTATAGACTGGTAAAAGGAGAGAACTTTTACAATAAGATTACAATCTTGAAATGAAGCTTTCAGAAAAGAGGAGAGACAGCACCAGCTGAACATGCATGTCTGTAATCTCCAAGGTCAATGGCACTCAAGAAAGATTCCAAAACATTGTTAATGATTCTGAACCATGATAATCAGACCCAATTCTTATTGAATAATACTAATAGTAATAGTAATAATTGACAAGCAATTGGCTGATTTCTCTGGTTCTTCCACTGCCAGAAAGCCAAAGGTCAGCTGGGGTATCAAATGCATTATTGATGTATTTTAGAATCTGTGTTTCTCAATCTTCTTTTGAAGGTCATCCTTTTTGGCCCCCACAACCTTATCAACTTCTTTCCCTTTCTTTATCAGTATGAAAGTTGGCATTGCTTGCACTCCAAATTCTTGAGCAATGTCCTGTTTAACCAACATCATCATCAGTACTTACAAGAATTAAGATTATTTGATCATGAGAAGAAGAAGAAGAAGAAGCAGCAGCTAGCATACGTCTAACTCATCGACATCAATCTTGATGAACTCCACATCAGTGTACTTTTCTGCAAACTCGTTCACTGCAGGCAGAATGTACTTACAAGGGCCACACCAGGAAGCAGTGAAGTCGATCACCATCTTCAAGAAACGTAGATTTAGTCATTAGAAAGACCATAATATTGATCACATGATGCTTCAATTAATTGGAGATAGCAAAGAAAATCATGTATTGTATATATACCAGTTTAGAAGTTTGCTTAGAGGCCTCAAAATGGAGTTTCCACTTTGATGAGGAGTGGAATGCTATAACCTGGCCCTTCTTAGTAGGTGATGGTGATGATGATGATGGTCTATAGCTTCTTGGTGAGAATCCGTTCGACTCATAAACACTTGAAACGTTGGCTCCCATCTTTCCTACCTTGATTTTCTTTCAAAGTTGATATATCTTTTGGCTTGAGCTAAGCCCCCCTTTTATAATGGCTTTGGTGCAGTTACCCTTTTTGTATTTTATTGCACTGTTTTGCAGAATATGTTCCTTGTTGGGACCAATAACCATCTCCACCGCTGGTCTTAAATATACAAAGATTTTGTGTTGTCTAAACTAATCTCCATTTCTTTAATTTCATCAACCTTGCTTCATTCCTTAACATTCTTGATTTCTTGTCAAGAATTATGTAATGTTCATCATCTTATTTGATTATTATAAGAACCCATTTCTGGTTCAGTTTTGAAACTGAGAGATGGATTGGTGGCCATGCCATGCATATATACCATTCTTAATGAAATGACGGTTTTGCCCCTTTCACAAGGACATTGCTTCTAGAACATTAACTAATTGTGTGTGATCTCAATATTCTTGATTGAAGTATCATAAATATGCAAGAAGTGAACTCAACTTTTAATCATGTGATGAGAATAAGTGTAGACATACATGACTTTGTCTTGCTGCCATTGTACGAACGAATTTTGATATTGCAATACTCAAACGTGCTAATTTTTTTCTAGGCAAGATTCGAATATTGTTAGACTTGTGCTTTCTTATTGTCACTGCTTGTCGACATTACTAATAATAACATGATTAATGTTTTGTTCCATTGAATTGAATCCGTGAAACGATTTTACAAGAGTCCAGTTCTTAATCGAGCAAAGCAAGAGTGTTCGTTTTTGAAGGCTGCTCACAAACGTTTACAAAGTGTCTTCATTTGATTCTTATGCTTATGCTCTCCAACTTGTCGTCACTGCTTTTAATTTGTTTATTTAAGTTGTAGATCTGAAATGTCACAACCAGCTTCATTAAGTGTTTATTCCTTTTTCTTTTCTATTTTCTACGGCATACCAATTTGAACTAATTTTGATAATGATGCAAGAAAACGGCAAATAGAACTGTATTGTTATTCCCCTTTTTCAATGATGCATGCAAGAAAATGACAGACATTTAACATTGTTTTTATTCGAATTGATAATGAATCCAATGTTTTGTGGGCTGTGAATTAGTTGAGCTTCAACTTTTTAGGCTAATACCATAATTCATACGTTTCGTTTCAATATAAATTCATATATTGTTTAAGGTTGTTTCACATATATTAAGAAAACAGTTGGTTAATACAAGTGTTAATATTTGCACGAAAAATCATAAAATTTACTTAATTTGCAATTTATATGTAAGTGTTTCACATTTATTGTTTTATTTTTAAACAATGAGAATTATTTCCAGAAAAACATCTTTAGAAACTACACGTTGGTTAAATTTGTAGAAAAATATGAAAGCTCATGTTAAATTTGCTAATATTCAAAAAGTTGTATAAAATTGCAAATTAAGCAAATTTTGTAATTTTCTTTTGCAATTAACCCTTAATATAATTATATCTAGTACCTATAATAAAAGTATGAATATTTCTTACAAAATATGGATTGCTTAATATATACTTAATAATGATTTTATTTAAGGTTATAATAGTAATTTATTGTTTTCATATTTTAATAATTTTACATTGGATTTCTAAACCAAAATCATATAAAAATTTATTATGAATAAAACTCTAATTTACTATAAAAAAAAAAATTCTGATTTTATTTAATTTAAATATAGATTGTCTATCCTTATAAAAAATTATTATTTAATGTTTATAGTAATATAATATTTTTAATTTAAAAAATTCATCTTCCACGTGCGGCGCACATGCTGATACTCATGCATATAAAATAACCATTCTACCCAATAAAAATAGATATGATTAATAACTCTATATCACTGAATAGCTGTGTTGTACAATACAAAAAACCGAAGAATAGGTCTTGTGTGAGACCGTCTCATGGATCTTTTTTCATGAGACGGGTCAATCCATAGCTCACGCTTAATAATTCATATGTAAATTTATGGATATGAATTTCATGAGGAATAAGGATCCATCTCAAGAGAACTATCCGTGAAACCATTTCACATGAGTTTTTTTTGTGAAAACTGAATATATGAAAGTTCTTTTGTGCAACAAAAATTAGCAAATAAATGGAAACAAAGTCATGAGAGTATCGTTTTAATATTTAAATTGCGTGTCTTTTTCAGAAAACGTAAAGAGCAGAAGAATAAAATTTGGGTAACAAATGAAGTGTAGCAATTGAAATTTTAAGAGGCGAAAATAGCAGTACATTTTCTTCATGAGATAGGTCTTTTTTGCCCATATATTGAACATATTTTGGGTTATAAATTAAAACCCGTTTCACATTATATGTATAAGATTCGAGATGGTACAAAATGTGAAGAGCCAAAAAGTAAGAGCTTTAATAAAGGTAAAAGGTGTAGTAGGATGCTTAGAGCATCAAGGTATTAGTTTTGACATTCTCTCAAATTCGTTTATTATGATATTTAGCTGTAATTAATCCTGTTTTACCAACTGTAATTATGATATTAAATTCAATCTAACTATAATATTTAATTCCATTTTATTGACACATTGCGGTGCTCTGCATTTGGACCGCATCATGAATGTGTGTACAGCAAGATTTGTTAATTATACTTTATGCTATTATTAATGGCTATTCATTTCTTTGGAATCAAACTGTCAAAATTAATCAACAGTCTTGTTTAAATGATAAGACTCCCAAGTAAAAGTGTTGCTAATCAATATGCAAGCATGAGAGGGGCGTTTTATCGATGGTTAATTACATAAACTAAAAATCTGTTTTCACCTACATAATGAATCCTAATAATTCAACAACATTGATCACAAGTTATGAAACTGTTTCAATTATAACATCAACCTCATTTTCCGCAACCTAATTGCAACGGCTCCATCATCATCGGATGCGTCTATGCAGGCCATCCCAAATTCATCATATATTTTTCCACCACCGTCACAACTGTTGTGAATTGTGGGTGGGAGGTAAGGTTTGCAGTGACGAATGGAAAACTTGGTGGTACATTTGGGATGGTCTGGTCGAAACGTGTCCAATGATAGTGGTGGCGTTGCAATTATTTGCCAGAAATTGAAGTCGAAGTTATAATGGTGGTTGGACTATACCTTGGTAACAAGTGTTGGGCTGATGGCAAAATTCTGATTGAGGAAGGCTAGCTAGATGCTTGGCCCTCCACCACAACCATGAGCATATTATCTCCTGCAGCCACCCCCACACCAATTCTTTTCATATTGCCTTGCTTTTGATCCACTCAATAACTCTGACCTTCTCATACACTTTCTAACTCCTTTTGTCCCTAAACCAAACATACACCAAAGATGTTCTGCTCATGTTATCTATAACACAGAAATCGAATCAAGGAAAAACAGATGTCTCTCACGGTAATATAATAAAACTGTAACTCAGTTTCAAAACTTACAAAACGGTGCTTGTGTGTGTGTATTTCAGAACATGATAGGATCATTTTCTCAAATAGGCCAAACATCAAGGTAGCTATGTAATTTGCCTGTAAAATAAATACGACCTGAAGAAATTCTTGAACAAGGCAAGCTTAATCATCATAGTTGTCATTGTCACTGAAATTTGGTGCTTCTTCTTCCTGCAAAACCGAGGTTCAACAAAGGTAGATATTGCAAGGCATAAATAGTCTGGTCTAAGCATTTAACTCCAAGACCTAAAGGGAAAGCTCAAGTAACTAATAGATACGACAATTTATTGGAGAAAGAACATCCACATCAAGCTTTAATTTGGCTTATTACCAACGATGAAACTGATTATAAAATATTCCTTAATAACCAAAATAAACAAGAAAAAAAATATGGTGTAATCTTTAAGACATTTTTCAAACTCGAATTAGATGGAGGAGGATAATAAGGAGTAACTTTTATGGTCAAATAACTCTTAGTAACACTTGAAAATTACAAAGGTAGCTAATCTAGAGAAGACCCTCTAGAAATTGTAATTTCATTGGCTTGATTGATATAGGTCATCTCATGGGAAAATGAATAAATAAGATGAAACAAGATACAATGATAATAGCAATCTAGAATTGTCATGGTTCTACTATTCAAATTTAAAGCAATTCCCGTGGCATTAAACAACCACGTAACCCCAAATAATAAAATGTAGTACCCTCAGACAATTACATGATCAACTTCCTTGTTTACACAACATCCAAAAACATAAAGTCATTCAGATGCAATAATCGTGTGCTGAACGTTTTTCCCTATGATGCTTATGACTGTAATCTTCCGATTTCTATTCCATAATCAGGCTCTTAAATAATTCTATATAATCAGCAGGAAATCTAGTATGGTCAAGAAAACTGTGATTACACACGTCCATTAGCAAACCAATTGTTTATAATGAACCTCTTACCTCTCTATATTCAATTGAATAAGACATGGCTTGAAAAACATGCTCATGCCAAGCAGAAAATGATGACGATATGAAACTGGAAATTTACCTGGCAATACAAAAGAACTAGTAAACTTGCAAATATTTGAATATATAAGGACATAAATGATCATTTTTGAACATTTGATAATATATAGATTATAACTTCCAGAACTACAGCATTTGCTAGAAAAGTAGAATGGAGGCAAAAGGCTAAGGTCAATAAGTGTTCGTTGACATTAAGTCTAACACGATTTACTGTATTTAAAAGTCTTCAATTGAGAGATCTAAATTAAAGCTATTCTGGTGCTAAACTACTCATTTGGCAACAGAATCAGCATCTCATAGTAATTTCATGAACCAAAATTGTCAATGCAGTTCATGTTGACATTACTTGCAATCTTCACAATGAATTTCCAAAAGTACCACCCCCCTCCCCACCTCTCAAAGAAAGAAAGTTGCGGTGACGAACAGGCAAAAACAGAAAGACGCAAGGATGCCTAATGTACATGCCAGTTCTTAGTACCTGAATTCGAAAATCTATTCAAATGGTAACAATGCGTAAGATGCAATGCTTAAGGGCCACAGAAATTAAGGGTATGCTTGATTTTCTTCCAGGGAAAGATTTTCCTTCTTCATTAGATCTCCCAAAAGACAACCAAATACATTGCCTCAAAACAATTTTCTCAGCCTAAGGAACTGTGGTGACTTTCTTTAATTGAAGTCAACACAATTGATCTCCAAATGGAGGAAAAAAAAAAACCACTCAACATTTATAGAAAAGCACATAAGGTGTGCCCTTGTCATTTATTACTCAACGGTAACTTAAGTTCATGATCAAAGTATTTATTACTACACGGCAGTTACTCTGGGTCTCTATCTCCAAGTTCTCCAACTGCCCCTATGACAAACAACTTGAGCACAAGCAAATTACTGTCAAAGGTTCAAATATTACATTTCAATTATAATATACTTAGCACCTTATGTATTTATATAGGTTTTAATACTAAACCATATTTTTGTCTCCATAGATGAGTTGCAGTTAATCTGAATATTTCCAAAGATGTTCCTGCATAAATCAAGAGCACTAAGACTAGGGATGTACACGAGTCTAGCCATACATGTTTTAGCCTTTTAATTGAATAATAATAGACTCATCGTATAAGTAGCTTAGGCTGGCAGAGTGAAGCTATAGTTTATCAAGTTTGTCATGTTTTGAGCTCTAGGTTGGCAATTTATTGACTTGGCTCAGCTCAGCTTGATTACACCCTTAATTTAGACTTGCATACTAAACGTATCTCAAAGCTACACTTTGGTAAATATATATAGTATATTTCATGTTTCACCAAGTGTTTGTGTCTCCATAGATGAGGTGTGGTAAATCTTTTAAACTTTTCCAAAAATGTCCGGTCATTACCTTTTCTTGCATAAATCAAGACGATTAGTGAGAAAGGGTTGTGAATGACTCGAGCTTGTGGACTACTAAGATAAAACATCCGAGTTGATATCAAGCTCTAAAAGCTACTAAAAGTTGAGCTCAAGGTCAACCTACTTGACTTCATAAGCTCATGAGTGTTATTAAGTGAAGGGTAGTTTACTATTTTATCCGTAATGCACAAAATTATTTGTACATTTTAGCCATTTAATTTAACTATAATTGACTATTTATATAAGTAATTTAGACAATCCGAGTTTATCAAGTTTGTCACCATCTCAAGCTTGAGCCTGGCAATGAACTGACTCATCTCAAATCAATTCTTAATACACCATTAGTTGAGACCTTGCTTGATAAACATATCTCAAAGCTACACATTGGTTGTAAATACACAACACAAACACTTCATATTTTAACCAAATATTATGTGTCAACATAAATGAGTCGCTCCATAGATGTCTCGTCATTAACTAGAGGATTACTGAGACTAGGAGTGTAAGTGAGTCAAGCCAGTCCATGAACAAACCAAAATTACACTCCGAAAAACTCAAACTCAAACTTGAAGTTAATCAAGTTGACCCGAGTTCTAGCTAGATACTTGAACTTGAGCTAAGCTCAAAATACCTAGCTTGGCTCATGAGCCTCATTAAGCCTGGGGCAAACATTTTCACTGAAGTACAATAAACTATTTATAGAAATGATTCAGTCCAGCCCAGTCTAACTATATTTTATTGAGTTTGGCATCGTTTTAGGCTCGAGTCTGGCAATGTTGTGCCTTGGCTTACCTCAGCTTACCTCAGCTTGGTAACTGAGACCTTGCACATAAGTTCATTTACAATATAAGCCTTGTGCAACATGAAGCAATATACATATAAGTTCTTTTATGACATAGATCTCTTCATGTTACACATGTTCCCCTACTAAAGAAAGGTTTCTTAGGATTCCTATTGGTAGAGAAAGCATCATACAGAAGATAACATGGGAGACCCAATGCAGAAGTTGTGCTCAATAGTTTGAGATCTATTCCCCCCTCCTAACAGGGTCTTAGGCGATGTTTGGTCAGCATGTGGGGAAGTTCTATTGGGAGAGAGTTGAGGGAAGATAATAATATTTGTTTATGCTTAGGAGGAGACATTTATTATTATAGATATCAAATCAATGTCAGTTTTGTTGGGATAATGGGTTGAAATAGTAATAGTTTAAATTAATTTGTATATATAAAAATAAATAAGTTTGTTGAGAATGGAAATATATTAAAGTAATGGCTTGCTTTTCTTAGTTGTTGCAGATGTTACCTTAGATGCCACCTGAAGTACGTTTGGGTTACGTAAATAGGGTGATAGTAAAATGAAGAACTAATATGAGATTGTAGATCTTGTATCGAATAAGGTATAGGATGAGTGGGAGAATTGTAGGTCCTTTTGGGGAAAAAAATAAACAAAATATGATATTATGTCAGGAAGAAAGAATGAGGATTGGAAGCACCTGTCCAAGCATTCCCTTAACATTTTCCAAAGGTTTTGGAAGGGTCACGGGTCAAACTACCTATAACATGTACCAAACATGATGAATCATTGGCTGCAATGTTAAAGAAGCAAACATAGGTCTTTAAAACACATTACCAGGTCTATTGCACAGTTTTGCCCAGCTTTGCTATCATGATCCACAAATGCACTAGATGACATAATTAAGGCTTCATACTCTACCTAACTAGCACTGATAGATAGATAGAGGGTGTTCACATTTGTCCAAATATAGCTAATGCAGTCAATCAAATAGGGCCTTATGCATGAGATGCGAAAATGTGCAATAATAAAGAAAAGAGAAATTCAAATTTGAGAATGTGATCAGGCTTAAGATGCTCATAAATTAGAACTTGAGATCCAACAAACTTCAATCTCCAATTGAGCACTTGCGCAGGACAGTGAGGGCAAGTTAGAACCATCTTCGTCGCCATGTACCCTAGTAAATTAACATAAAAGAAAAGAGTAATTGCCTTATGTCCATGTAAGATCCAACCAACATGGTTGCAGCATATATTATCAAAAACACTATCAGTATTGTATTATCAGAAAAGTCACACACAAACCAGAGGAATCACATAAACTGATCCATAAACTTATGATTTTACCTCTTGCTCAAACTCTGCAGCTAAATCTTCAAACGAGACAGTGAAATCAAAATCACAAATCCCAGATGCATGAACTGGGACCTGATTCACCTGAAAAGGTGTAAAATTGCTGACAGCTGCAGCTACTTCAATGGGAGCCTTCATCTCTGGAGTAGTAGTAAAGTACTCCGAAGCCATTATCTTTTGTAGCTTCTCCCTTAAGCCAGCATCTAAAAACCCCCATAAATAGAAAAATGATACACAACAGAAGAAAGTTCAAGAATTTTGAAAGACTTCATGTAACGACATTTGTAGCCCTCAGAAGGTTTTGCAGTATTTCCCAATCAAAAAAAGAATGGTCTTTTAGAGAATGCATCACCAGATAAATAACATTGCAACAACCAAAATTAAAAACCATCACAACAATAACTAACACGATACAAGTATATTGGGTAAAAAGCATTCCCTGCCACTATATGTTCTACTAAACAAATTAATCTCACACCGAACTAGTTCCCCTTCTCCTAAATCTGCAATTCTGATTATAAACATGGTGATACAGCAGTCAAACATGCAGGAAAACTCCCGTAGAAGAGTAAGAGAATTGTTCAGCACCTATCTATAGCTGGAGGAATCCTGCTTCATGTTAAAATGAAGTCTAAAACACAAGAAAAATAATGTAGTTATACAATTAAAACCTATGTGAATCCAAACGACTAGTATCACTCCGAAGCAACCAATTCACTTTTAAAAACAAGAAATTCAACTAGATCGATTAAAACCCACAATGCCGATATCAACAACTCCGTCTCATTAACTTTTTGAAACAAGATATTACACAACAGATCAACTTTAACAAGTATTAAAATCTACTGTGTCAACATTAACTACTTCCCCCAAGCAAGAATTTGCACAACAGACTAACTTCAAATATATCAAGACTGACTGCGCCATTAACGTGATCAACATAAAGCAAATAAATCCGCACACAATAAAACAACTGAAATTCACAAGTTGAGAGAGCAATGGCAAAGTTTACATACAGGTGACATTCGAATTAGGCTCAATTGGCTGCTCTGAGTTCGCTAGCCACAGTTTTGCATGTTCCACGCACTTTTGCAGAGCATTCTTATGAGACAAGCACGAATCAATCGGCCGCGAAATCACCAAACTTCCCATCATCGCAATCAAATCCAAATCCCAGTCTTTCAGAGGATCACCAGCAGCATCATCATCTGTCACGTAATCATACGTGAGGCAGCAGTTCCTCTCATGTGTCCTCATCAGCGCGTTCTCCTGCGCCATCAACAGAGTTTGCACATCAAAAATGCTCCCAAAATACACCAAACTAAGCAGGTCGGAAAGAGCTGAAGCGGTTTCATCATCTCCATCACGCTTCGCATTTTCTTCCCCATCCACCCTATCTTCGGGATGAGCCTCCGGCATTTGCTTATTTTTCTCCAAAACGATCTGAATTTCTTGATTCAAGGCCTCAGAGAGGGGCATGCGCAGCTTTTCCAGCTCGTCTATGCCAGCAACAATGGCAGGCTTCGAGCGTAGAGTTTCCTCCTGCTCTTTGTTGAGGGTTTTCCCTTTGGAAAGAGATTCCTCCATTTGGTAAATGCGGTTGAGTTTCTTGCGCAAGGCGCGGAGACGCTTGTTGATTAGAGTAAGAACGGGACCATCATTGGTAATAACGGAGGTGGAGGATGCTGCCATCGCCGCCAGGTTGCTGGGAACAGAAAACGGAAGAAGTAGGGTTTGGGCTACCGAGAACGGCGGAGGGAGAGGAGGCTGCTTTTTTGTAGAGAGAGATTTCGGGAGCAAAAACCAGCGGAGAATTTGATGAGAGAGAGAGAGAGAGAGAGAGAGAGAGAGTGAGTAGTGAGAGAGTTGGCAGTGGATGATGATGGAGTCAATGCAACTCACTTTTTTCCTGAATTTAGGTTGTGTTTGGATTCATGAAATATAATATTTTATATTATAATTTATTTCAAATCCAATTACATTAAATATTTATATTTCATGAATTCTTCCATTTAAAATCTGAACTTATATTGTTCTTTTCGTTTATTTTTCTCTCTTTTTTTCCCTTTTCTTCTCCCCTTTTTTATCTCTATTTTCCATTTTTCCAATCTGTTTTAACTTTGCATTTGACTCTTTTTCAACAGCTGCATTTATATTGATTTTTACAGCGAAAGTTTTCTTCCTTTTTCAGTATTTTTCTATTAAATAACATTGTACTACTAATAAATAAACAAATAAATAAAAGGCTTATTGCGCCTGTAATTTCATTATCAAAACATTAGAATTTCAACTTTATTTATTTATATGGTAGAAAAACAATCTGAATTTTATGTTTTTTTTAGGTAATTTGATTTCATCGAGATGTCTTAAAGAAACCTACTCAGGTTCGCAAAATCATGAAGTCATGAATTTCCTGAAATCTCTGTATTTTAGAATTCGATATTAAAGTGAAGTTAATTCAATTTCAGTTTAATGAATTTAATATCAATTCAAAAATGGTTGTTATATCAATATGCTTAAATTGCAGTTTAATTTGTTAGAAAAATCGAGGACATATTTACCAACACTAAAGAAACAGAAATTTCGTTTTAAAATTATCTAAATAAATTAATAACCCATTTTGAATAAACCACTCATTATATATTTTCATGCACTGCAGCATTTGATCTAAGAGATCATTTGATACAATTCATGTATTACTTCCTCTGCTTCAAAATAATTCTCGATTGACAAAATAAATTTTGAGGTGAGACAAATCACATTTAGGAAAATGGTAGAATTACCAGCATATGCTATGCATATATACATTTAAATCATCAGTTGATTAATGCAATCAAAGATATATTGCATATGCAGAGTTCATAGCATACAATTCAAGCCCCTCTCTATAGAACCAAAACTTGCACTACTGCTTTTAGAGGGAGCAAGAAATTATTGAATCATAGAATAAGGTTTACTATTGGAATATATATATATATTGGTTGATTTTTGTAGGGTATTTTTTTCCATTCTCTTTTTCTTTAATATTTTGTTAGAATGTAGTTAACATTTGAATTTTTTAAGTTATAGATTTTTGCAATTTAATAAGAGCTATAACATCAGTAATTTAAAAGAAAAGTTTTCATAAAACTAATCTAAAATAAGTTAAAAAGAAAAGGTAACAATCTAAGTTGACTTTTAACTATATTTTTTCTTGTTTGATCTTCTTCTCTATCTTACTCTTCTTCCTTCTTGACTTGTTTGCTAAATGTATGATTGTATCATCTTCTTCACTGCTGGATAGATGGATGCATTCCTTGTTTTTTGTCTTCTTGATTCTTCTTATTTTCTTTGGTTCATCATTTGGTGGAGTGTCCACTGTTGTTGTCAATGCAGTGGTTGTGTTGTTGAATTTGTCATCTATTATCTCCACGGTTTCCATCTTTTCTATGGCTTCAACAATTGCGTTCAATCTTTGATTTGTCTCGACTCCGATCCTTCACTTTTCCGATGCCGTTCGAAATTCTCCGACGCCAAACTGGAATTCTCCGACGATGATTGGAATTCTCCGATTAAGAAAACCTGCAAAACAAAGAACACCGGGGGTTTTTCCCGGTGAAGGGACTCCGACGCTCAAGTCAATAATCTCACAAAAGTGTTGCTCTCGATTTTGAATGCTTAGTATATAAATTAGGATTGTGATTGTGTGTGCAAATTAGAAAAACAAAAGATATATATATATACTCCCTGAGAGAAACGTGATTTCCTAGGAGTGGGATGTGGCAGTTGAGATTTTCTCCTAAAAACTTGGGAAGTGGCGAGATTCTCGCAATCGTGGGAGTTATCTCAAATTTGAATTAGTTCGCTCGTATCAGCTCGGCGTCCCACATCTCAGTTCGACATTACGGGTTACGAGTTGGATCAGTTCGATTGACATGCCAGATATATTTGTTCGCTTGAACGAACTCATTATTTCCTAATTTGTTCGCGTCGATCGTCCTTCAACTCCGGGTCGGGTTTTCGAGGTAGTTTGAATGTGGTCAGTTCGACCACATCAGTACTCCTCCCTTTCAGAGTGCGAACTGTAATCGCACAGTTCGAGCTGTTGTCAATCTATGAAGCTTCTTCAAGAAGCATCACGTCCCATCCATCATTCGTCTGCGACGTTTCCTCCATCCCGAGGCGCCCTTTCGTCGTCGCCGTTCGATCGTACTATATCTGACGGCTAAGATCGCATTTGTCAGTACGTTAATCCCTAGGCGCCGATTGATTTTCACCATCAGATCGAACTGAATCCTACGGATAAGATCAAAGCTGTTATCTCCGTTGGATTGAACTGCATCCAACGGGCGAGATTATCTCCGTCCTTTTAAACGCGTCTTTTCGTATCCACCGTTGGATCGAACTGTATCCAACGGTCGGATATGCGACGTTTCACCTTCACCGTTGGATCGAACTGCTCCAGACGGCTGAGATCTTGTGACTTTTCAGTTTTCCCCCCAAAATTAAGGATTTTCGCCTATATATACCCCTTTCTCATTTTTGCAAAACCTCTTCTGCAAAAACTCACTTCTCTTTCCTTAAGCAAGAATACTCCTCTTTGAGATTTTCCAAGTTTCAAACACAAAAAACCCAGGTACTCTTCCTTCTCTTCTTCTTTCGTATTCTTCTTCAAAATGACTTCTTCTTCTCCTTTCTTGATCCATCTGAGGGATGAGAGTGAATCTGAGGAAGGTTTTGAGGAATTTCCCTTGCGAACTGCCTCAGATTTGCCCATCCCGACGGAGAGTGAATCTGAGGAAGGTTTTGAGGAATTTCCCTTGCGAACTGCCTCAGATTCGCCCATCCCGACGGCTTCCTCTTCTGGTCGTCAAATCCTTTCCTCCTCTTCCCCTCCTAAGCGATCTCGCAAAAAATCTGTTCAAGATGTTTTCTCCGCCACAAAAGTTACTCCTACACACACTATACTCCTTAGCTCGCTTATTACAGCGGCGGGCTATTCCATTGTTATTCCCGGCCCCGATGATCGTCCTCATCGGGCTCCCCCCGGGTGCTACACGTGGTTCTTAAGACACGTGAGCGTAGGTCTAGTCCCTCCTATTCATCCATTCCTTCTTGAGGTCAGTTCGGCCTATAGGGTGTGCCCTAATCAATTACACCCGAATTCCATAAGTTACATTGTAGCTTTTTATATGGTGTGTAAATGGATGGGGGTCGAACCGACTGCCGAACAATTTCGTTCATGCTTCGTTCTCAAACGCACTAATCCTTTCCGCTTCTATTTGAGCCCTAGAAGCGGACAAAAACGAGCTCTCTTTTTGTCCCCAGGAGATGAAAAAATCAGCTCCTGGGAAAAATACTATTTTTTTGTTCGTGTTCCTAACAATAACACCTTCCGAACTCACCCCTGGGTTGAGAGTTCGAGCCTCAATGAGCCCGCTCCCACAAGGGAGTTCGAACTTGGGGCTTTAGCCCGGCTGTTTCGGGAAGGGATGTTCGACATTGTTCGCATGAGTTCATGCGAACCCTTGTTGGCCTTCTGGGGGTTTTATCCGAACACTCCAATTTCACGCCAGTTCGACTTAGGTTGCTAATTTAATTATATATATATATATATATTTTATACTAACAGTTCGCGTTTTATGTCACAGATCGAGAAATGAATAACTTTTTCGTTCTCAAGTCCGGATGCAAGGCTGCCTTCTCGCCAGCAGATGATGCGGTGAACAGCCGCCAAGCGGCGGCCTTCCGTGAGAAAGAAGAGAGAAGATTAGGCGAACTAGCGCCAAAAGCTAGCCTGAACCTGGCCGAGGCCTCTCCTGTTCGCCCTGTCACCAAGGCTGCCATCCCCACCTCTGACCCAGTCGAAGATGCTCCTCTTCGACGGAAGAAAAAGGCGCCTTCGAGCTCGCAAAAGAAGGCACCCGCCAAAAAACCGCGAACTGAGGAGGGCGCCTCGAAAGAGGTGGTGCGAACTGCAGTGGAGTCCGAGCAGGCTCGAGCCTCAGTCAAATCGGGCAAGGCAGTGGCAAAGGGGAAAGAGAAAGGGGAGGAAGACCTTGAGAGGAAGGAGCTCGAGGAGGACCTCTCTCTACTTGTCAGTCTGGCCAAGCGCTTCGAGGCCAGGGGTGAAAGAGCTTTTAAGCGACGGGATAGGTTGAGGAGCACTCTTCAGGAAAAGCACACCTTGGAGAGCGATCTGAGCGATCATGCCAGCAAGGTTGAAAACCTATCTGTTTAGCTGGAAGAGAGAGAGCTGGAATTAGCTGTAGCTCGCTCCGAGGTGGCAAAGAAGGAAGAGCTCCTACTGGCTAAGGAGCAGTTCGCCGTGGAGCAGCAAACCGCCATCTCAAATGCGCGAGCTGAAAATGAAAACCTGCGGGAGAAGCTGGAAGAGGCCGAGAGGTCCCGAGCTGAATTTGGAGAAGTCATGTATAAAAATGGCTTCTACCAGTTCGCTTGGAGCCCAGAGATGAAGCTGCTGGCGGAAGAGTTCCGAGAAAGGCTCGTCTTCCGCCTTTGGGACTCCCTTCTATTCCTATCCAAGGCGGCTCCGATGGCTGTGACTTACTTCGAAGAGGCAGTTCGACTCTGCCAGGAGCGAGCCGGGGAGGCTGTTCAGTTCGATGTGAACGAGCTAGCCCAGGAGGTGATGCGGACTCACTCCATTCCACCTGGTTGGCGTGGTGACCCGAACGGCGACATAAACACCGAACAATGGTGGTCGGGTTGTCTTGAGGAGGCACTCAAGGAAGTCCTTCCGGACAATCAGCTCGACCTCCCTAGCCCGAGTTCGTCGCTTCCTGCGCCAGTTGAAAATCCTCGCAGTCCAACTCCTCCTCTTCCTGAAGAAACGTTCGAGCTCCTCGAACCAATTGATGCCCAGCTGACTCCTTCTCCTGATCATACTTAGATTTTTTCTACTTGTAGTTTTTTTACTTTTTTTTTTTTTGTCAAACTTGTAAAAGTTTTGTAATGAATCAACTTTTTTCTCATAGTTCGCCTGTCTTCGTGTTTTCTTACTTAATAAATCAAACATTTACACAATTACTAACATATCGAATAAATATCTGTAAAGTAATGAATCAAACAGTGAATCTGGAAAGAGCTCTTTATTTCGCCTAATATTTAAGTTCGATAGAACTTCTTTAATTTGCATCGATCATTGAGTTCGTAACACCCTTAATCAAGAAGTTCCGAGGGGACTTCTTCAATATGCTCGATTCATGAGTTCCGAGGGAACTTTAACAGGCTTAATCATTAAGTTCCGAAGGAACTTCTCGTAATCATTGAGTTCCGAGGGAACTACTTCGCGCTTCATCGTTGAGTTCCGAGGGAACTGCTTTGTTCTTGATCGTTGAGTTCCGAGGGAACTGCTTCGTGCTTAATCGTTGAGTTCCGAGGGAACTGCTTCGTGCTTAATCGTTGAGTTCCGAGGGAACTGTTTCGTGCTTAATCGTTGAATTCCGAGGGAACTGTTTCGTGCTTAATCGTTGAGTTCCGAGGGAACTGTGAGTTCGTAATCGTTGAGTTCCGAGGGAACTGTGAGTTCGTAATCGTTGAGTTCCGAGGGAACTGTGAGTTCGTTCCACAATATGATTGTGTTTTTGTAAGAGAAGCAAAATCAACATAAAAAGACTCGAAGATGTAACGTGGTTCGGTCAAATCGACCTACGTCCACGGAGCAGAAAAATATCCATTATTCATAAAAACAACAACTTGAAAAAATAAAAAGCAACATACTGGGGTTTGAGATTTCAAGTGTAAAATTTCTTCAAGTGGTTGATGTGCCAAGGTCTTGGCAGTTCCTTTCCATGTTCATCGGCGAGCTCGTATGATCCACCTGGTAAGACTTTTGTAACAGTGTATGGTCCTTCCCAAATGGCATCAAGCTTTCCGATCTCCAACAAGGCATCCGATTGCCTTAGAACCAAATCCTCTACTTGAAACTCTCTTTTGCGAACTTTTCTGTTGAAAGCTGCTTGAATACGCCTCTTGTATAACTCGTGGCGAACTCTGGCTTCATCTCGAATTTCTTCCAGAAATAACAAATCTGTTCGAATTAATTCGTCATTCTGCTGTGGATCAAAATTAGTGATTCGCAGAGCTTCTCCCTGAATTTTAGCTGGGACTACCGCTTCCATGCCAAATGCCAAACTGAAAGGAGTTTCTCCCGTAGTCGATCTAGGTGAAGTTCGATATGCCCATAAAACGGATGGCAGTTCGTCCACCCAGTTCGACTTCTCAAATTCCAGCCGTTTTTTGATTCCATCCAGAATTATTCGATTAACCACTTTGACTTGTCCATTCGCTTGAGGATGAGCTACTGGGGTAAACACCTGTAAAATTTTCATCTCTTTACACCATCCTGTAATCTTTTTGCCTCTGAATTGGGCTCCGTTATCTGACACCAAAATTCTGGGTAAGCCGAATCTGCAACAAATACTCTTCCATATAAAGTGGATCATATCTGGTTCGGCGATCTTAACCAAGGGTTCGGCTTCAACCCACTTAGTGAAGTAATCCACAGCTACTACCAAGAATTGCTTATTTCCTCTGGTTTTAACAAGTGGACCAACTATATCAATTCCCCATCTGGCAAAAGGGCAAGGCGAACATACCGTAAGCATATCTGTTGCTGGCGTGCGAATTCGCCAACCATGTTTCTGACAGGCATTGCATTTCCGAACTAGTTCTTCGGCGTCATTCTTCATCGTTGGCCAGTAGAAACCAGCTCGTGCGACCTTGCGAGCCAATGCTCGAGCCCCCGCATGTTAGGCACATCCTCCTTCGTGCGCTTCTTTTAAAACCTTAAGCCCCTCCTCTTTGGATAAACATCTAGCATCTGTTGGTAGGAAAGTTTTTCGATACAACGCCCCATCTAACATGTAGTAGAACCGAGCTTGTTTTTCCAATTTCTCGAGATCTTTTGCTAATCCATCTCTGATTCCTCCTAGAAATTTCAAGAAAGGAGTTCTCCAGTCTTGTTCGGCCAAGTCAATATTCAGCACTTCATTTTCCTTTCCTACCCCCATGACTGTAATACTTCTCTTCGAACAGTCCTGCAGCGAACTCCCTATTTTAGCCAGATAATCTGCCCTCTGATTTTCACTCTGAGGTATTTGCTCGATCTGTAGTTTTTCAAATCGTTTCTCCATCTCTCGTATTTGTTGTACATAAGAAATCATACGATCTTCTTTAATTTCACATTGGTTTTTGAGTTGTTGTGTAACCAATTGTGAATCCGACTTAACTGTCAAATCGCGAGCTCCAGCCTGCTCGGCTATTTTCAAACCCTGCAAAAAAGCTTCATATTCTGCTTCATTGTTAGATGCCTTAAATTGAAATTTTATGGCGAACTCTAACTCATCTTTCTCGGGGCTAATCAGCAATATCCCTGCTCCTGCGCCCTGGCGGGACGAGGACCCATCGACAAAAACTTCCCATTCTTTCTTATCCTGTAGCCTGGTTGTTTCCTGAATGAAATCAGCCAAGGCTTGACCTTTTATAGCAGTTCGTGGTTCATACTTCAAATCGAACTGTCCCAGCTCGATCGCCCACTTGACTAATCTCCCAGATGCATCCGGTTTGCCCAACACTATACTCAGCGGATGGTTCGTTCGCACCGTGATCTCATAACCCAAAAAATATGGCCTCAGTCTCCTGGTCGTGGTGACTAAGGCATAAGCAACCTTTTCTACTTCAGTATAGCGAACTTCTGCCCCATGCAGAACTTTACTAACAAAGTACACGGGGAATTGATCCCTTCTTTCCTCTCGAACAAGAACCGAACTGACTGATTCTTCTCCAACTGCCAAGTAAACGACCATCATACTTCCCTTCACAGGCTGTTTTAATAAAGGGAGTGTGAGGAGAAATGCCTTCAATTCTTCGAACGCTTTCTGGCATTCGTCATCCCAACTAAACCGACCACTCTTCCTTAGAATTTTGAAGAAAGGCAAACCCCTGTCCGCCAACCTGGATATAAACCTACTTAAGGCAACAATGCGGCCTGTTAGTGTCTGCACTTCTTTAATGGTTCGAGGAGGCGTCATTTCTTGTATAGCTCGAACTTTGCTGGGGTTTACCTCGATCCCCCTGTTCGTCACCATATACCCCAAAAATTTCCCTGCTCGCACACCGAACGAACACTTGGCTGGATTCAATCGCATCCCATGTTTTCGGATTGTGGCCATCGTTTCCCTCAAGTCATCTGCATGGGTGTTCGCCTGTATGCTTTTTACTAGCATATCATCAACATATGCTTCCATATTGCGGCCCAGTTGGTGTTTAAACACTTCGTTCACCATTCGTTGGTAGGTAGCTCCTGCATTTTTCAGTCCGAATGGCATAACAGTATAGCAATATATACCTGATGATGTGATAAAGGCCACATTGGGTTTATCCTCTGGGTGCAACATGATTTGATGGTATCCTTGGGCTGCATCCATCATGCTCAATAGTTCGCATCCGGCAGTAGAATCCACCAGTTTGTCGATCCGCGGAAGAGGATAATGGTCTTTGGGGCATGCTTTATTCAAATCTCGGAAGTCGATACACATCCGCCACTTATTTCCTGGCTTCGGGACTAACACAACGTTTGCCAACCATCGAGGATACTGGATCTCCTCAATGTGTCCAATTTCGAGCAACTTCTCAATCTCTTCCTTGATGATTTTATTCTGTTGTTCCCCGAAATGCCTTAGCTTCTGCTTAACTGGTCGAACATCAGGCTTGATATTCAGCTTATGAATAACTACTTCCGGGTTTATACCCTTCATATCTTCCGGTTTCCAGGCGAACAAATCCACATTGTCTTTAAGGGCAGCCACAATTTCCCCTCTGGTTCGTTCTGACAATTGACTTCCGAGACGAACTGAATGTCCAGGTAGCTCCGGGATTAACTCCACACTCATTAGTTCACCTTCTGTGAACTCCACTGTGCTTGTGTTACCATCTTTTTTCAGACTTTTATCCCTTCCGCGATCGCTATCATCTCTCTGTTCGCTATGGCGCTTGCGAGATTCGGATTGTCGAACTGCAGCGACATAACAACGCCGAGCAGTTTGTTGATCGCCATGAACAACTCCAACTCCAACTATTCTCCCTTCCTCATTCTCAACTGGAAACTTCATCATCAAATGGGCAGGTGAGATAACGGCAGCATATGAACTCAAGGAAGGTCGACCCAAAATCACGTTATATTGAGAAGGCGCATCCACTATAAGGAAGGTCGTCGTTTTGTTTTGCCTCCACTCTTCGTCTCCTAAGACCATAGGCAATTGAATTTTGCCATACACCGTTACAGACTCCCCTGCAAAACCATAAAGTGAGGTTTCTACAGGCTTTACCTCTACCGTAGATCTCATCTTACTGAAACAGTCCATGAACATGATGTCCACCGAACTGCCAGTATCCACAAACACCCGTTCAACGTTAAAACCCCCTATCTCTGCAACGATCACCATAGCATCGAACTGAGGGCTCTGAATAGCAACTCGATCGCGAACTCCGAACTCAATTGCAACCTCTTCGAAAATAGAATGAACTGTATTCTGTTCGCGCTTAACAGAGTTGAGCCTCGCCTTACGAGCTCTATTAGAATCTCTATCTGTCGGCCCACCCATGATCATGTGAATAGTAGGCCTTTCTTCTTGTTCGGGTCTAGCTCGCGCCGGGGGTGGTGGTGGTGGAGGTAATTCCTGTTGTTCCTGCCTTCTATCTTGTCTGGGCTCTCTTCGATCATTCCGATGCTCGCGGTTTGATCGGTTCTGACGAACAAAACGGGCTAACTTGTTCTCCCTGATTAGCCTTTCCAGTTCATCTCGCAAATGTAAACATTCATCAGTTCCATGCCCATATTCATTATGAAATCGACACAATTTACCGTTGCCGAAGGTGGCTGGTTTCTTCGGATTAGGACTCCAGGTCGACGGCCACTTCAACTGGGGCAAGTTCCATATCTCCATCAATACCTGTCCAGGGGGCATAGTCATGGGCGTATACTGTTCGTACCTCCGCCCTGTCTTATTTTCCCTTAAAGGGGGTGGAGCAAATCTTGCTCGCTGCTCGCCCCCATCTCTCATCCTGGCTGCTTCATTATCATGTTGCGTTCGGCTCAGACGACTTGAAGTTTCTCCTTTCTTCATTCGAACTGCCTCCTCCAAGTTGATGTACTTGGTAGACCTTTGTAACAGTTCGTCAAAATTGTTGGGGGTCTTCTTAACCAGTGAAGTATGGAGATCCCCCTCTTTCAACCCTTGGATGAAAGCACTTACAACTAAATCGTCTGAAGCCTCAGGAGCTTCTAAAGTAGCAGCAGTAAACCTTTTAACATAGTTCCGTAGGGTTTCATCCGCTTTCTGCCTCACACCGAACAACGTCTGGGTAGATCGTCTCTGCTTTCTAGAACTGGCGAACTGATGTAAAAACAACTCTGATAGTTGTTCGAAATTATGAATTGTCCCATCATTCAGCTGACTGAACCATGTCTGAGCAGCCTTGGTAAGGGTAGTGGCGAACACCCTGCACTTAATACCATCTGAGTACCGATGCAGTAGAGCAGTATTATCGAATCGACATAGATGATCCCATGGATCCGTAGCACCATCATATTCGAAATTCACCGGTCGAAAAGAGGCAGGCAACTCGTCTTCCATCACCTCCTCAGAGAAAGGATTACCTCTGGAACTCCGAGGAATACGTCGAACAGTTCGCTGAACTTCCAGTAGCTCCTTTCGTAAACCATCTACTCTCTCGGATAGTTCGTCATGTCCTCTTTTTTGGCCACGAGGGTGACCAGATTGGCTTTCCTATTCATCCATCCGAGATCTGTCGCCCTCTTGTTCCCTTCCAACAGGTATGTCAGTGTTATCCTGTTGTGAATCCACCTTCTGCTTGCCCAAGGCTTTTTGAACAGCAGTCTCTATTAAAGCCGAGAGTTCCTCCGGCGTCAATGTGACAGTGCCGGGAGGATTTGCCGGTGCGAAATTCCGATCCTCGTTTTGTTGCACGGACGGTGCTCCTTCATCCAACCTTCTTCTTGATCCTCTGGTATTCACCATTTTTGTAATCTTCTACGTCTTAAATGCTCAAAGTTCAAAAAATCTTTCCCACAGACGGCGCCAATTGATTTGTCTCGACTCCGATCCTTCACTTTTCCGATGCCGTTCGAAATTCTCCGACGCCAAACTGGAATTCTCCGACGATGATTGGAATTCTCCGATTAAGAAAACCTGCAAAACAAAGAACACCGGGGGTTTTTCCCGATGAAGGGACTCCGACGCTCAAGTCAGTAATCTCACAAAAGTGTTGCTCTCGATTTTGAATGCTTAGTATATAAATTAGGATTGTGATTGTGTGTGCAAATTAGAAAAATAAAAGATATATATATACTCCCTGAGAGAAACGTGATTTCCTAGGAGTGGGATGTGGCAGTTGAGATTTTCTCCTAAAAACTTGGGAAGTGGCGAGATTCTCGCAATCGTGGGAGTTATCTCAAATTTGAATTAGTTCGCTCGTATCAGCTCGGCGTCCCACATCTCAGTTCGACATTACGGGTTACGAGTTGGATCAGTTCGATTGACATGCCAGATATATTTGTTCGCTTGAACGAACTCATTATTTCCTAATTTGTTCGCGTCGATCGTCCTTCAACTCCGGGTCGGGTTTTCGAGGTAGTTTGAATGTGGTCAGTTCGACCACATCAATCTTCCTCCTTCAACTTTCGTGTTGTAGTTTAGAGCAATCAAAAAACGGATCTTACTTACTCCTTGTAAGATTAACCGTCTGTGATGTTTATATATGTTTTGACCCTGTGTATGTATTTTTATTTAGAAAAACAATAAAAATGTAGTAACTAAATTGTGGACATGAGAAAATGGTTGTCACTCTATGTATGTTTGTTTTATTTTTTAATAAAGACCTTATTAAAAATAAAATTGTTACCTTCTCAATGGACCTCAAGTATTCTTCTACTGAGCATCCAACATATGTTGCTGCCGTGTCACCAAACATTGTCATTCTAGCTTCAAGATGATTTTGTATCACCCTTAGTTTGACTACATACCTACAACAATGAATTTATATAAAGTATAACAATTTGTCATTACTCATCTTATTTTGTAATTTATTATTTTAATTTTATACCTTGGTATTGTTTGAACTGGGTCATCATTGCACTTTCTACATGTTGTATTTCCATCATCTTTTAGTGTTGATACTGTGTACTTTTTGCATGCATTGTACCATATTTTTGTTTCATTTTCTACCTTGTCCACAAGTCCTATGAAATAATAATATTCATTCTGCATTTAGAAAAAAAAATGTTTTATAATGAAGATACGATGCATCCATATACCTTGAATATAAATTATAGTCATATACCTTTGATAGGAAATCTTTTCTCTCGATAAGATCTTCAAGAGTAGTCTCTTTTCCTCCCCTCATTCTTTGTGTCATCCTCAACTTGCATATTTCCAGTGGATCAAGAACGGTGCACGACAGTTTTGCAAGTTGTTTAAATTTCACATTTATTTGTATAGTTGAAATTGAAGTGGTTTAAAATTGGATCTCACCTAAGCAAACATTTGTAATTTAAAAATCATTTTACTTCTCAAGACATTTGCATTTGTTAATTGTCTTTTTTATTTTTCCAAAAAAATTAGTTGGGTTTATGTTTTACCTTGATATTCCTTCGTTGTGACTTTTGTGATGGCAATCGTTGGTTTTTGGTCAACGATTTGTTGCAATTTCGCTCCTTCATTCAAAGTCATGTTTTCCCAAAGGGAAACATTAATATAGTGGTGTCTGCATATCAAATAAAAAAAATTTAAGTCGAATTTATGTTTAGTTATTTTGTTTTGTCGGGGACTTAAATTCATATATTTTTCACATACTTTATTATAGAAGATAGGTAATACATACTCTTCATTTATCAAAGTGGTTTCTCTTACGACCATTTTCCTTGGGGTGTTAACAATCATGCTTTCCTTCACCCTAATTGTAAGCACTCCACATATATCTTCATAAACAAAATATCTATTCAATTACTAATTTTATAAATTATTGAAAGGAAATTGAAATAGAAAAATATATACCAATTTTGACGTGCTCTTTATGTTTACCACGCAAGTCTTTGTACTCCACGTAGACATTCTTATCGTGATTTTCCTCGATATTGTTCAGAACTTCCTTTACATTACTGAAATGTTTTAAAATCAATTCTTTTTCAGGATGTACTGAAGCAAAGTTCATGTTGACGCTTTTAACCATCACATTTTCAATCAAATATGTTTTGTTTCTTTTAAGTTCACTTGCAAAATTTTTGATGTCATCATTAAACATGATGACTCCAATTTGAATGGTCTGTATGATTAGGCATTGGTGGATAAATAAATGGAAAACAATAAATCAAAATATACATACAACTAAAAAAAGTCATGATAAAAATTAAATGAAACTTGATCATCCACTTACTCTTCATCCATCATTATCATTTTTGAATTTTTATGGAATTGTTTTTCCCACAACATACTTCGTGGCGAACTCGTAAAACCTTCAATGGTATTGATTTTGACTTTTCTCCGATTTGTAAAAGTTTTATGGACAAATCTTTGTTTCTGTTGACATGTTTGTCGTGTTCTGTCTTGTAGTGTAACTCCTATTAGAGAACCACATATAAAAACAAAGTCTTAATATAAGTAACATAAACAGATATGTTACGCATATTGTCGTCAAACAAAAGTAGTGGATGAGTTTAAATGATACATAAATAAATAAAGAAAAAGACAAAAGATGTTTTTCATGTATATATGATTCACATATCTATTTATGTATTGAAATGAGTCTGATCAATGGTTAAAAAAGACTCGTCTTACGGAAATAATACATTAGATTATGTCACACAAGTTTTGTAATAAAAATATTACATGTTTGATTGATATCATACTTATCTGAAAGTTTATATATTTATAGAAGAATGAACCCTTGTTTATTTATATATATTTATTTTTCATCAAGTTGATGCAGAAACATCTTTCTACATCCTTATAAGCGTACATGATTAAACCATCAAAGCAAAACTAGTTGGTGTATGATTATTGAGATTCGATAGAACAAAATTGAGAGAATTAGTTGAAAATTAAAGTATATAATTGTTTCTTTGAAAAAGAGAGTATTAAGCATGAATTTTTTAGCAATGCAATAAATAGTAAGAAACGATAATAAAGTAGAAAGAAGATAATGATGAAAAAACATAGGTGACAATTCTTTATATAAATCCCCTTATTTATGGAGACTAATCAAACCACAATGTTTTTATAACATTATTTAGAATTAATTTACTGCTAGCTGAATGAGTATAAATAATTAATTAGAGCAAGTTTCTAATGACGCATAATTAATTAAAATAATTTGCAAATTCAACTCAATATAAAATTAGAACATATAAAGATAATAATAAGATAAAAAAATAACTTTATTTCACTTATACCTGGTTTCGGAAGAAAACTTCGATAAATCGTATTCTTTCTCTTTCTATCTCTTTTTGTTTGAATATTTTCTAGTTTAATTGGAGTTACTCTCCTGTGCACCCCGTGCAACTGGGCTGCGCGCGGGCTGGGCTGGCCCGCCCAGCCCGCGTCTCTTTATTTTTTTAGCGTGTTTTGGTCGTTACCTTCACGTTATGTTAGTGTTACCTTCGTGTTATGTTAGGGTTACCTTCGCGTTATGTTAATATGACCCCATCTCCAGATTTCATACCCTTAGTTTAAAACCACTGAACTAAAATAATACGAAGGTAACACTAATATAATATGAAGGTAACATAACATAACATGAAAGTAACATTAACATAACATGAAGGTAAAAAACAATGTTAATCATACCTTCATGTTATGTTAGAGTGACCCTTACGTTATGTTAGGGTTACCTTCATGTTATATTAGTGTTACCCTCAACTTCATAACACCCTCAACTTCATGTTATGTTAGTATAACATGAAGGTAACCCTAACATAACGTGAGGGTATGACTGTCTGGAGCGAGAATCTTGAATCTTAATGGGTTTGAGCGCACCCACCAAGAGCTTGGGGACGCGTGAGAGCGCGTTGGGGCACATGAAAACGCGAGTCAGAGGCGCGTGGAATGGGTCAACCCAGGATCCATGCACCAGTTGCACAAAATATTTTGTCATTAGGATTCAATTTCTTTTTGTAATGATATCTTTTAGATTTGCATGAAGTTTAGAATTCTAATTGTATCAGGTTTCCTATTTTAAAATTTTGTTTGATTTGGATGGAATTTGTGTTATTTGATTTTAAATTTTCAATTCTATTAACTTGAAATAAATATAACAAATTGTATTAACTTGTATTAATCTGAATTCATTATTGAGTTATAAATTTTATGAGATCTGCTCGTTGTTTAATCATCAATATTAACCACGTAATTCAGATTGTCCAAGACCACCATACCCGTGATAACCTTAAAAAATTTAACAAAATAAGACATAGTTTTATAAGTAAATAAAAAATATATCTACATGCATAGTGAAAAACGTTGATATTATTTAATTAGGATAATCTTTAACACTTAAAGCTGTGAAACAATGGGTCTATAATTAACTAATTTCAATAAAGTATGGGCATTTGTTAAATATGACCATAATAAAATTAGTCCAAAAACAAATCATAGAGTAACTCTAAAAATCTGACTTCACACCTCAAAATGCTAAAAAAAGAATCAGAATTCCAAGGGGGTGTTTGGCTAAGCTTAACTTTAGAGCTTATAAGCTATCATATCTTATAAGATGTTTTTGGAGCTTATAAGATGTTTAATATAAGTTGTTGAAGTGTTTGGGTAAATAAAATGGTTGAACTTATAAGTTGTTAGAAATGACATTTGTGTAATTTCAATGATTAAATTTGAAGGTGTTTTGAAAAATAAACTCTTATTTTACAAATAAGTTGGGATTTCCCAACTTTTCAAAAAATAGCTTATAAGCTCCTTACATCTTATAAGCTCATAAAATAAGACCTTATTTTTAAAAGTTAGTCAAATACATTTGAGGAGCTTATAAACACTTAACATCTTATAAGTTCTTTTAAGGAGCTTATAAGCTTAACCAAACACCCTCTAAAGCCAATTGTTTCTTCAGCTTGGCTTCTCTCTGCAAATTAAGAATTAGTCAATTACACATTCTTCCTTTTTTAGTTTGTCATATACACTCAGTATCTTATTCCCCAACAGTTCACAAACCATCAAAAGAAGAAAAAATGGCGTCGGCTCTATCCAAATGGCTCGTCGACCCAAAGCGCAACTCCCTCGCTGCACCGCACAAGAAGGCCATATGCAATCGCCTAAGCAAATATAGTACGCATTTTGGGTTTTACACCTATGAATATAAAGATAAAACTTAAAAATATTTACATTAATAATGAAAGATAATGTCATGAATAATTAATTAGATAATATCAAATCAAAATTCTCATGCTCGATTGCTCTGACATTGTTATGTGATAAAATTCCAACATATATATAAAGTTAAATTTATAGGCAAAATATTTTGTGCAACTGATGCATTCTCTGACACGCATTTTCACGAGCCCCACGAGCCTGGTGGATGCGCTCAAAGGTGACACTAACATAACATGAAGGTAATCCTAACATAACGTGAGGGTCACTCTAACATAATGAAGGTATGATTAACATTGTTTTTTACCTTCATGTTATGTTAATGTTACTTTCATGTTATGTTAATGTTACATTCATGTTATATTAGTGTTATTTTAGTTCAGTGGTTTTAAACTAAGGGTATGAAATCTGGAAATGGGATCACATTAACATAACGCGAAGGTAATCCTAACATAACACAAAGGTAACACTAACATAACATGAAGGTAACGACCAAAACACATGAAAAAGTAAAGAGACGCGGGCTGGGCCGACCAGCCCAGCCCATGTGAGACCGTCTTACGGATCTTTTTTCGTGAGACAGGTCAACCCATAACTCACACTTAGTAATTCATATGAAAATGTGTAGATATGAGTTCAATTCATAGGGTAAATCCGTCTCACGGAAACTATCCGTGAGACCGTCTCACGTGGTTTTTGTGATGTTATTAATAGATATTATTGGTGTTATTAATAGATATTATTGAATTACATTATTATCCTTCATAATAGTATTTTGTAATTAGGACTCTAAAATTGACATTATCAAAAGGGTTAAAATAGGCATTTAGAATTCTAATTGTATTAGATTTCCTGTTTTCAAAATTTGTTTGATTTGGATGGAATCTGTGTTATTTGATTTTCATGTTTCAATTGTATTAACTTGAAATAAATAAAACAAATTGTATTAACTTGTATTAATCTAAATTAATATTGAGTTATAAATTTTATGAGATCTACTCGTTTCTTAATCTATAAAGATAAAACTTAAAAATATTTACATTAACAATGAAAGATAATGTCATGAATAATTAATTAGATAATATCAAATCAAAATTCTCATGCTCGATTGCTCCGACATTGTTATGTGATAAAATTCCAACATATATATAAAGTTAAATTTATAAATTTACTAATCGTTATATAATTATTCGTTAAGTTTTAGATATTTTTTAAATATAAATTTATGTGTATATGTATATCTATGTTATTAATAGTCTAATAGATATTATTGATGTTATTAATAGATATTATTGAATTACACTATTATCCTTCATAAGAGTATTCAGTAATTAGGACTCTAAAATTGACATTCTCTAAGAGGGTTAAAATAGACATTACAAAAAATGGACGAAACATCCATACTTATATAATATTATATATATATATATATAGATATATAAAGATATATGTGGGAAACCTAGAGCTTTATCTCAGCCAAGCACATTCAAGCTATATAGTATTCATACTACGTTCAGCTTGAGTCAAAATTTTGCTAATGATTGATACTCCATATAACTTACCCAGACTTTATGAAAGAAAACGTCAGTGTGAGTTTCAGAGAAAATATTCTGCTAATGTTCAATCTCTTCGGGAACTCTGACGTTTCTGGAGTACACATACTGCATCTCGGCCACCCATGTCTGAAAACACCTCGTTAGTTTATTCATTAGCTATGATGACGATGAAGAAAAAGAAGAAGATGATATCACATGGTCACCTCATGTCTGAAGGAAATCCGGGTGTTTGGCACATTAGTCTTGTGAATGATATTTCCACTAGGACCTCTCTTAAAGTATTTATCTCCAAGCCAGTGCAACTAAGACAACAATTCAAATAATTCTTGTTAACTCTAAACTGATAATAATGAAGGAAAAGAAGATATAAGGGGGGAAAAAAGACGGACTGAAAGAAGGAAACTGAAATTTGAGTATCTGTGGCAAGATGTGAATCAACTTCTGTTTCAAAATGTTACTTGGTTCTTCGTAAACTCATAGTTTCCTTCACAGCAGTAACAAAAGCAATTGTTTACAGTTTGTTGAAATAGTTATTGTTTTTTAGCAACAAACAATAAGAAGTAATACTTCCAGTTTGATTTTATTTGAAAATGGCAAACCTCTTTGTTCAATCCATGAGTCTGTTGAAATATAATCAGATGAGCAACAATTTAAATTAAATAACGAAATATAAAGGAAAATCAACAGACACTAACAGCTATGCAAGAGAATCATCATTTTGGAATTCTAACCTTTGAAGCATGAGGAAAACCAGACTGATAGACAGAATTTCTAGCTATCTCACAAAGGTCACAAGAACTAAGCTTCCACACCTGATCATGCAAAAAATAAGAAAAGAAAAGAAAATTAATGTGCACATACTGGTAGCAAAGAATGGAGGGGGAGGATGAGAGAGAGAGAGAGAGAGAGAGAGAGAGAGAGACCTTTGCTGCTACACTATATTCTTCAACAAGAGGCTCTTTAGTTAAATGGATTTGCAGAGGATCATCAGTTGACAGTGAGACATTTAAGCCACGCTGGAAGAACATTGGAAATGGGTTGCGATGATAATCCAAGAAGAGCGAGTTGTTGCTGAGGGGCGACATTGCTAAACCAATCTGAATAGTCAAATCAGTTTGCATTCATTTGTAAATTTCAAACGCAAAAATTCAGACTTGTTAATTGACATATTTTGCTACATCCCCAGATATAATCAAACCCATCTCTGAAAGGCGTTGTCATAATAAAGTAGATTAACAAACCTGAGCGAGATAGTACAGATATTGCAGGACAGGAGATTTCCGCAAATTTATTCCGTGTGATATATTATGACATAGAAGAAACCCAGCAGCTAAATGGTCAACATCGCCAGCCTGCAAGAATTGGTTGTAAGAGCCTTCTGGAATTATGCGGCATCTTAATGTGAGAAAGGTAAATTAAATCAGAAAACAACCTCTCCACAGTGAGGCCTAAATCTGATTGTTGGCAATCCTTTGGATTCACGGAGCTACACAGAAAATTACAAGGCAAACAAATATTACGCATTTTTTATATAGATAAACATAACGTTCACCATGAAATGCAGTAATCTTTAATCTTAAATTTTGGAAGAGAAAAAGGGAGGAAAGTTTTGCCAGAATTTAAATATCAGTTTCATCATTTTCTATCTGCTTTTAGTATAGTAGTATTCCCCAACTTCCGATGTTGTTAGCAACTTGTTCCACCACAAAAGGTATCATTAGGCCAACTAAACCACACACACAAAAAAAAAAAAAAACAGATGCTTTATTGGCGACAATCTGAAGCAGCTATATTGTTTTAAGAATCAGATTAACCTTGTTAAGTGTATATAAGTTTGCATAGCAATAATAAGAATAGTAAGAAAAGGCAGGGTTGAAGTCATTCGTCCACTCTGAAGGAGTTGGCATATGCTTTGTCGGCCGTCTCTCAGGTTTACTTTCATCATCAACCATGTCCAATCCTACAACCTGTATTACAGAACATCCTATCAGGGAAGCAAAAATAGCAGAGCAAGTACATATGTCCTTTCCTTCAAATAATGAAAGTAGATAAATAGAAAATAATTAAATACAAGAGGAAATAATTGTACAAGTATTTATATCTAATTATGTTCAAAACATGCACAAACTTCAAGTTCTAATATTAATATATATACGTAAATATGTTTGTGTGTGTGTGGTCGCTCAGTAGCAAGGTAATTATTACCTTGCAACCTTTTCCATTGTATAGGAAAAAATGGAGCTCTTTTACAAGCTAAAGTTGCCTATGGATCTTGAATTGGGTTCATCACAAAGAGAATTTATAAGCAGTTAAGTTGCTCAATCAATATGATAGTTACTGAGATCTACCATTCCACCAGACACAGAGCTTAGAATAAGAACATACCAAGAAAGTTGTTTGAATCTTAGAAATGGTATATCAGCTAATTCTTCTAAAGTGTACTATATTGTAACTGAAAGGAAGAAACACTTGCTTATCATGGGAACACTGAGTCTAAGTGTCACATACCAGGCCACACTACAATGCAATAAAAGCAAAAGACAGAATATCCTCTCAAGCAAATGCAGAACATGTACGATACTGCATCAAACTAAGCATGAGGCTTGCACAAGCAAAAAATGACCAATAATCAGATCATCGAGGGCAAGATGCCAAAAGTTACATTCTAAAGTGCACCTGCAAAAGGAAAACATGCAACTGAGGATGGGAATTTGGATCCACTGTGACTTCAAAAAGTGGAATGAAGATGTTGTCTAGTATGTTCTGAAAGGATGTCACTGTTCCCATACTCCTGTAGACATTGTACAACCTTGGCAACTGCACAGGCCACAGCTCAACCATGAAAACTTAATAAAAATATCAAGATAACTCAGTGAATATTTTCTGATGCAAACATATGATGCACTATTCATAAAATTTTATGCTTTGAACTCAAGTTGAATATCAAGAAACACATGATAACAGAGTACTAATGCTCCTCAAGGAAGCAATGTGCAGCAATCCAGAGAAAAACCTTTGAATTCTATATTCAATTTCAACTATGCTAAAAAAAAAAAAAAAAAAGACCTAAATGTAAGAAACTAGATAGGAGACATGGTAATTAGGATAGCAATTTATAAAATTCAGGAAATATTGAATAGGTCAACTTATTGTAACTGCAGGGTAATTATAGAATGTCGAAACATTGGGACTAGACATGATCCTTATGCAACCTTTGGAGATTTCAATTTTGGAAAAACGGATATTCATTGCAATCAAACAAATATGAAAATTTGAGTCACATGCAATCCATTCCAAGAGAGTGTGGCAGCAAAACGAATTATCAGCCCTTCAATTGGGACGGATAAAGAAAAGGGGTTTTGAAGTAATAAATAACAACAATGTAACTTTATTTAATTGGGCGAAATAGCTATTGAGCAAAATAGTCTTGTATATTACCTGAATCAACCAAACAGCATTTTCACTGCATATTCTGTTGTTCACAAACCAACTAGCAAGCTGATCCCATTCACTCTGTTTCCTCCCATAAACGGAAATTCGATATTCGGCCAACTGAAAGGAGCATGAATTCCATTATCACACATAATAAGTGAAATATATTATGAGTACCCTGAAATCAACAATTATCATTCTTCAAACTGGAGTGTTTATACTAAAAAGGCTCTCATTTTGGAATTCAATCAGTCTAATAATTATGTATATTTGAAATTGATGGTTGCTCTGTGCACATTCTTCTTCATCATGAATTAAAAATGAAATATTGCTAGTAGTGATAAGCATACAGTCATGACATAAGTCGATGGGCACACAAATTTCACTTACATATTGCATTCATGCCTCCATTTCTTTGCACTGAACTCTAATCTTTGAACAAAACAATTTACGCTATCCCATTGAACAAGAAACTATCCACAAAAAAAAAAGCATACAACAGTAGAGTATTACTCAATTATGTGCCCCTCCCTTGGGCCTCACACGTCAAAATACAAAATGGGAAGCTTTACCATATGAATAACCAACTTTCAGACTCTAGAGTCTGAAAAATCCTCAGACAAATGGCTGAGTCAATATGAGTTAATAATTTCGACACTCTTAACAGATGTAGGATGAACAAGAAAGACAAAATTAATGACAACAAGGAGTGTTTATAGAGAGCATATATAAATGCCCCTCTACAATCAACCCAAGGGTGTGTATTGATCTAATCAGCTATGAATGATAAGAAAAGGCAACTGATGCTTGGATGTCATTTTAGTTTTGTGAAAAATATTTTCAGGAGATATCTTTGCAGAATAAGGGAAATAAAAATGTGTTAATTAAGTGACTTGTAAATTTGGTCTCTTTTTTTTTTTGATCATCAATTTGACTTTCCTTTCAATATAATATGTTCTGTTCAATAGCCTTTCAAATATCAAATAAAGAATTGCTTCTGAAAATAAAGTTTAGACTTCGAAAAACAGTATGCAGGCTTCGAAGACAGGTTGAGAACCAGGAGCAGGGGCTTTGATAATTGATTTGTTTTCTCAGACTGTTTTCAGGATCAATTGAAGAGCAAACAAAAAACATTTCCAACTAAATGCCAAAATGTATTGGTGAGATGAAAGGCAGCCAGTGAATGAGATAAGTAAGTAAGAATGACCATATCTATTTATGGTAAAATCCACCTTAAGTAGGTAAGTTCTTTGCAACTCTCAAGCAAGTACCTAGAGTTTGTTGTAGTTGAAATATAAAATTAAAACAGAATTGATTCAGGAAGAAACAAGGGAAAGGTAACTTTATTAATGAGGATAAACACCAACATAGATGCAAGTGCAACAATACCTGGTATTTACTTGCTTCCAGATCTAATAGAACCTGCTTAGTCATATCGGCCAGGAAACGTCCTGGTAAGAGAAGACAATTCACTTTCATAACAGTTTAGACAATAATGCACACATTTTTTTCATTTTTATGATGTGATATAGAGCATTTAGGTTTAAGTCAGTGTAAAAGAAATATTTCTTCCCTTCACAAAGTCAGATACTGAGAAAGAAGAAGCATTGAAAGACCATTTTTTTTGTGTGTTTTCTATTCATTTATTTTTAAGAATAGACAATTAAACAATTCTGTGGCTATCCAGCCGATTTTTTGGGTAATAGTCTGTGATACATCCTTAAACAGGGAGGAGGAATATAAAATGTAATACTTGTAACTGGTATAACAGTGCTCTACTGCATTTGATCATAACAATCACTTTTTGTTTTTGTTTAGCTGTATTAGAAAAATAATAATAATAATCAAATGATGTGATCATTCCAATCACAATAAAGCAAATCACATGATAGCAATCAAGAAAGAAAAAGAGTATATATAGAGAATAGATTCCACAAATGGCCAAAGCTATATTAGCCAAAATACATCTTGAACAGATAGTTGCATGGACAGGAAGGATGAAGTTTTCATCTATTTCACATAAGTTTGGTTCACAACAAGAAATCCAGCATGCTGGCATTCATTTTTTACATTTTTACAATAAAACTGACCTTGGATGAGGTTATCCTGCTTCAGAAATATTTCTCTAAGCCTACTTTGTCCACAAGGATTATACTTGAGATTGAATTTGTCAAAACGATGAAAGGTGCTTTTGTCGGCATGCACATCCAACAAATCCACATTAAGATCATACCTGCAATATGTGAGTCCATTAAAAAAAAAAAAGATAAAACCTTGGGAGCAAATATGGTTTGAATTAAGTGACACAAACCCTGTTAAGTCCAAGCTGTCAAAGACTTCTTTCAGTGTAAGATACTGTCCATCACGGTAGATAACAACCTGCAATTAATTAAAATAGAATGAAAAGATCAATAGGAGGAATTGTAAGAAAACTGCATCTACGACCTAAACATGTACAAGCAATTGAAGTTGAAGCACTATTTGAGTAATAGTTTCATAAAATATAATACCTCATCTGGTTCTTTTCGTAACTTTGACTTGATGAATCGGAGAAGATGCTTTTGGTTCATGCAAGCAGAATGATGCACATGAGTGTCTACTTTTCTTATATTGTAGAAATCACGATGAGGTGCACTTTTCTGAGCTACAAACTCTATATCCGCATTCACCAACAAATGAAGACGAAATTTCTGTAATTGGATAAATTTTATTACTCATCCAAACAAATGATGACAGAATACATGTCCAGAAAAGATTGGGATTAAAGAATATTACTTCTTCAAGGAAACGTAATCGATGATGACAAACAGAGCGAACATTCCCAATAGACATCACTTTCAGGAGATGATGCATATCAGTGAAGAAAGATGTAGAACTTGCAACAGGAAATAGTTCTTCCGTATCTAGATATTCAGGAAAAGAAAATTTTAAGAAGTTTTAACATCATAGAATTGAGATGTATGCATATAAGCATTTTGTCTAGACTCGCATTCTCAAACGCTTACCCCCTTCACTTGGCATAAACATGCACTACACCATCTTCCATTCTGAAGAAATGCTGCTCGCACATCATAGAAATGATCTCAAATAAGTTAGTTAACATATAACAAATACTTTAACTGTACAATCATGAAGGAAGGACAACTCACAGAAGATTTTTCAACAGGGACGAAGTTATATGGATCTTTATTGACCTCAGCTAAACCAGATTTTCCCACACTCTTTCTCCATGGATCAACATTTTCCCTAAAAACGTATTTCCCCCTCAAATCTAAACATTCACGAATCATCCTCAGCACTTCTTGATCTTCAACACTCACTGAATCTGATTAAATATTTCAGAGATTATCATAAATAGAACCTAGAAATGAGAATATCACTAGAAAAAAGACTAGCACACAGGGTAAAACTGCAAATGAATGGTTCCAACTAAAAATCTAACTCAATCATTGAGGACCAGGAAGTTGAAATACCATGTGATGTAGTTATTGGTGGAAAATTATTGTTGCTAAATACTGAACTATTTGCCACAGCATTAGGTGAAGTTGTATCAATTTTTCCGTCAGCATAATCTATACTAGACTTTGCTTCAGTCACAGTGCCTTCAGATTCTTTTATTTGAATGTAAATCGCATTTTTAGCTTGTGTCGGGACAATGCATTGATCCTGAATTGGTAAAATCATACCCTGCAAAAAAGCACACTAGTAACTAAATATTGTCGAGGTTAAAGGAAGAGAGAGCATAGAAAAGCCAATACTCGAGAAATATGACAGATTTGTGACAGAATCACCAAATAATTTCACCATATTAGATGCTAAAACCATGTTCAACTCACAAGGAACTAGTGACATAAATTCACATAGCTATGACATTACAAAAGACTATTTTTAGCATTATGTGTATAGTTTTGTTCTATTAATGAAGCATGTTAACAACTCTTAACTTAGCTCAACAATTATGAGGCGATTAGATTAGATAGCCTTATTGTTCAAAAGACTATAATTAATTATGCCAATATGCATACAGGGACATGATGTGGCAGGTTAATGACTCTTATCAAATGGTTAATGACTCTTATCAAATGGGTATAATGTCTATAATGACAAGTTCAAGTCGTAACAGTCCATACTTTTCAGGTGTCTAAAACTCCCAGCAAGGCAACATTCACAGTTCATTACACCTGCAATACCCACCTTCCTACAATCAAATTAACAATTTGTTTCAAATGGCCAATTGTTATCTTATACTTGAGAAGTCATTTCAAAACTACAAAAACAAGTAAAACTTTCAAATCATAGTCAAGACGATATCAGATTTTGATAGGGGAATACATTGTCTTCTGCTGCAAGTTCTGTTCCTTCGTCATCAGAATCCCCTGCACTTTCAAATTTATAACCACCTACTGATCTAGGAGTCACGTGCCTACCAACTGATCCAACCCGCATATTTGTACCAGGATATTGCTCCTCCGCTGCATATAACAAAATAAGGTAGAAACAACTTAATATCTAACCTTTTGGCAAATCAAAACACAGATGATGAGCAAACATCTCAAAATGCTCATAGCCAACTTGCAGAGTAACTAGAGTTAAACTTAGGTGCATCAACAGACAGATGATGAAATTCAAGTTTCATCCCTGGAACCTAAAAGGTGATCATAGGTTCATAAACTCCAATACTTAGAAGCAAAACAAATTAAATGAACTGAGTAGAAACTATGCATAAAATAACATTATAAAGTGAATCATGAAAGGCTAATTTCAAAACTGGACTATTCGGCAAAGTAACAATGCTTGATTAAATAAGAGAAAATACATACCATCCCTTTGGTCATTCCGAACTGGTGGTAAATGGGAAGAAATCGAATCAATATTACCAAAAGAACTCGATATCTTCTGATGAATATCGCCTCCAGATTCCTCTCTGCACCACTCATTCTTCTGAGCAATCACATTAGGCATAGAAGATGAAATTCGGTAATCCCTCGCCTCGTCACCATAACCATCCTTATTTTGACCATCATCCGAGCTCAACAACTTGTTTTTACTTCTCCATATAATCACATTCTTATTAATATCCGTATTTTCATTATAATCCGAAAGATCATAATCTTCATCATCAGAAAGCAACTGGAGATGGCGGCGGCGGCGAATGCTGAGGAGGCGATCGAGCACCTGATCGACGCTGCGTTTGTGGATGTAGAATGCGGAAATAGCCATGACGGAGGCGCCAAACAACGCCGCCACCGCCAGTTGAATCGGCGAAACCGGCGCCGGTGAGGGAAACATGGTAAGCACTGTGTGTGTAGTGTGTGAAAGGTTGTTAAAGCTAGGGGTTTACGAAGGTTAAACCATGGACCGTACATTTGCCTCACATATATATACACTACCGTATCCAGAGAGGGGCAATTTAGTAATTTCATTTAGAGCCACTTTTTTACCTAAAAAAGGAAAAAAAAAGAAGAAGAAATTTTGGGATAATGGTAAGAAGAATGGATGGATAGGAAAATGGTTAATAGCTTTAAAATTCACGAATTTTGAGTTGGTTTTTATTTGTAACATGATTGTTGAAGTTTTGACATTGAAACTCATCATTTTTAAGCTACTGAATCCATCAATTTGAGTCGATTCAGGTTTGAATCAAATCGGTTCCACACTTTTTCGTTTTTTCATCTTTAATCTTTACATTAAGTCATTCATTTATTTAAAATCAATGGATTATCATATTAATTAAATGTTTTATGGAAAAATCGTTATATGGTGTTGTCAATATTGAATTTCATGTTTTAGCAGCCCTTTAGCAATCCTAAGAAAAAGGTATCTAACTGATTCTTGAAAAAGAAAAGGGTTCATTAGCCAATGTTCATTATCTTTCTTCTTTTTTTTCACTTCCTTTTTGGTGAAAGAATATTACTTCTAATTACAATTTTAAAGTCCGAAAATTCAGTTTAACTAAAGATAATGTACTTGGATTAAAGACTAGGGTGAGTTTGTTTGCCCTTATTAGGGGTGATATATACTATATCAACAAGATTAACTTGTTTTGTTGAAAAATAAAAGCTCATGATATAAAAAGGGTCCGGTAATATATCACAAAATCTTATGATATGACTATCCATAAGATTAATGGATAGTTTGTCACATGTATTAATAACAATTCTAATCACTTGGATACAATCAAGTCTAATCAATAATTTGAAGCAAACGCACCCTAAATCCGTAAAAGCCCTATCCACCAAATGAAGGAGTCATACTTAGAGAAAACAAAATGGCTGAAAATAATATCTGAAATCTGAAAACTGTTTTAAACTAGCAACTGATAAGTGGGCTCATATTGGGCTAACATCTAATTAGACTCGATTACTAGCCCAATCTAAATAATCAAGAATAATGATAATGGGCTCAAACCTCGCTTAATGGTGAGTCATCGTCACAAGCACGTGCTGGGCCAATCCACGTAAGTTGGGCCTAGGACCCAAATTTGTTTTTCCAACTTTTCTAAAATATCTCACACAAGTAGAGAATCATGTCATTTCTCAGATACCCATAGACCTTACAATATCTAACCAATGTTGCACATTTTTCACTTTCTTAACAGATAGAACCTGAAAAAAACTTAATAAATACTACTACTATAAATTATAATTAAAATTACATACTCCAAACTTATCAAGTAATAAGTTGATATCTAGTCTTTTTATATGATAGATTATAAAAAGTCTGGAAAAAAAGGAAGTTGAATGAGTGAAGCAAAGAGCAAGATGTGGAGATGGTAAAACACACCGATTGTATGTGAGACCGTCTCACGGTTCTACTGTATGAAATGAGTCAAATCATAACTCACATTTAACAATCCATGTAAGAAATTGTAAAAATGATTCAATTTAGTGGTAATAATATTTCATCTCACGTGAACTATACTTGGAATGGTTTACATAACTTTTTGTGTAAAAGTAAATATTTCAATCAGTGAACCTTAAAATCCTGGAAAAGACAAATGAGAAAGAAAAGTGGTCCAACTTACTTTATGTACAATCCAAAAGATGAATGGTACAAATTGAAAGGATGATTTGCTAAGAGATTGAGGAAAAAGTAAAATTGTGCAAGAAAATCCCCACAAGTGTACATGTGATTGTGGGAAATGGAAATAAGAATCTATTATGTCACCTAATAATCCAAATCAAAAAAGTGAAAAAGACTCTTCTACTAATATCAAGTGTAAGCACTTTTTTTTTTTTTTCAGTTATCTTATTATTGGACAAAACTTGTATACCCCTGGGACACATAGGAGCACAGATCTAAATGTTATACACATGTTCTTTAGGTGTTATATATATACTCTATAGGTGTTATGTTTCTTGGTGTTATACATATATTCTACAGGTATCATATGTATATAAGAGCATACATATGATACCTAAAGAGTATACATATGATACTTGTAAAGTACATATATAACACCATATAATAGGTTAAGTTGGGGGCACGGTGCCCCCGAGGCACACAAGTGTCACTCTTTATTATTTGGAACTTGCAAATGTTGAATATTTAAATAAGTGCTGAGAAAATATTGTTCCTAACTTATTTGTTCCACCTTTTCTGGTCCTTGAAGAAGATAGAGATGTCTAGTCAAAGATACAATTTTACTATATGAAACAGTATATATATATATATATATATAGGGTCCAACTATTCACACCCTAAGAACTACTAAACATACCTCATTATTTTAAATTAAATATAAAAGAAAAAGATAAAAGATAAAAATACCCTTACTAATAAAATAATAAAATTTTAGGGAGACTATTTACACCCCACTTCTGTTAAAGATCCACCACTTTTTGCTACTTCCAATATCTTTTTACTATTTCCAAATTAAGTCTTAAAAAATTCCAATTTAATACCAATATTTATCTAATTTATATAATTCCAAGATCCGAAGCCCAAAATGGTATCAGAGTCTAGGTTTATTAATAACTTGAATTTATATTTATTATATTATGTAATTAACCAATTGGTGAGGAGAATTATTCGAGAAATTATGGATCTGGACGAGTGTCCAAGATGTATACCCTACAGGAGATATCGCCAAATTTTGACGATATATGTTCAAGAGCATCAAGACAAGGTGACATATTGGAATGACCAATATGCTGAAAAGAACTCGCAGGTGCCAACGAGGAGACCTTGAGGCAGTGCGATAGACAAACAACATATTACATGAATTTCTTTTGGGTAAACCAGATGTTATATATAGATCTAATAAATTATCAGGAAGTAGCCCATCAAAACCATGATGTCTGATGGAGTGCCCGAGTGGAAGGAGATACTTCCAAATACCTCTAAGATTTTTGAAGATCTTAGAGAAATCCACAAGACGGTGCAGAGTTATGGCAACCGCCATAATCACCTACCAACACAATTTCATCAGATCCAAAACCAAATAGAGACGATGATAAAAAAAACATAAGGAAACTCTTGAAATTAATAATATTCAAAACGAGTCAAGAATTTGGAAAACATACCAACTTCATCCGGAGGAAGGAGACATATAAATTTCAGGACAGTTCTCTATTTACACCAAGATGGGAAACCAACAGAAGTTGTACGACGCATGACTGATGATAAAAAACTTATTGTCATCATCAAATGAAAATCCGTCATAAACAAGTGATGGATTTGGAGAAGATAAATCTGGAGGATCTACATGACCTTGCCGAATCCTTCGCGGGATTAGGATTTGTGGATCTAAAGATGAATACTGGAGATGGATCAGCTTTGGTTACTTGTGACCAACATCAAAGACCACCAGTTGATTCCAACATAGCAGAGAGTTCAGGATCACATCATGTGGACGAACCAATGCCACACGTGGGGGATTTCACCACCACAAGAGGAGTTCCTATTGTCACAGGAACTCGACCACATTCCAAAAGGTCGAATCTTTACAATACGCCTTATGAAAAGTCTCAGCTCGACCCAATACATCTTTATGGGTTGATGCTAAATCTGGATATCCCAGATTTCAAGAATCGTGAAATCCTTATCGATGATTGGGCATCGGTTATGAGGATTGCAACAGGAACCCTCGATCTTACAAATGAAGGATTCATCTTATTCCTCGAGATGAGTCTTGAAGGATCTGTAAAGATCGCATGGGACATGACAACATCATAAATGAAAAACAACGTTACAGCTAGTGAGTCATTGAAAGAAATTATCGATAATATGGCAAAATTATTCAAAATTCATTTTATCGGCATAGGCTATTTTGAGGGACTGGAAGAAGAAAAAGAAAAAGATACAAACAAGCCCTCTACAGCCTTAAGTTGCATGATATTTGTCATATTGACGAATATATCAAGTTATTCATCGAATATCGATGGAAGTCAAAGGTGGAAGACAAAGAGGTTTCGCAACTATTCTTTGCGAAGATACCAAGTCCCTGGAGAGAAATGTTGATCAGGGAATACAAGAGTGCAGATGACTTGGATACAGTGGTCAGAAGAATGTCCTTCTTAAAGGTAAAGTTACCTGAATGGTGTCATCAGACAACACTTTACAAGAACTACAAGAGACTGCGAGGAATCAATAAAATGGTTCACTTATGTTGCGAAGATAATGACATCCTAACAGTCGTTGGAGGTCAACCACGGAGGCATAAAAGGAAGAAACAAATGAGTCATCCATACCACCATTGAAGCAAAAACAAGAGAAGCAGTCGTTGGTCTTCATGGAGACCTAGAAGAGTGTGGTCAAAACAAAAGACCCTGAGTTACAAATCGGGGCAAAGACCAGCACCAAGCAGGAGTAGAGTCTCTTCATCAGGTTCAAATCAAGAAAGTTCCCGCAGGACCACATGAAGGAAAACTTTCAGACGGGCTCACACCAGAGCTAATGAAAGTTTTAAAGACTGTAAGTGTTGGATGTGTGGAGCAAGAGGACATATCTCAATGGATTGCCAGGAAAATCAAAAAACGAGGAATTAGACAGTTCGAGGCAACAACCGAACTCGAGGAAGCTGTCTATTATCAAGATCTTATACGGGTGTATCAATTTGAGGATTTACCCTCAGATGAAAGCATCTACGAAGAAGAGATCTATTCTGATGATGGAAGTGAATCCAGTTTAGAATCAGAGTGAAGAAGAAATTCTTCAATCAACGATGAGGGAGGATATGTCAGGATTCCTCTCCTACACTACGGTGTCTCATAAGACTCTAATGAGGATTATGAAAGAGGATCCAAAGCTCCAGATATATGATAGTTTTACCATTGGAGCTATGGAAAAGACATTGGATAAGATTGGATTCCGTAATAGAAAACACCAAATTATACATAGAGTAACTACCGGAGAATTTTCTATCCCAATAGAATTCACTGGTAACCTCGAGATGCAATTGGTCCCTTACAGAGAGATTCAGGATACCAAAAGCAGAGTCAAGAGAGAAGTTGCAAATACACTCTCAGGATTCACATCGGAGCCATAAGAGTTATTATTAAAGCAACATTTAAAGAAAGAATTGATTCGCCACTCAATCTTACAATTTTTTACAAGCGAATCTCAAATCTCAAGGATTCATGTCTTGGAGCAGTCACAGGAAATCTGTATGCAGGAAAATTGGCATTTAATGTCTATCCTAGAATTGCATACAATTTGGGAGATCGAGACTTTAACAGAGTCTTAACCCTTCATCAAGATTTCAAAGGAGAGGATTTGATGAAAGAAGGGAATAGACCTTACTTGATAACTTACAAGATTTCCTATGCTCTCTCGAATACACATCATTCAGATGTATTCTTGAGAAATGAGTTTATTGAAGTCCCAAAAATTTTACTCTCTCACCCCTCTATTTCTTTCATTTTACAACTTTTGCACTCAAAAAGTTGGTTTAAATGACAAAATTGCCACTCAAAAATATTAAAATAACACATCCAATCAAAGTCAACAATTTTTTCTTAATATTTGTGTCGGTCAAAGTAGGCTAAAAATCATGGGACGGAGGTAGTATTATCATCGGCAATATGGTTCAAAGCAAAAGGATACTAAGAGATGAGATAATAACTTGTATTCATTCAGAATACAAGGAGAAGAACGAGTACCTCTAGAGGCAATTGCAGAATTGATGAAAAGCCTATTGGAGAACACACTGAGTGAGGTTACCATTGAAGAACAAATATCACTCGAAGATATCAAGAAGAAGATCCAAAGAAATTACAATGAAAATCCTTTGACATGGTGGGACAAGAACGAGCTCAAAGCATCCTTAAAGGTTAACCCCGGAAAGGAACATGAGTTCGTAAGATACAAGCCAATCCTCATAAACCAAGAGGATCGTGAGGATATGCAAAAGATACTTAAGGAACATTTTGACCTTAAGTTGATTTCACCAGGAGTTTCTCCATACAGCAACCCAGGATTCCTCGTAAAGAATCATGGAGAGATCAAGAGAGGAAAGCCAATACTTGTTATTAATTACAAAGGGATTAATAACATTTTGGAGTTCAATGGATATTACATCTCGAGTAGAGAACACTTGGTTAACTGTATCAAAGGTGCCAAGGTATTCTCAAAGTTCGATTCTAAGTCTGAATTCTACCAGATTAAGATGGAAGAAGAAAGTAAGAAGTTTACAGCTTTCTCCACACCACAAGGACATTATATCTGGAACGTGATGCCCATAAGATTGGCAAACGCACCCCAAATATATCAAAGGAAGATGGATAATCTTTTTAAAGATTATTTTAGTTTCATGTTCTTATACATTGATGATATCCTCATCGCATCAAAGAACATGAAAGAGCATCTCAAACATTTGGAACTATTTTCAGATGTTTGTCATAAGGAAGGATTGGTGCTTTCAGAAAAGAAGACAGTAGTTGCTACGAGACAAATCGAATTTCCTGGAATTGAAATCGATGAATTTGGAATCGTCTTGCAGAGCCACATTGTGGAGAAGATACAAGGATTTCCAGATACCCTCAAGGATAAGAAACAACTTCAGAGTTTTCTTGGAGGTGTTAATTTCGTTGGAATGTTTATAAACAATCTGGCACATTACAGGAAGGTGTTTTGCCCATTACTAAAAAATGGTGCAATATTCAAATGGGAAGATAAACACCAAGAGTGGATAAAGCAACTTAAGGAGGTGTGCCAAAAACTCTCGAAATTTGTTATACCTCAAGACGAGGACAAACTGATTCTTTACACAGACGACAGTGATTATTGGTGGGCAGCAGTCCTTATGAAAGCTACACCAAATTGAGAAATGTCATGCAGATATTGTAGCTCTTTATTTACGGATACTGAAGCAAATCAGTGGCAAATCAATGAAAAGGAGTTCTTTGCAGTCAGAAAGGCTTTTAAAAAATGGCCTTTATTCCTACGGGCTAAAAAGTTCATTTTAAAAATTGATAACTCAAGTGGCAAAGCTTTTCTGAAAAATAAAATAGAATCAAAACCAGAAAAGGCTAGACTACTTAGATTGCAAGCTAAATGTCAATATTATGATTATGATATTGTCATTATAAAATCTCATGACAATGTTCTTGTAGATTTTTTAACACGAGATGGAAGGACGCGTTGCTAACGAGCTCCTCACAAGAGTAAGACATCTCAGGGAAAACCTGGAGAGCCTAAAACGAGGATTTGGTACTCTATGTATCAATGCAGAAGTCGTTGGACGACTTCAACAAGCTGATCAGAGATTCGTCTCTGGACTAATACGAGCATGCCAGTACGTGCAGGAATGATTGTTCTCGGCGCTACGAGGGCCTCTTCTCCAGGTTGCATCTCCAACGGTGCAAAAGGGAGAAATAAGAGAACGGGTCTCTAACTCGGAAGTTATAGATTCAAATACCATAACTACGAGTGTTGCAGATGATGCATTCTTTGAGGATGCACAAACTGTGGCAAAGGTTGAAGCTCCGGTGTCACATCCCGAGTCTTCAAGTAAACCCAGCACCTCTGGGGTAAAAGAGGGAGAGTTGGATCTTAGCCCACAAACTGGAAAAACGAAGGTCCAAATTGACGAGGTTAAAGTTCCCCTATGCAGGTATACCAGAAGCAATGGGAGAAGTTGGCCACAAGAAAGGGTATCAATCCGGAGAGAGCAATCGTTGATATCTCTGGGAAATACCCAAGAGTTTGGATGAAACCAGGGAGTCATCCAAACGAGGTACAAGAGTGGTATAATTTTGGATCTCTAGTTTCAATCTATATTGTTTCACCAGGATTCCCCGAAATCTCAAAATTACCAAAATGGAGAGGGGAAGCAGTTCACGAGACTTGGGCCAATAATTCACATTTGGCCAGAGGTGACATTCTGGAATTATATTTTATCTGTGCAGCTCCAGAACCAGCGAAGAAGGGTTTCCATGAAGCCTTTCATTTTATCAAACTCAGGAGACCGGATGGGAACGGCCTGAAAACTATCAAGACGGCTTCTCCGGATGAGACTCCCATTTTGGTAGGAGCATTTTCAGAAGATGAAGCTTCTACTCGACGAGCATGGGAACTTTGGGTTTGTCTGAGCGAGATGGACAGAGTCAAATATCCCTTCAAGTTCTTTCATAATTCAGCGAGTGGATCTTTCCTCATGAATTCAATGACGGGAACGACTACAGGATTTACAGAGGATCTTTTTGAAACAAAACGAAGAATCCTCTGGGAAAACAAGATTCTGGTTAGTAAAGAAACCTACCGGAAATTCTGTAACATGGCGCATGTAGGCCGATGGACGGATCGAATCTGCCAAGCATGCCCGGAACAGAAGGAACCCAAGTTTGAGAAAGGATTCCGACCTAAACTCAACCGAAGAGAGTGTGGGGCGGACAAGGACAAGGGACCTACCCAAAAGAAAAGTTATCCACGGGGACCACGAAAGCCAAATTTTTAAAAGATTTCCCGACAAATGTAATATGGGCTGAGTCACGCCAAACAAACATCACATGGGATAGAGTCACGAGGAAAAGCTGGCAAAGCACTAATTTAATGGTTGATCCACTAGGGAAAAGAAACAGCTAACTAAACAAGATTTGGAATCCGCACTTCAAGTCCGGATTCTTACCTATAAATAAGAGAGGAAGAAGGAAGTTGAGGACATCGAACATTCTCCTTAGTTTTCTTAGAATAAAATATAGAGTGAGAAAATTGGTATAGTTTGAATGTTTTAAAGTTATGTGTTTCGAGTGCAAGCCTTCTCTATGAGAGACTAAAATAGTATTCTCCTCCCAAAATGGGAATTACTTATGTAATAAATATTTTTCAAGTTCTTAATAAAAGAAGGTTTTTGCTTCAACGTGTTTTCTGTTTTATCTATTTATCTCTTGAAAGGATCACCTTGTACACTTGGTGTAGGAAACGAACCAAGGTTGTGTTGGGCAGTTGCTGAAGGAGCTGGATAACTTGCAGACCATCTTCCCTGTGAGTTGAAGTTGAACAGTAAGGAACTGTTCGTAAAACGATCTGGGGGCAGTGATTTTTCAGTCGGTGGTGTTGCGAGTCATCTCACCCGGGGCTGTTACGGTCAAACAAAGGTATGATTTTAAGGGATTTATTAATTTTACAGAAACATGTTGTGTCTGATATTGATTTATTATGATTTCAGATCTAAAAATAATATAGATTGGAAAAAGGAAAATTGGATATTTAAGGAATTTTTGGAAGACAGTAGAATTTTGGATATCTGTGAAAAGTGGTTAAAAAAATTATTATATAATAATAAATAATTAAAGGGAAAATAAAATAAAAATAAAAATGAAAAAGAGAAAAAGGGAATGCACGGACGGGAGATGATTTATCCCACCTTTTGTAATTTCATTTTTATTAATTAGTAAGGGTAGTTTGGTCTTTTAATAATTATTTCTATTTATTTTAAAAATCAGGGGATGTGTTTAGCTAATACATGGGTTGTGAATAGTTGGACACATATATATAAATAATCATTTTACAGATCTAATTATATTAGATGAGTCGATTTATATATAATATAAAGATCGGCTTGATGAAATCATAGATATATTACCAAAGTCAGAATATATGATAAATAAATAATATAACATGATTTATTTTTGTGGATTTTTGGGCTTATCTTGGATAAGATATGTTGTAGGGCTAATATTTTTTATCCATATCTCTAGAGTTCTATGCTGGTGGTGCTAGTCAACTTTGTTTGTCCACCTTAGATATTATTTTTCCAGAAATAAATTTGTTGATATTTTTAGTCAAAAATACCTTTTGTTCTCAACTTATTTCAACAATTAATATTCTCCGACTGATTATAACATTAGCCTAGATACTGATGAGGTGGAAAATTATATCGCAATATTAATGTAATTAATTCGTTGATATTTAATATATTATTAAATATGGACATTACTTGCTAAACCTTTCAGTTCTCATGTCCTTTCATATTCATAATTTATGTATATAATGATGTATTGAATGATAGAACTTTGAAGGAATGAAAGGGCATTTTTCATATTATCTCGTCTTCCCTCTTTATCGTTTTTACCGTTGTTATATGATATTTTGGGTGCAATCGAAACAATACAACTTACAACACGTTATCAGCACGATTATCTACCGAATCTGAGTTGTGTCTTAGGAAAGAATCGTGTCTTTCCTGCAAAAAGTAAAAAGACCTTACATCGTTGGATTTCTTTGGATATGGAGAATGAGAACATTATTTGCTTGGTAGATAGTGCTACACTCACACTATCCTTAAGGATAGAAAATTCTTTTAAACTTTAACTGAGAAGAAAGGGAGTGTTACCACAATTTCAAATGATAATGTCTTAATAGTAGACTCCGGTAGAGCTTCACTAGTTCTTCCTATGGGTACTAAAATAATTATAGATGATGTGTTGCTATATCCACAGTCTAAACGTACCATTCTCAGTTTTAAAGACATCCGGTCAAATGTTTTTCACATTGAAACAGACACCGAGAATAATGTAGAGTATCTCTTAATGACTCATTCTATAGGGTGTCGAAAACAAGTTGTCGAAAAACTCCATTCTTTCTCCTCGGGGCTGTATTATACATACATTCGCCCTTCTAATCTCCATATCTCGATGAGTATGAAATTTCATGATCCAAAATCATTCAAATTATGGCATGAACGGTTGGGTCATCCAGGACAAAATATGATCCGTCAAATTTTGTTTAACTCTACTGGACATGGTATGTCAGACAGTAGAATTCCTTCCGTGAATGAATTTATTTGTGAAGCTTGTGCAAAAGGAAAACTTATAGTACGACCTTCTCGTACTAAAGTTGTATTAGAATCTCCTATTTTCCTTGAACGGATTCATGGAGATATTTGTGGACCAATTCATCCAACATCGGGACCATTTCGATATTTTATGGTCTTAATTGATGTCTCCACTAGGTGGACTCATGTGTGTCTATTATCCACCCGAAATAATGCTTTTGCAAAATTCATTGCAAAAATTATTAAAGTTCGGGCCCAATTCCCTGTTTATCCAATTAAATCTATTAAAATGGATAATGTTGGTGATTCACTTCAAAAGCATTTGATGACTTTTGTATGTCATTAGGAATTAAAGTGGAGCATTCTGTTCCATATGTTCACACTCAAAATGATCTAGCTGAATCATTAATCAAACGTATCAAATTAGTCGCTAGACCTTTAATATAAAATTCCAACTTACCCATTTCATGTTGGGGTCATGCAATTTTGCATGCTGCTTCTCTAATTCAAATACGTCCAACTGCATATCATGATTATTCCCCTTTACAATTAGTGCGTGGGAAAGAACGAAACATTTCCCATCTGTGAGTTTTTGGATGTGCAGTATACGTTCCAATATCACCACCTAAACGTTCCTCTATGGGCCCTCAAAGAAAACTAGGTATTTATATTGGATTTGAATCTCCATCCATTTTGAAATACCTAGAGCCCATGATTGGGGACCAATTTACAGCTCGATTCGCTGATTGCACATTTGATGAAGATCATTTCCCGACATTAGGGGGAGATAAAACTCAAAAATTAAAAGAATGTTGTGAAATCTCATCGAATGTTGAAAATCTTCAATATTTAGATCCACGTACTAGACAAACTGAACTGGAAGTTCAAAAAATAATTAACTTACACTATTTAGCAAATAATCTGACAGATGCATTTACTGATTATAAAGGAGTGACAAAATCTCATATACCTGCTGTAAATGCACCACAAAGAGTGGAAATTCCTAAAAGTACAAATATATCTGATACAACTCTGCGCCTGAAGTGTAAAGAACCCATGGGTACAAAAGATAAAAATCCGCGGAAAACAAAATCTAATAAAAATAATCAATCACTCCAAATATTTTCTAAAGAGATTCGTCCCGAAGACGAAAATCCTAGTAACAATGCACGTGCACAAAATAATCAAGATACTAGGATTGCGGAACGACCAGATCATAATGTCATGGGAAATGAAGAAGATCTGGTTGATGTGAATATCGAAGTTGCTATGAATTTTATAAATATAGAAGAAACTTACGATAGAAATATAATAGTCGTCGACGACACATTTGCCTCTATAATTGCTCTTACTATCTCAAATAATAATCTGGATCCAGAACCCAAGTCTATTGCTGAGTGCCGGAAGCGCTCAGATTGGGTAAGATGGAAAGATGCAATTGAGGCTGAGCTAGACTCACTAAACAAAAGAAAAGTTTTTGGATCTATCCTACGTACCCCTGAGAATGTTATCCCTGTAGGATATAAATGGGTATTTGTGCGAAAAAGAAATGAGAAAAATGAGGTGGTGAGATACAAAACGAGATTAGTATCTCAAAGGTTTTCGCAGAGACCCGGTATCGATTTCGATCAAACATATTCTCCTGTAATGGATGGTATAACGTTCCGCTACTTAATCACTCTGGCAGCAAATATGAACTTAGAAATGCAGTTAATGGACGTTGTTACCACATATTTATATGGATCATTAGATACCAATATTTATATGAAAATCCCTGATGGATTTCAAATTCCCCAAATGGGGAAAGATGAAAATAGTAATATATATAGCATTAAATTGTAAAGATCATTGTATGGTCTAAAACAATCAGGAAGGATGTGGTATAATCGATTGAGTGAATTCCTCCTGAAGAAGGGATATACAAATAATGATGCATTTCCTTGTGTGTTTACAAAAAGGTCGTTAAATGAATTTTGTATAATTTCTGTATATGTAGATGATATAAATATTATTGGAACACATAAGGTAATAGAAGAAGCTAGTTCGAACTTAAAATCTGAATTTGAAATGAAAGTTTTAGGTAAGACAAAATATTGTCTCGGCCTGCAGATTGAGCATCTCCCTGAAGGAATTTTCATACACCAATCAACCTACTTGAAGAAGGTTTTGGAAAGATTTTACATGGATAAATCACATCCACTTTGTACACCAATGGTTGTCCGATCCCTTGAAGTGGATAAAGATTCGTTTAGACCTAAAGAAGATACTGAAGATATATTAGGACCTGAAGTTTCTTACTTAAGTGCAATTGGTGCATTACTTTACCTTGCAAATTGCACTAGACCTGATATTGCCTTTGCAGTCAATTTATTAGCCAGATTTAGTGCTTCTCCTACAAGGAGACATTGGAATGACATTAAACATATTTTTCGATATCTTCAAGGTTCACAGGATCTTGGTTTATATTACACAAGAAATCAAAATAAGTCATTGGTGGGTTACTCAGATGCTGGTTACATGTCTGATTCACATAACGCAAGATCCCAGACTGGTTATGTTTTTCTCTGTGGTGGTACTGCAATCACATTGAAGTCTGTCAAACAATTTATGGTCACAACTTCCTCAAACCACTCAGAGATTATTGCTTTATATGAGGCCTCACGAGAATGTGTGTGGTTAAAATTTTTAATGAAACACATTTGTGAGTCGTGTGACATTTCTAGAACTGATATATCCCCCACTGTAGTTTATGAGGATAATGCAGCATGTGTTGCACAAATGAGTAGCGGGTATGTTAAAGGAAATTTAACAAAACACATAGCCCCTAAATTCTTTTATCCACACAAGCTCCAGAAGAGTGGTGAAATTATTATACAGAAAGTACGCTCTAGTGATAATCTTGCAGATTTGTTCACTAAATCTCTACCTACGTCTACTTTTGAAAAATATGTTCATGGTATTGGAATGCGTAGGCTTGGAAGATTGTTGTCTTCAGGGGGAGCGGTAATTTCAAAACAATCCTAAACATTGGGTCTTGAAAACCATTAGTTTTACTCATTTAACCCTGAAGGTTAGGTCCGGAAGATCAGTAGTTGTACTCTTTGTCCCTTTACTAAGTTTCTTCCCACAGAGTTTTCTTAGTTAAAGGTTTTTAATGAGGCAGCTAGTGCAACACATTAAGCACTTATATGTCATGTACTCTTTTCTCGTCTAATTTTTTCCCACTTGGTTTTTCTAGCGAGTTTTTAATGAGGCATATACAATGTGTTGTAATGTCCAAGGGGGAGTGTTATAAATATATTATTAAATATGAACATTACTTGCTAAACCTTTCAATTCCCATGTCCTTTCATATTCATAATTCATGTATATAATGATGTATTGAATGATAGAACTTTGAAGGAATGAAAAGACATTTTTCATATTATCTCGTATTTTCTCTTTATCGTTTCTATACCGTTGTTATATGATATTTTGGGTGCAATCGAAACAATACAACTTACAACAATATTGATTTGTTATTTTAAGTATTTTTGGCTTAATCAAAATTAACGATTACAATAGGTTGTATAAACTACAAAAGGTTAGTTTTTTTTTTTTTTTTTTTATTAGAACCAAACCTGAGGACAAAAAATAAATAAATATGAAGTAAGAAATATTACTACCATGTGGGTATCAGTGTATAGCTGTTACTAATATACAAAATGTTTCAATCTGACACATTAGAAAATTTCATTTGGAACTCTTTTTATTTATTGGAATAATCCAGGCTGAAGATTTGTGACACTATTTTTTCCAAAAGGAAGGCGACAACCTAATTGATTGAAAGATGACTTTTTTTTTTTAGTTCATAATTCATCTTTATCAAAATGAAGACTACAGCACTGTTGATTGGTCCTATTCATAAGCAACTGATTATTGGGCTATATATGATCATAATTCATTAATACACACTGTCCTATTGATAATACACACTTAGTGAAATATTTACTAAAACAAGGTTTGGTGTATCTTGCTAAGCTCTAGCCATAAAGAATTAGTCAATAATTCCTCGTGTTTAATGTGATTATTATAGTAGTAAATAAATCGCATGATATATAGGTGTGACACAAGTTGGAGAATAATTGAGAGATGCAATCCCATAATTCTGGTGTAGCTGCTCCAACATGTGTTTTGATACGTAATAACCATTTAACAACCATTGATGGAAGAGTAAGTCTCTTGTGCATCATGTGCATGAATTTTAGATCCATGCAATCGGGTCGGATCCGGGTAATCCGACCTGATTTGTCCTAACTTCAATCTTTTACTTTTCCAATGCCGATTGGAATTCTCCGGTGTCGACTGGAATTCTCCGATCAAAAAAGCCTGCAAAACAAAGAACACCGGGGGTTTTTCCCGGTGAAGGGACTCCGACGCTCAAGTCAGTAATCTCGAAAAAAGTCACTCTTGCTTTCGCTTAGAAATTGTTGTGAAAATAATTGTGATTGTGTGTGAAATAGAAAGATCAAGTTCTATAAATACTTCCTGAAAACGTGGCAGTTATGATTCTTCAGAAAAAAGTGGGAAGTGGGCGATATTCCCGCGATCATGGCAGTTATCTTGAATTCGAATTAGTTCATCTGTATCTAGTTCGACCTTACACCCTACAGTTCGGTATTCTAGCCTGCGAAGCACATCAGTTCGCTCACTTGCTTTGTTCGGCCGAAATGTGCTTCCTGCTTCTCTGTCCTGTTCACATTAATTATCCTTAAAGTCGATCAATTTCGTTAGATAGTCCGAATGTGGTCAGTTCGACCACATCAGTACTCCCCCCCTTCCGGAGTGCGTGAACAGCGCAGTTCGCGCTGTTGCCAACTACGACGCTTCTTCGAGAAGCATTGCGTCCCATCAATCATCCGCCTGCGACGTTTTCCTCCATCCCGAGGAGCCTCGTCGCCTTCGCCGTCGGATCGAACTGCATCCGACGGCTAAGATCTAACTTGTCAGTTTTTATCAATCCCTAGGCACCACTTCGTCTTCGCCGTTGGATCGAACTGCATCCAACAGCTGAGATTATCTCCGCTGCTTTAATGTGTCCTTTCATATTCGCCGTTGGATCGAGCTGCATCCAACGGCTAGATCAACGAGTTTTCACTCTCACCATTGGATCGAACTGCATCCAACGGCTGAGATCTCGCGACCTTTCGGTTTTCCCCCCAAAACCAAGGAACTTCTCCCTATATATACCCCCTCTTCATTTTCATAAAGATTCTTCTGCAACAACTCACTTCTCTTCTCTTTAAGCAAGAATCTTCCTTCTTTGAGATTTCTAAAGTTTCACAAACAAAACCCAGGTACTCACTTCTTTCTTGTTTCATATTCTTCATGGCTTCTTCTTCTTTGATCACCCTAAGGGATGAGAGCGAATCCGAAGAGGGTTTCGAGGAGTTCCCTTTGCGAACTACCTTTAATTCGCCCGTCCCGAAGGCTTCTTCTTCTGGCCGTAAAACCCTTTCTTCTTCCTCTCCTCCCAAACGATCACGCAAGAAAACTGTTCAAAATGTTTTCTCTGCCACCAAAGCCACCCCAACACACACCATTCTTTTAAGCTCGCTTATAACAACGGCGGGCTATTCTATAGTTATTCCCGGCCCCGATGATCGACCTCATCGGGCTCCATCTGGGTGCTACACGTGGTTGCAGATAAAGAGATGAATAAGTTCTTCATCTTAGACTCTGCAGTTCCTCAGTCCCAGAAGCCTGCTTTTTCGGCGGCGGATGATGCAGTGAACAGCCGGCAAGCGGCGGCCTTCCGCGAGAAGGAAGAAAGGCGCTTGAACGAGCTGATGCCACAGGTCGGCCTTGACGTGGCCGAGGATGCCGGTGCTCGTACCTCCGGTTCGCCATCAGCAACTCGTGATGAGACGACCGAAGAGATTCCTCTTCGGAAAAAGAAAAAGGTGCCCTCCAGTTCGCAGAAGAAGGCACCCTCCAAAAAACAGCGAACGGAGGAGGGCACCTCAACTGAGGTTAGGCGAGCTGAGGCCGAGCTCGAACAGGAGAGGGTGATCGTTCCGAGCAAGGGGGCGGCGACAAAGGAGGAAGACCGCGAGATAAAAGAGTTCAAGGCGAACATCTCTCGGATGGACGCGGTCAAGTACTTCGAAGCCATGGGCGAAAAAGCCTTCCGCCGCCGAGATAGGCTAAGGAACACCCTCCAGGAGAAGCAGACCTTGGAGAGTGATTTGAGCGAACATGTCGGCAAAGCCGAAAATCTTTCTGCCCAGTTGGAAGAAAGAGAGATGGAGTTGGCAGTTGCTCGCTCCGAGGTGGCCAGGAAAGAGGAGCTGCTACTGGCCAAGGAGAAGTTCGCCGTGGAACAGCAAACTGCCCTTTCGAACGCGCAGGCTGAGATTCGAAGTTTGAAGGAGAAGCTCGAGGAGGCAGAGAGTTCCCGAGCTGAGTTCGGAGAAGTCATGTATCAAAATGGCTTCTACCAGTTCGCTCGGAGCCCGGAGATGGAGCTGATATCGGAGTCTTTCCGAGAAAGGCTCATAGCTCGTCTCTGGGACTCCGTCCTTTTCTTGTCAAAGGCGACTCCCATGGCCGTAACTTACTTCAAAGAAGGAGTTCGGCTCTGCCAGGAGCAAGTTGGAGAGGCGGTTCAGTTCGATGTGAACGAGCTAGGCCAGCAGGTGATGCAGACTCACTCCAATCCGCCTGGGTGGCGTGGAAACCCGGATGACGATGTCGACGCGAAGTGGTGGTCGGGCTGCTTGGAAGAAGCGGTGAAGGAGGTTCTTCCTGACAACCAGCTCGACAATCCTGGTCCGAGTTCGTCTCTTCCTGCTCCTGCCGAACCTTCTCGGAGTCTAACACCGGATCTGCCGGAGGATATGTTCGAACCTCTCCAGCCAGCTGCACTCCGCCTCACTCCTGAATCCTCTCCTGATCGCCATTAATCTTGTCTTTTTCTATACTTGTATTTTATCTTTAAAGTTTTGTAATCATATTTTGTAATGAATCATCTATTTTTAATCGAATATAGTTCGCCCATTTCGATGTTCTCTTACATTATTTAATTACTTAAATTCAAATGAATGTCTACTAAGTAATGAATCAAGTACTTACTCAGCGAACTTGAAAGGGTTTCCTTCACTTCGCTTAATCATTAAGTTCGATGGAACTTCTTTAATTTGTGTCAATCATTGAGTTCGGTAGAACTTCTTCACTTCACTTCGTTTCCTCGGCAAGTTCTGAGAAAACACTTATAATCATTTGGTCTCATTAAGTCCTGAAGGATCTTCAGTTCGAACTTTTTTGAACGAGTTCCGAGGGAACTTTCATAACATGCTTAATCAATAAGTTCCGAAGGAACCTCTTCGTATGCGCAATGTATGAGTTCCGGAGGAACTTTTAGTGTGCTCAATCGTCGAGTTCCGAGGGAACTTTTCAGTATGCTTAATCGGTGAGTTCCGAGGGAACTTCTTCAGTATGCTTAATCGGTGTTCCGAGGGAACTTCTTCAGTATGCTTAATCGGTGTTCCGAGGGAACTGTAAGTTCACCCCACGATACGATTTTGTAACAGATAAGTAATTCAACATAAAAAGACTCGAGGATTTAACGTGGTTCGGTCAAATCGACCTACGTCCACGGAGCATGAAAATATCTCTTATTTATAAAAGCAACAACTTAAGTAAAAAGCAACATACTGAAATTTGAGACTTCAAGTATAAAATTTCTTCAAGTGATTGATGTGCCAAGGTCTTCGCAGCTCCTTTCCTCGTTCGTCGGCGAGCTCATAGGATCCACCTGGTAGGACTCTTGTAACAGTATACGGCCCTTCCCAAATGGCATCCAGCTTTCCGATCTCCAAAAAGGCATCAGATTGCCTTAAAACCAGATCCCCTACTTGAAATTCTCTTTTTTGAACTTTTTTGTTGAAGGCCGCCTGAATACGTCTCTTGTATAACTCACGGCGAACTCTGGCTTCATCCCGAATTTCTTCCAGAAATAACAAATCTGTTCGAATTAATTCTTCATTTTGCTGTGGATCATAGTTGGTGATTCGAAGAGCTTCTCCTTGAATTTCAGCCGGAACCACTGCTTCCATTCCAAATGCCAAACTGAAAGGAGTTTCCCCTGTAGTCGATCTGGATGCAGTTCGGTATGCCCACAAGACAGATGGTAGTTCGTCCACCCAGTTCGATTTCTCATACTCAAGTCGTTTCTTGAGCCCATCTAAAATAATTCGGTTGACCACTTCAACTTGCCCATTTACCTGAGGATGGGCTACTGGGGTAAATACTTGTAAAATTTTCATCTCTTTACACCATCCTGTGATCTTTTTGCCTCGGAACTGAGCTCCATTATCTGATACTAAAATTCGGGGTAAGCCGAACCTGCAACAAATACTCTTCCATATAAAATGGACCATATCGGACTCAGCTATCTTAACCAAGGGTTCTGCCTCGACCCATTTAGTAAAGTAATCCACGGCCACCACCAAAAACTGTTTGTTCCCCCTGGTTTTAACGAGTGGGCCAACAATGTCAATACCCCACCTCGCAAAAGGACAGGGCGAACAGACTGTAAGCATATCTGTTGCCGGAGTGTGAATTCGCCATCCATGTTTTTGACATGAGTTGCACTTTCGAACTAACTCTTCGGCATCATTCTTCATTGTAGGCCAATAAAAACTAGCTCGTGCAACCTTCCAAGCCAGCGCGCGAGCTCCAGCATGTTCGGCACACCCGCCTTCATGCGCTTCTTTTAAAACTTTGATTCCTTCTTCTGGGGATAAACATCGTGCATCTGTCGGTAAGAAGGTCTTCCGGTACAACACCCCATCAAGAATGTAGTAGAATCGAGCTTGTTTCTCCAATTTCTCAAGGTCTTTAGTCTGCCCATCTCTTATTCCTCCTAAAAAATTTAGAAAAGGAGTTCTCCAATCATGCTCGGTCAGGTCGACATTCAGCACCTCATTTTCCTTTCCTACTCCCATAACTGTAATACTTCTCTTCGAACAGTCCTGCAGCGAACTCCGGATCTTGGCTAGATAATCTGCTTTCTGATTCTCACTTCGAGGTATCTGTTCGATTTGGAGCTTCTCAAATCGCCTTTCCATCTCTCGTATTTTCTGTACATAAGAAATCATACGATCTTCCTTAACTTCACATTGGTTTCGGAGTTGTTGTGTCACCAATTGCGAGTCTGATTTGACTATCAGATCACGAGCTCCAGCCTGTTCGGCTATTCTCAATCCCTGCAAAAAAGCTTCGTATTCTGCTTCATTGTTAGACGCCTTAAACTGAAATTTTATGGCGAACTCTAACTCATCTTTTTTAGGGCTGATTAATAATATCCCTGTTCCTGCGGCCTGACGGGATGACGATCCATCTACAAACACTTCCCATTCTTTCTTGTCTTGTAACCTGGTCGTTTCCTGAATGAAATCCGCCAAGGCTTGAGCCTTTATAGCTGTTCGCGGTTCATATCTTAAATCGAACTGTCCCAGCTCGACTGCCCACTTAACCAATCTGCCTGATGCGTCTGGTTTTCCCAACACCACACTTAGTGGATGATTAGTCCGAACCGTGATCTCATAACCCAAAAAATAGGGTCTTAGCCTTCTTGCCGTAGTGACTAAGGCATAGGCGACCTTCTCTACCTCCGTGTAGCGGACTTCTACTCCATGCAGGACTTTACTAACGAAGTATACTGGGAATTGATCTCGACCTTCTTCGCGAACGAGTACCGAACTAACAGATTCCTCTCCGACTGCCAAATATACAACCATCACACTTCCCTTAACTGGTTGTTTCAACAAATGAAGAGTGAGAAGAAAAGCCTTTAAGTCTTCAAATGCTTTCTGACAGTTCACGTCCCAACTAAATCGATCATTCTTTCTCAAAATTTTGAAAAAGGGTAAACCCCTGTCTGCCAATCTTGATATGAATCTGCTCAAAGCAACAATACGGCCTGTTAGTGTTTGTACCTCTTTGATGGTTCGAGGAGGCATCATTCCTTGTATGGCTCGAACTTTACTGGGGTTGACTTCAATTCCTCTGTTCGTCACCATATATCCCAGAAATTTCCCTGCTTTCACCCCGAACGAGCATTTGGCCGGGTTTAGCCGCATCCCATGCTTTCGAATTGTCGCCATAGTTTCTCTCAGATCCTCGGCATGGGTGTTCGCCAGTATGCTTTTCACTAACATATCATCGACATGTGCTTCCATGTTGCGCCCCAATTGATGTTTAAATAGTTCGTCTACCATTCGCTGATAAGTAGCTCCTGCATTTTTCAGACCGAATGGCATAACTGTATAGCAATGTATACCTAACGAAGTAATAAAGGCTACATTGGGTTTATCTTCTGGATGTAGCATGATTTGGTGATATCCTTGTGCTGCATCCATCATGCTGAGTAGTTCGCATCCTGCCGTAGAATCAACCACTTTGTCGATCCGCGGGAGAGGATAATGATCCTTGGGACAAGCTTTATTCAGATCCCGGAAATCAATACACATTCGCCACTTGTTCCCTGGCTTTGGGACTAGCACGACATTAGCGAGCCACCGAGGATATTGGATCTCTTCAATGTGCCCAATCTCGAGCAGTTTCTCGATCTCCTCCTTAATAATTTTATTCTGCTGTTCTCCGAAATGTCTTAGCTTCTGCTTGACCGGGCGAACATCCGGCTTGATATTCAACTTGTGAACAGCTACTTCCGAATTTATACCTTTCATATCTTCAGGTTTCCAAACGAACAGATCCACATTATCCTGAAGAGTAGCCACAATTTCTCCTCTGATTTGTTCCGACAATTGACTTCCGAGACGAACTGAATGTCCAGGCAGCTCTAGGATTAATTCCACACTCATTAGTTCGCCTTCTTCGAATTCCGCAGTCTTTGTGTCATCACCTTTTTTCAAACTTTTATCTCTTCCGCGATCAACGTCATCTCTCTGTTCGCTATGACGCTTGCGAGACTCAGATTGTCGAACTGCAGCTACATAACAGCGTCGAGCTGTTTGTTGATCACCATGAACAACTCCGACTCCTACCACTCGTCCCTCCTCATTTTCCACGGGGAACTTCATCATCAAATGTGCAGGGGAAATAACAGCGGCATACGAACTCAAAGAAGGACGACCCAAGATCACATTGTATTGAGAGGGTGCATCTACTATAAGGAAAGTCATGGTTTTATTTTGTCTCCACTCCCCATCTCCTAGCACCATGGGCAGTTGGATTTTTCCGTACACTGTTACAGATTCTCCTGCAAAACCATAAAGGGAAGTTTCTACAGGTTTTACCTCCACCGTTGATCTCATTTTCTTGAAACAGTCCATGAACATGATATCCACCGAGCTTCCCGTATCCACAAATACACGCTCAATGTTATAGCCTCCTATCTCGGCGACGATCACCATAGCATCGAACTGGGGGCTCTGGATGGCAACACGATCGCAAACTCCGAACTCGATCGCTACCTCTTCGAAAATTGAGTGAACCGTATTCTGCTCTTGTTTGACAGAATTAAGTCTCACCTTTCGAGCTCTATTGGAATCTCCATCAGTCGGTCCTCCCATGATCATGTGTATAGTGGGCCTTTCTTCTCGTTCAGGTCTGGCTCATGCCGGAGGAGGCGGAGGTGGAGGTAGTTCCTGTTGCTCCTGCCTTCTATCTCGTCTTGGCTCTTCCTGATCGTTTCTTTTTTCACGGTTCGATCTAGCTCGACGGACGAAACGAGCCAACTTGTTCTCCCTGATCAATCTTTCCAACTCGTCTCACAAATGCAGACATTCATCAGTTCCATGCCCATATTCATTATGAAATCGACACAATTTACCGTTACCGAAGGTAGATGGTTTCTTCGGATTAGGACTCCAAGTCGATGGCCATTTTAGCTGGGGCAAGTCCCATATCTCCATTAACACCTGTCCGGGTGACATAGTCATGGGCGTATAGTGTTCGTATCTTCGCCCTGTTCGATTTTCTCTCAAGGGAGATGGAGCAAATCTGGTTCGCTGCTCCCTTCCGTCTCTCTTTCGAGATCCCTCCTGCTCCTGTTGTGGCCGGCCTATTCCCCCTTCTTCATTCGAACTGCTTCTTCCAAGTTGATGTACTTGGTGGACCTCTGTAACAAGTCATCAAAATTGCTGGGTGTTTTCTTAACCAGCGAGGTATGGAGATCGCCTTCCTTCAATCCTTGGATAAAAGCACTAACGACCAGATCATCTGAAGCTTCAGGAGCTTCCAAAGTAGCGGCTGTAAAGCGTTTGACGTAATTCCTCAAGGTCTCGTCGCCTTTCTGTTTTACGCCGAACAGGGTTTGAGTGGATCGCCTCTGTCTCCTCGAACTGGCGAACTGATGCAGGAACAACTCCGACAGCTGTTCGAAGTTATGAATCATCCCGTCGCTCAATTGGCTGAACCATGTCTGAGCGGACTTAGTGAGGGTAGTTGCGAACACCCTACACTTAATACCATCCGAATACCGATGTAGCAAAGCGGTATTCTCAAACCTACACAGATGTTCCCACGGGTCAGTGGTACCATCATAATCGAAATTCACCGGCCGGAAGGAGGCTGGCAGTTCGTCCTCCATGACTTTTTCAGAAAAGGGATTTCCTCTGGAACTACGAGGAATTCGTCGGATAGTCTTCTGTACCTCCCTCAGTTCCTTCCTGAGATCATCCACCTTTTCAGACAATTCAGCATGTACCCGTTTTTGGCCATGAGGATGATCATATTGGCTTTCTTGTTTGTCCATCCGAGACTTGTCACCCTCTTGTTCCTTCCGGGCGTGCGTTTCAGTATTGCCTTGTTGTGAATCGGCCCTTTGTTTGCCTAGAGCCTTCTGGACTGCCGCCTCTATCAGGGTTGAAAGCTCCTCCGGTGTCAAAGTGACAGTGCCGGGAGGATTCACCGGTGCAGAATTCTGATCCTCATCTTGCCGCACAGATTGTGCTCCTTCATCCACTCTCCTCCGAGAACCTCTGGTATTCACCATCTTCGTAATCCTTCAACGTCTTATACTCAAGGTTGCGAAAAAAAATAGTTTCCCACAGACGGCGCCAATTGATTTGTCCTAACTTCAATCTTTTACTTTTCCGATGCCGATTGGAATTCTCCGGTGTCGACTGGAATTCTCCGATCAAAAAAGCCTGCAAAACAAAGAACACCGGGGGGTTTTTCCCGGTGAAGGGACTCCGACGCTCAAGTCAGTAATCTCGAAAAAAGTCACTCTTGCTTTCGCTTAGAAATTGTTGTGAAAATAATTGTGATTGTGTGTGAAATAGAAAGATCAAGTTCTATAAATACTTCCTGAAAACGTGGCAGTTAGGATTCTTCAGAAAAAAGTGGGAAGTGGGCGATATTCCCGCGATCGTGGCAGTTATCTTGAATTCGAATTAGTTCGTCTGTATCGAGTTCGACCTTACACCCTACAGTTCGGTATTCTAGCCTGCGAAGCACATCAGTTCGCTCACTTGCTTTGTTCGGCCGAAATGTGCTTCCTGCTTCTCTGTCCTGTTCGCATTAATTATCCTTAAAGTCGATCAATTTCGTGAGATAGTCCGAATGTGGTCAGTTCGACCACATCACGACCCGCTTCTTTTTTTTTTTTTTCACGCTAACTTTTTTTCAATTTTAGTCATAATTTTTACTTATGTTAAGAATACATTTATGTAATGTGTAAGAATACCTTTATGTTACGTTAAGAATACCTTTATGCCCAGATATCATACATTTACGTTAAGTTAGACATACCTTTAGGTTATGTTAAGAATATGTTGAGGTAATGTTTAGGGATACCTTTAGGTTATGTTAAGGATACTTTTATACCCAAAATTCATACATTTACTTTACGTCAGGAATACCTTTAGGTTATGTTAAGGATACTTTTATGTTATGTTAGAGATATCTTATCCATAAGGTAGTTGTGTTACACATTTTGTACACAAATGTATCTCTAACATAACATAAAAGTATCCTTAACATAACATAAATGTATCCTTAATATAACGTAAATGTATGTGACCTGGAGCGAATTCTAAGGGTATCAAATCAGGATTTCAAAGGAACCTAGAATCACGATTTCAAAGGTATCTTTAACATCACCTAAAAGTATTCTTAATATAACCTAAAGGTATGCTTAATATAATCAAAATGTATTCTTAACATAACTAAAGATATCCTTAACATAACTTAAATGTATGTTTAACATAACTAAAAGGTATTCTTAAAATAATGTGGTATGTAACCTGGAATCAGGATTTCAAAGGTATCCTTAACATCACTTAAAGGTATTTTTAACATAACCTAAAGGTATGCTTAATATTATCAAAAGCATTCTTAACATAGCTAAATGTATCTTTAATATAGCCTAAATGTATGCTTAACATAACTAAAATGTATTCTTAACATAACGTGGTATGTAACCTGAAATAGGATTTCAAAGGTATCCTTAACAAAACTGAAAGGTATCCTTAACATAACTAAAAGGTATCCTTAACGAGCGAATTTGAGCGCATCCGTCCAGGCGCGTGGGAGCGCGTGAGGGTGCGTGGGACGCGCGGGTCGGGTCAGGATCCATACACCTAATGCATAAAAGTTTTTGTCTTGATGGAATGGAAAAAAAAACAAAGAGAATTCCCATTCTTCAATTTCGATGGGAGAGAATGATGCCATCTAGCCTACTTCTGACTTTATTGACGGCTGTACGGAGGGAAATGAGACGAGTCAATTAATAATTTAAAATTTTTATATATAAAAGTGTGGTTTTCACCCTTAAGTGTTTGATAAATGTTACTTTACAGTGTTGTCAAGTGTCACCTTCAAGTATTTGACAAGTGATACTTTACAATGTTGCCACGTGTCCTTCCTTAAAAATTATTTTATTTATAAAATATCAAAATATTAATATCAAATACACACACCACTACCCTACAATAATAAAGTGCTTGGAAAAATTAAATATGTAAGTTACAAATGTTTGTTAATGTTGTATGAGTTTTTTCTTTTTTGTTTTACATGAAATCTTTGGTGTCAAACTTGAATAATTGTTTTTGTCCAACATTTCAATTTCAAAAAAAAAAATTAAAACAAAATTTGAAGAGTAATTCTGCTACTACTTTTTAAGGAATTAAAACAAATAAATAAAAGATATTTGAAGGTGCTAATAATATTTTACAAAAGAACATTCAAGTAGTTCAAACTCAAAAAAATAAAAACCTTTAGAGAAAAAATTATTTAGAGGATTCAAGAAAAAAATAACATATAAATATTAGAATTCGGTAATGTCAGACATGAAATAAAATAATGTACTTTAAAATTGTAATTTAAACTATGAAACATATTGCTAATGACATTACCAAAAATAAGTGTTAAAAAAACCTTAAGATATGTGAGATTGAAACATATTTGGCATTAGATAATGAAAAGACATGCAATTTGATAATTTTGTGTTTGTTTATAAATTTTAAAGGGTATTATAAAAAAATAATTGCATGGAAAAAAAAATATATGTAAGTTACAAGTGCTTGCTAGTGTTGTATTATCTTCTTTACATGAAATCTTTGGTTTCAAACTTGAATTATTGTTTTTGTCTAATATTTCAAATTGGCAAAAAAAAAAGTAAGCAACAATGTGCAAACATTAGTTCGGTAATGTCATGTATTAAATAAAAATAATGTACTTTGAAATTGTGTTTAAACTCTGAAACAATATTATTAATGACATTAGCAAAAAATAGGTGCTTAAATTTTTTTTAGGATATGTTTAGGTTAAAACATATGTAAATTTGGAAAGTATGAAAGTGAGTTATAAAAATGATGAAATTTGATAATTTTGTGTTTGTTTAGAGATTTTAAAAAGTAGGATTACAATTAATATATCATCATATAGGGAATTATAAGAAAAATAGATGATGTACTGTTATTTTATCTTTAAAAAAAGAGCTAATATTTTCAGTTCAAATTATAAAAAAGTGGATGAAGTAGACAAAAAAAAAAAATGAATAGTTATAAGATTCTGCAAACAAATAACATGATTCGGATATTGGTAATCCAAAATCCAAAAATGCACATTCAGTCCAACCACCCCCTTAAACAATCGAGAAATTGTATTAAAATATTACAATATGTAACAATTTGTTAAGGCTAATAAAAAGATTACAAAAAGAACATAATTACAAAATAAACCAATACATAAAGCTAATAATGAGTGCACTTAGGACAAACATTGAACAAAACAGATGTTTTCGAGCGATAAAAATGAGATATATTATATACTTTTTACAGAAATATATGAAAATATCTAATGCAATAATTAAAACACCAATTAAGAACTATATATTAACAATTTTGTGTTAAAGAATAAATGAAAAAAATTATTAAAGAAAACAATAAGGCTCCGTTTGGATAGAGTGATTCCAAATCCAAAATTTGAAATGAGTGGATTTCAAATCCTTTCAAGTTTGAGTGGATTTGAAATCCACCAAAATGACTAAACTATGAATTTTAAATTCACATTCAACCAAACACTATAAATGGATTTGCTACCAAGGATTTCAAATCCCTCCTCAAATCCACATATTCAAATGGACCCTAAGAAATATTATTTTAAGAATAAAGAAAAAAATATCACATTTATGTAAAATTTTACTATCATATAACAATAAATACTAATTATAAAATAAAAAATGAGATAAATATTAAATAAAACTCGTGTAACGCACGGGTTCAAACCTAATTATAATCAATAGATGAGTTTGTAAGAACTGATTTTATTTACGGGTATTGAATTTCAAACCCGCAAAATTCTATTTATCAAAACCGAGTGATATGAATCTTTATGTTAAAATTAATAAGACTGCTTTACAACGAAGTCTAATCCTAAATCATTAATTAGGTAGGTATTAATGTGCTTTAATTAATAATTGATACTAAATCAATGTGGGAAACCAATTGGAAGCTAAACATACAATTTTCTCTGACAACGTGCATGAATATCAAGTTGCGATATGTCACATCTTGGAAAATTTTGTATACCCAAATTAATGGGTATGTTTCTATATAAGTAAATGTTGAAATATTGGTTCACACTTATTAATTAATTTTGTCATTAAATGAACAATAATTAAGCATCATTAATGCTCACAGTTTCTGTCTCGATATCTCGATGGAGAATCTGTAGGAGGTGGAACTCTTTCTTTCTAAAAATAATTCCTCCATATTGTCACAAGAAAATGTTAATTTTTTTAAATATTTACATTTGTTCTATAAATTGGTGTATAAATAATCTTAAAGTTCAGAAATTGAACACTTTTATATTGTTTAATTTATGCAATTAATTTAAAAGTTTACTAAATTGCTTTTTAATACACCTAAAATTAAATAAAAATTAATCGAAAAGTATCTTGCTTCTGTTACATGATGTGACATGCAACCCCTAATTTAAGGACTCCATTTGTTTATCAAGCAAATAGATAAGTTTGAGTTTGACACTCAATTTATATAAAGCTATTTAAGGAAAAGACAGAAGATATGATATTTAAAAGCTATATATTAGCTGTATGTTCAATGATTTGATAATTAAAGTTACGGAGTATTTTAGAAGAACACAACCTTCTTTTTAGTTGGAGTAATCAATTTCAGAACATTCGTATAACTTGATTAATAATTCATTTTTTCAGTTAATAGTGAATATCCCTTTAGAAATTGATATTGTATAATTTATGTGGTGGAATAAACATATTGGACCCGAGTCAACAGGTCTAGTTAATGAGTAGTCCATGGGGAATTGTGGACCAACACATATAAAAGTATTACCTTCATCTCAAAATAAATGACGTTTTAGTCTTTTGCATATATATTATTAAGAAATGTGATAAAAAGTCTAATCTACCCCTATTTAAGTTTAATTAATGAGGTATTTTATCTCTTTAACACATTTAATTTGAGATGAGTAAATAGAGACATATTTGCTATATTGCATATAAATATGCTTTGAAATACGAAAACGACAATTATTTTGGGACAAATTTTAGTTGCTAAAACGTCATTTATTTTGGGACGGAGGTAGTATTTAGCAAAAACTCATGTGAGACGGTCTCACGGATAGTTTTCGTGAGACGGATCCTTATTACCCATGAATTGAATCTATATCCACAAACTTTAATATGAATTGCTAAGTTTGGGTTATGGGTTGACTCGTCTCACGAAAAAAAATTCGTGAGACAGTCTCACACAAGACTTACTATAAGTATTTTGCCGATTGTGAGAAATAAAAAAAACATAATCTTCTTTTTTCTCCTAATCACTGATATTGGCATTCAGGTTGCATCTGAATGTAGGAGTAGGAAAAATATCATGATTTCAATAGTACAAAGATTTGATAATCCATAAATATATCCTCCATTGTGTACATTATTGTTAAAGAGTTAGTCTCCTGTGCAACTGGTGTATGTACAATTCGGGTCGGGTCCGGGTCGACCCGGATCCGCGCACTTTTATTTATTTTATTTTTTTAATTTTATTTTTTCACTTCAGGTTGTTACCTTTATGTTATATGCATGTGACCTTTATGTTATATAAGTGTGACCTTTATGTATAAATGTAATGACCTTTATATACTCTAACTTAGAAAAAAATGAAGAATTTTAACAAAATTTGTACATATTTACGTTTTTGAAATATTAGCTGCACATATATCCATCCTTAAAATGCACTGAATTTTGAAAATTTCAATTTTTTTCAAAGTTATGGATTATAAAGGTCATAATATTTGTACATAAAGGTCACAAGAACTGTACATAAAGGTTACAACAATACAATATAAAGGTCTTAATCTGAAGCGAAAAAACCTGAAAATCTTCATTTTTTTCCTAAGTTACTGAACATAAAGGTCATAACATTTATACATAAAGGTCACACTTATATAACGTAAAGGTCACATCTTTACAACATAAAGGTAACAGTCTGAAGCAAAAAAAAAAAGAAAAAAAAAAGAAAATCCAGGTGCGCGGATCCGGGTCGGGTCGCCCCAGTTGCACCAATCCAGATCCGTGCACCTGGTGCACAGCAGCATTTGCCATTGTTAAATGTATGTGTTATCGAAAACATTTTCGTGCTATATCATAGATTGAAATATAGTCATCTACTTGAGTAAGGAACAAATTTTCACGTAAAGAGAAGTAGAACACTATTAGTCTATTACATAATTACCTCTCATACATTATACTACTATGAGTTAGTCTTCTGTGCCATTGGTGCACATATAATTTGGGTCGGGTCCGGATTGACCCAGATCCATGCACTTTTTTAAAAAAAATTTGAATTTTATTTTTTCGATAAAAACTGTTACATTTATGTTGTATGAGCGTGACCTTTATGTTATATAAGTGTGACCTTTATGTATAAATGTAATGACCTTTATATACTCTTAACTTAGAATGGAAGAATTTTACACTCTGAATGTCATAATATTTGTACATAAAAGGTCACAAGAATTGTACATAAAGATCACAACAATACAACATAAAGTCTCAATCTGAAGCGAAAAAAACCTGAAAATTTTCATTTTTTCCTAAGTTACTGAACATAAAGGTCATAACATTTATATATAAATGTCACACTTATATAACATAAAAGTCACATCCTTACGACATAAAAGTAACAGACTTAAACGAAAAAAAAACCTCAAGTGACCCAGGTGCGCGGATTCGGGTCGGGTCGCCCCAATTGCACCAATCCAGATCCGTGCACTTGATGTACAGGAGCATTTGTGTACTACTATATATCTATTTATAATCACTAGATATGACCCGTGCGTTGCACAGGATTGGTTTACAATTTATATCTAAATATTTTTCCTATAAAATTAAATCTTAAATCATTTTTTGTAATGATTTAAATTTAAATTTAGATTTATTTTTTCGTTGATAATGGAACAATTTTGTTATTTAATATGAGATATATTTGACATCATTGACATTAGTATTGAAGTAAGTTTGTTATTTGTACATAATTATAAAGAATACAATATTCAACTTCCTTCCTTATGAATGCATAGTGAATCATTTTTCCAAGGTAAACTTAAATTTTCTTGAAAGACCTGTAGTGATGTTACTTGAGAAACAATTTCCTTAAAACATTGTTCATCTACATTTTTTTATAGATAAATCACATAAATTAATGCATCTTTTTGTTATTTATATATTATGAGAGAAAATGCATAATATACACCAAATAAGCATGCATACATGCATATAATATAACCGTCTTTAACATATTAACACATTTTTAATAATGAAATATTGAATTGTGAATTTTAAAACCTAAACTTTGCGTGAAAAGATATCATCTAAAATGGGTCAAAGACAAAATAAACTTCAAAATATACACCAAGGATCTCATGGATGCTTCTCACCGTTCATAGATTCTTGAAACAATAATACAAAGTTGATCAGAAAAAAAAAAGATCAAAAAAATGAAAAATGAAGCGTTAAACTAATCCCTCATGAAATATCATACAATCCAATCAATACAATTCTATCACATAAGAATTAAGAAACAAAATGACAATTTCAAAAAAAAAAAAATCAAAATAAACAATGTTTTTATGAAAATGGAAAAGAAAGTCACACTATGTTTAACATTAGTTATTGGAGACATAAACAATTTGTATAATTCTAAAGTTGAAAAGTGAATATTACATCCATAGCAAGGTGTTCCTAGGCACAACATGTAACTAAGCTACTAAAGTGCTATTAAGCCACCATTTTGCCCTTTTAAATTAAAGTTATGCACTCAAGAATGAATTTACTATAAGAGAATTACGTTATACAATCAGGAGAATTAACAAAGGTGATTACATCATTTGCCTTACAACTTGAGTTCTGCTAGGATGGCTCGTTTGTCACAAAATAACGCTCCTTCAAAGGTTATAAATTGTTAGTTCTTTCGCAGGACATCAACTCAGTAAGACTTTAGATATACCTTCAAGCAAAGTTGGGAATGTAGACAGAACATACCTGAAAAACATCATGATGGGAAAAACAACTATTTCTACAAAAAACTCAAGAAGATAAAGAACATCACGAATTTAGGAAAGTAAAGAACATGAATCTATACATACACACATATATAAATTGAGAGATAAGACTTTTCATATAAGTCATAATTAAATTGAGAGATAAAACTTTTTATATCTTCATAATTAAATTAAGAGATGTAGACTTTTTATCTCCATTCAACCTTTCATATATTTTCTTGATAAATAAAAAACATAATGACACGTAATATATTACATATAGTGCCACTGGTAGAAATAAGAAGCCTTGGGAATGCTTATTTGTCAAGCATAGGAGATGATATATGCATATATGTGTGTGTGTGTATATAAATTGAGAGATAAGACTTTTCATATCAATCATAATTAAATTAAGAGATAAAATTTTTCATATATTCATAACTAAATTAAGAGATGTAGACTTTTTATCTCCATTCAACCTTTCATATATTTTCTTGATAAATAAAAAACATAATGACACGTAATATATTACATATAGTGCCACTGGTCGAAATAAGAAGCCTTGGGAATGCTTATTTGTCAAGCATAGGAGATGATATATACATATATATGTGTGTATATATATAAATTGAGAGATAAGACTTTTCATATCAATCATAATTAAATTAAGAGATAAAACTTTTCATATATTCATAACTAAATTAAGAGATGTAGATTTTTTATCTCCATTCAACCTTTCATATATTTTCTTGATAAATAAAAAACATAATGACACGTAATATATTACATATAGTGTCACTGGTCGAAATAAGAAGCCTTGGGAATGCTTATTTGTCAAGCATAGGAGAGACACAACCCTCTCTTTATATATATAGATTATCAGAATCATAAAAGTAGGAAATACATTTTCTCTAACACCTACACTAATAATTAAAAAAAAAAAAACTCATAAAAACCCTCATCCCATCTTGGCTAGATTAAGCTCAACATCAAAACCTTGTTTTTCATGTTCATCATCATCAATTCTAAATTGACTCTTGTATTGGTAGCCACGCGCCACCCAAATAAAGAATCCAAGATTGAGCACACCCATTAGAGCAATCAAAAAGTAGAAATTTTCAACTCTTCCAACGTTGATGTCTTTGGTCAACCAATCAGGATGTCCACGTGTCCCCGTCGTCTGGTGCACCACATTCACCAGAACAGCGCTCAGATAGCTAGCCCCAGCCATAGTGCAAGAGAACAATGAGTTTGCCAAACTTCTCATATTCTCAGGAAACTCCTTGTTATAAAACTCTATCTGTCCAATTATGTTAAATGCCTCAGCAAATCCCATCAGTATAAGCTGTGGGGCCAGCCAGAACACCGTTATCGGGGCAATGCCGTCCGGTCCACCGTGCGACAATGCCGACGCCCTCCTCATTCGCTCGATCACGCCTGCCGCGATCATCGACAGGATCGAAAACACGAGGCCTATTCCCATTCTTTGGTGCAATGTTAGTCCCCCTTCTACCCTTGTCACCTTTCTAAGGGCCGGTACGATGACTCTGTCGTACACGGGGATCCAAGCCCCGATCGTGAGCATTGATATAACGGTCATCGATCCGACCGGGATTTGGAAATTTGGGGTGAGATGACGGTCCATTTTTCTGGCTTGAGATGCAGTGAACGTGGATTGTTGTACAATGGCTAAGAAACATATGATGCCAGAGGACCAAGTTGGGATCACTTTGAATAGACACTTGGTTTCTTCAACTTTTTGGACGCTGCATAGCTTCCATGGGTTGCAGTTTGACCCGTCTCCTCTGATTTCACCATCAGTGATTAAGGCCGCCTTGTTAAATAACCTAGATAAAACGACACTTGAGATTTTGGTACCCAATCAAGTGCATAACACGATCATACAGTCATTTCTCGTTTGGCAAAAAAAGAGTGGCCTAATTCGACTACCACAATCTACGTGGGATATCGTAACACACAACTTGGTTAAAACAAATCAATCACATCAACATCAATTACACGTGCAGAGCAGAGTATTATGAACTTTCCGTCCAAAACAATTACATAGTCGAAAAGACACGGTACCTGAATTTATTGGTTAAAGGAAGCTTCTTGACAATGGTCCCCTCAAGTGGCGGGTCAAAGTACAACCCATCAACGTTGTCCCCAACCGGAAGCTTGACCTTCCGTTTCTTGTAAGAAGCAACAATCACTTGCGCAATGCTGGCGAACACACTGCCCTCCGGCTTCACATGAATGTACAATCTCGTCCCAGCAAAAAACAGGACGATCGAGAAGAGCATGAGCATTGTCGGAATACCAAAGCCCCATGCCCAACTCACGGAATCTTGAATATAAACTACCAAAGTAAGTGCAATGATCAAGACCAGAGTGAATGTGGCGTAATACCAATTGAAAAAACTGTTGATCCCTCGTCTTCCATCCTCCGTGGACGAATCAAATTGATCGACACCGAAGGGTATGCTGCACGGCCTAATGCCGGCAGAACCGATGGAGAGAAAACCAAGAGCAATGGCCAATACTCCAAACTGGGATTTGGTTGGACCTATGCATTGATTGGGTTGTACCTTGCATGGAGGTGGAAGTAACTGAGGAATCCATGCTATGAATGTAAATGTCAACATCCCCTGTTCATCAAGAAATTGAATTTTAATCATTGTCCACTAATTAATATTGTCACATTTTCAAGATTTAAGTATTATAGTAGATATGTCATGTTAGAACGTTGAATTGGTTTAAAAGGACAGGCAACTGGCGAGTATATTATATTATTTTCTAAGTTAACAAGTTGAGTGAATTTGTGTATAAATAATTCAGATGGCGTAGCATATGGGACATGATTTAATAATATCACATCCATAAATACTTTACTAGTAATCTTACCCAAATATCAAATCAAAATTTATTTCAACCATTAACTTAATTGATCCCTTTTAATCAAATATAACAAAGATTACAACTTCAAGAACATGTATAAGACTTATAGTTAAATATCCTAGCTAGCTTATAAACCTAGCTAGTTTCACAAGCACACTAAAAAAGTTATTGTCAAGTACCTATACAAAAAATCCACCTATTGATCATATACACAACATAATTACCCAAAAGTAATCAGCCTTATGATAAATGTCACCCACATACTTAGTATATCACATGAGTGTAAAATATACACTTCTACTATCTACCGTAAACACATCAACAAGTACTCGCTGACGTGTCGGGATCCAAAATAACAATTAATTTTAGCGTTTATGGATAAAGAGTGTATGAATGCACTCCACCCAATATAAACATACTTGGGTATGTGGATGTGGTGCAGACATTGATTATGTAATAAAGTAATAGGGAAATAGATGAAGGGAGATAGAGATGATACCAAGAAAGAAGCAAAGGTTGCAAAAGCAATGGTTCTAAATCTTCCCAAGTGAGCATCAGAGATGTATGCACCAATCAAGGGCAAGAAGTTAGTGATCCCAGACCATATGCTTATTACATTTGAAGCTGAGACTTGGTCCAAGTGATACTGTGTTAGCAGAAATACCATGAAGTTTGCCAACAGTCCCATTGATGCCATCCTCTCAAATGTTTCATTCCCTGCACCAAACCCAATGATGATGTCATTCATGCTTATTATATGATGTGGCATGCTTAATTAAATTAATCATTGATATATACTACCTTTAACTGCAAGCACTCACATATATTAACAGATAGATTAAAGCTTTTATGACTAGTACTGGAAATATCACACCAATTGAACCTCGACATGGTTTCTTCACCATTTAAATAAGTGAAAAGAGAGGAAGAAGATATTATTGAACATGGCCATAAAGCTCATTTCTTGGCACAGATTTGGGGTGATAATTAACCATATTCAAGAAACTGACAAGGAATGAAGACTAGCAAGACATGTACACGTGTCATGCACGTAGGAATGCCTACTGACATGTGTAATGTCTGCAGTATAAGAGAGAGAGAGAGAGAGAGAGAGAGGAACCTAAGACATAAGGCATGGCCTTCCATCCTCCAGGCTTTTTCTGAATCTGGGCTACCTTGGCATCATGGTATCCATTTTCCGGCGGAGACGGCGGCAACTTGGTGGAGAAAAATTTGGCCGGAAAACAGTCATACTTAGAGCTTCCAAAAACCCCAAACTTCTTCTCATTTTTCTCTGATGCCTGCATCTTCTCTTACTTTAATTATGCAGAATTTTAGGCCTTGCCTTTTAAACTGCATTAAAAACAAGAAATAATAGATGTTAAAACGTGCAGAGATGTACAGAAAAATGAAGAAAACTAATGGAAGAAAATGTATGACATACACGATCAATATACTGATCTGTCCACTGTGAGATTGCAGAATTGTGAATTTGCAACTGAACTTAACCCCTCTCTCTCTCCTCCCACCCTCTCTCTCTCTCTCTCTCTCTCTCTCTCTCTCTATATATATATATAGATGTATCAGTATATGCTATACATGTACACACAGTGGGCGTGAATAAATATATGAGAAACTAAACATACTAATTGGCTCCGATTTCAATAAAAATGAGAGAGAAATGCATGTGTATATATAGATAGACAAGTTTGTAGCTATAGAATGGGCTGATTTAAAGGCTTACGTATGCAACTCAAATTCTATTGGTTCTCACTGCTTATTTTATACTCCTATTTTGCTAAAAGTTTTAGTTGAAATTGTGTTTTAATTGGGAAAAAAAAAAATAAGAAAACATTTTTGAGGAGATAATATCTACCATTGTTCACTTCACTATAATTTTGAACTGTATTTTACATATTTTTTCTCCTTCCATCTCTTTTTTACTGTTCATTTAAAGTATATAGTTTGAGTTGATCACATGTTCATCCTTGAAACGTGTCAAAAAATAGAATGAGGTCCATTATTTTATTTTTTGAAATTGATTCATGGGTGAATAACAATAATGCAACTTAAATCAATAAGTTAGGGTTGAGACAATAATAGTGGTATGATATTATGTAGTAACATGTACCATGCCATGACAAATTTTGGAGAGGGCATTAATGAGATGGGCCTTTTCACACTAAGATTCACATATAATAATTTTGTCCTTTACACCAATCATCATTATGAAGTTTGGTCGACATTCAAACTTCCAACGCGTCATTTTTCATTTTTTTTTATATTTAACCACTCATTTGAGAAAAAAAGATTTGAGTTGTCTATTTGTGTTAAAATTGAGTTTGTATACATATAGTTAACGTATCTGATAAGGACCTACATATCATAGAGATAACCCTTTGCAAATAAAATATAAAATTCCAACTGTAACAAATGAAAGTGAAATGATTTAGTGTTTATAATTACAAATGTTGATTACCATGTACATTATTCATGATAACATTGTAAATCTCTCTCTCTCTATATATATATATCACCTTTTTGTATATATCATAACTATGATTTCAATGCACGCATACAATATAGTAATAAATTTGAGATTGGGAATATGATGAAGATATGAAAGTTTGATAAAATTGTGGATTTAAAATGTCACAGGTTTCATTTTGTCACATTTGTAGTATAATTTAGAAAGATTCTCTCTAATATCTAGGCTTCCAAAAAAAGATTCTCTCTAAAGTGGGGTTCGCCGTTACTTAAAAATAACATAAAAATACATTTAAAGATATTAGATGGTGTGAAGTAATTAGGGCAATATTTAAAACGGGTAACAAATTATACAGATATTTTTTGAAACAAAAATAAATGCTATATTATGTGAATGTAAATTCGATATAATATATATTGCTGAACAGAACTAGCTTTAAAGACCAAATTAGTGCAGTTAAACCACTATTTTTAGTAAATTCTCATAACAAATTCTTTTAATCATGTTACATTGTGTTAATTTTTAGACATCTTGATCAATTACATCATGATACGAGATACAATGGTATGATACGAGATAAATTATGAAAATAAAACGAAAGATTCTATTAATACATAATAGATTGGTTGACATGAGTTTAAAAAATACAGAACAAACCATTTTGTTGTATAAGATCAGAGTACTCATACAATGTTGAAAGAGCAACCCTGCTCTTCTCTCTCTGGAAGCTTCAAGAGTTATCCCTAAATTTCTAAGGTTTCATGAAAGCCCTTGAACTCACCAGAAGCAGAGCAGTGGAGAAGAAGATGCTAGAATAGAGAAAATAAACAATGGATAATCTTCACCGACATTGACGGAATTCCGTGGAAGGTTTGAGACTTTTCTTTCACTGACTTTGTGTAAGTATGAATAGGGGATTTGGTTTCCCAGTTAGTAATAAGCCCAGAGAGCACAATTAGGTGTGTAAAGTGAGGAATCCTAGAGTGTGGTCTAATATATCATATACTTGTGAGAGTCCAGCTTTGTAGTTGTACATTTAAAGAGTAGTACTTTTTGATAATAAAAGAGGTAGTTCTTTACTAGAATCTTTTCTAGTAATACAATTAGTATTACTACTCCTTGCCAATTTGAGTCTCTGATACAACAATTTGGTATCAGAGCGGTACGATCTGGGATCGTGGAACCGCTGCAAAGATATTACGAGTTCGGTGCACTATCTGGGATAGCGAAGCAAGTTGGTCCGGGACCTGGCTTACTTGATAGTACCTTGGAGAAGTATATCAAGTCACCATGGCAGATATTGTTGGCACAACTTCCAGCATGGAGAGATTAAACGAGTACAACTATCGAGACTGGCGAACGTGCATCAAGTCTTATCTTAAGGGACAAGATTTATGGAATATTGTAGACGGCATGGAGACCTCACCACCCGAGAACAATATGGAGCAACTCCGCAAATGGGAAATTAAAGCCGGAAAGGCTTTATATGTGATCAAGACGACTATCGACAAAAGCTTGCTCGCTCGTATTGAAGATAATGAGGTACCAAAAGACGCATGGGATGCTTTGGCTGCTCTCTTCTCAAAGAAAAATACTGCCCGGTTACAGCTCTTGGAAAGAGAGCTTATGAATACGTCACAAGGTACAGATTCAGTTAGTGACTACTTTTTCAAAATTAGAAACTTGTGCCGTGAAATTGAGCAATTGGACCCTACTTCAAAAATCGGAGAAGATCGGATGCGTAGAATAATAATCAACGTATTAAACCCTGAATATTCTACATTTATCACGGCAATCCAAGGTTGGCCTACACAACCGTCATTAATAGATTTAGAAAATCTATTAGCCAACCAAGAAGCTCTCGCCAAGAAAATGGCAGGAGTGTCGTTAAAGAATACAGAAGAGGCACTCTTTAGCAATCGGAGAGGCCAACCACAAAAAAATAGTGGTACATGGAAAACACGTGAAGATGACAAAGAGAAGTCAAATGGGCAGCATCAACGGAGTCACCAACCAGTGGGAACTCGAAGACGCTCTCAAAGAGGAGGAGCTCAACAACGCCAAAGCCATAGACCCCGATCACAAGGGAATTGGCGTGACGGCGATGAGTGCTACAATTGTGGCAAGAAGGGCCACTTTGCTCGGAACTGTCGATCAAGGAGAAGGTCGTATGAAGGCAACGCGGTGACATCAGGAGATCATCAAGGAGATAATTGTGAAGAAGAGTGGGACTTAGAGGTGTCCTACGCAATGACAGATTCTTCTAGAAGCTTCTCAAACGATGAGATCGACTTTGAAGAAGGTTTACGAGATAATACAGAAGAGATGACAGCTGCAATTGTCACCATGGAGATTGAAGGTCAAGCACTCGCAGCAACTACTCAGAAGCCGATTGACTACAACAAGGATTGGATTGTCGACTCTGGTTGCTCTAACCATATGACGGGAAACAAAGAGAAGCTTAGTTGCATGTCTGAATACAAGGGAGGTCGAGTTGTTGTAACAGCTAACAACTCAAGGATGTCAATTGCTCATATTGGCAAGACGAAGATCGTGCCACAGTTTAGTCCTCATCAAGTCCAGTTGCAAAACGTGTTTCATGTGCCAGGCATGAAGAAGAATTTATTGTTCGTGTCTCAGTTGACGTCTCCAGGGAATTATGTAGTGTTTGGACCGAAAGATGTCAAGGGTTATCGAGATTTGAGGATTAACGGCAAGCCGTTCATGGAAGGCAAACGAGTGGAGTCTATTTACGTAATGTCAGCAGAATCAGCATACGTAGATAAGACAAGGAGGAGCGAAACAGCGGACCTGTGGCATGCACGGTTGGGGCATGTCAGCTATCATACTCTAAGGAAGATGATGATAGAGTCAATGGTTAAGGGACTACTATATTTAGATATACGGACTGATACAACATACAATGCATCGTCATCAGACTTTTTTTTCTTAAACCAAGAGAATAGTATCAATGAATATCATGCTCAACATAAATTATAACTCGTCTCAATTTGACATAAGTTTTAGGGAGTTTTATGTGAGATCATCTCTCGATTCATATTATCTGAGACCAATTAATTCACAACCCACATTTTAAAATTAATATATAAATTAATGAATATGAGTTTGGATTATAGGTAGAAATGACCGTCTCACAAAAATCATTCGTAAGACCGTTTCAAGCAACTGTATATATATAATTTTTGGTCAGAGGAAGGATTGGAGTTAGTGGAGTTTGGCAAAGAGACCTACGTGTTGGCCTGGACTGGTGTGCAATATTATCATGTCCATCCTGTACCTAAATTGATTTCAATTTGACCACACCTTACAGGGGTAGGGTATGGTAGTGGAAGGTATAATTAATGAACCATATTTTTAAAAGGTGTGCTTTTTAACATTCCTCTATTCTTTTCTAAATTAATATACTCCCTCTATAATATCCCCTAACTACCCATTACATCATGAATTCAATAAATAAAGAAATAAGATTAAAAAAAAAACATATTATACATGTGAAAATGTTAAAATGTCAACAGCGGGCAGTTCTTAATATGCTCACCGCTGATTTGTAATGATTACATCCCCTCGTTATATGCAAAGTGAAATTAATTGATACAATAAAATGTATACGTTTGTGGTGGACACATATTAATGTGGGGTAGGGTGGCATAACTATATATACCATCGACTTCTCCTCATCCAAGGATGAAAATATCTCGATATATCTCCAATATATCCCTGATATTTTTGTTTTTTCACATGACCGAAACAAAAACGGGCTGTCACGATATATCTCCGATATTTTCATTTTTTTTAAAAAAAATAAATGAAATATAAATAATTATTAGCTAAATATCGGTAAAAATCGGTATTGATTTCAATATCGGTGGCTTCAGGTAAAAATTATAAGAAAATTCATGAATATCAAGGAAATATGGTTAAATATCGCTGAAATATAAATATCGGTAAATATCGGAAAAATATCGGTAAATATTGGAAAATATCAATAAATATCGGGAAATATCGGAAATATATCGGTAAATATTGGAAAAATATATATACCGATATTTCCATAAAATCAAGATACCGATATATCAATCGAAACCGATATTTTCATCCTTCTCCTCATCCATTCTAAAATTATCTTTGCACTTGTTCACAGTTTTCATACAAAAGCCCAACTATAATGCATAAAAGCCTAACGGTGAGGCCCAAAAATCGTAGATGGGCTTATACAGTATAGCCCATGGTTAGGGTGCGGCCCAAGTTGTACCATCTTACCTATTAGGTAGTGTGAGGTTTGTGTAATGTACAGGATTTTAAAAATTAAATCTTTATATATATAAAAACACAATGGTTTCTAAAAAAAGTAATAGCAAGATTTTCCCGCCAAAACTACATTGTCAAATCAAGAAATGTTTTTTTATTTTATTTAATAAATATAAGTCATATTTAATATATTTATATATAAGGAAATTATATGTAGTAGTTAATTATAATTACATGATCTAATTACCTTTAATTTTGTTTAATATTTCCATGTCTAGATCTCAATAATTATAATTATAATTATTATGTTATATAAATTCTATGTGATAAATTTATATCCATGCAATTAAAGTTTGCTAAAATATTATATACATAAGGTGAAATACATGCTAATTATACATATCATATAGAAAAAAATTAAATGATTTCATTAGATTAGATAACTCATATGCAATTAATTAATTAATTACGGTTAATTGATTGGCTTACACATGCTATACGGTTAATTGATTACTAATTAGCAAATTGATTACTAAATTGGTGTATCAATATATTCCATTATGTTTACTAAATTACTAAATAGTACGTAATTATAAATTGTATGCTTAAATAAAACACTAATTCTATGGAGATAATTATCATATATAGATAAGGTCAACAATTCTATGTGATACAATTATCATTAGATATTATTTATGAAAATTTTTAATAATCAATATAAATCTTTTCATTTATTTTTATTGATTTCTATTATACATTCTCTACATACAATTAGATATTTATAAATATAAAAATTGAAATATATGGTAATTATACATATCATATATGGTAATTACATAATTATATATTGTATGCTTAAATAAAACACTAATTCTATGGAGATAATTACCATATATAGATAAGGTCAACAATTCTATGTGATACATTTTAATGTGATACAATTATCATTAGATATTATTTATTAAAAAAGAATCAATATAAATCTTTTAATTTATATTTTTATCCATTTCTATTGTACATCTTTATCTTTATATATATAAAAATACAAACATTTCCTCAAATAGTAATGTTAAAATTTTCCCGCCAAAAACAGTACTCTACCAAAATTGGAAATGATTTTTTTATTAAAATAAATGTTAAATGATAAATAATAAATCATGATTGATGATATATATATATATATATTTAAGGAAGTGACATGATATAATAAAATTACCATATTTGTCAATATGGTAAGTTAACTTTAATTATAAATTTCTATTCATATATTTATGATATCATTTAGCAATGTGTGTATACATACATATATATATATATATGATTTACATCATATAATATCATAATCATAATATCATATAAATAATAAAACAATTATTCATTTTATGTTAATATATATTTATATATAATTTAATATGCATGTAAATATATACATAAAATATATTTATTATATAATTCTTATCATTACAAAATAATAAAATATATAAAAAGATAACCAAAATATAGATACAATTTTATGTAATTTTGTTGACGTATAAAACATAATTGTTATATAAAGGAGTAGATATATAAAAATTAATTCGCCACTTGATAACCAAATCTACATAAAACATAAAGTCAACAATTAAATAATTCTAAATATAAAATTTAAAAGATATATTGTAATAATATATCATATAGAAAGAAATTAAAGAACTCCACTTGATTTGATAATAAATCATATGTAATAATAAAATGAATATTATATTTAATTAATTATGATATTAATATTCTATAATGTGACATTATCTATATATATATATATATATATATATGAAGATGAACATTTCCTTAAATAATTTTTCCACCCAAAAGTTGTTTTGATATTTATGGAAAAGATATAATGTTTATCCATTAAATAAAAAAGTCAATTGCCTCATTAATCTTCTATATATAAGGATGAATATTATTACAAATTAGGGAAAAAAATTATTTCCATTAGCTATCCTTCTTCTATTTAATACGTTTCAATTTAATAAAAATGGTAATTTAATATGTTTCAATTTAAAAAAATGTTAAATTATTTTATAAATGCAAACTAAATGATTTTTCATCTAAGCATTCCATATGATTTTATATAAAAATTTCTTAATTACTTATACATCAAGTTATTTGACATCGATTACATATAAATATTGGTTTGTTTTAAAATTAATATAATTTGAAATGTCATTTTAAAAATATAATAGATGTTGATGCTATCGTTTTCATCCATTAAATAAGATACAAATAAGTCTCTACTAAATTTCACTATTAAAATTGAATATACAATAATATGAACAAATAAATAAGATTATGATATTATCTTGATCTTGATTTTATATACTATATATATTGAACAAAATTTTCTATTTTGTAAATAATAAAATTCAATAAAAATAATATTTAATGTATAACATAATGTAATATAATAAAACGTTTTGATTTTATCAATAAACACATTGATTGTAAATGATGTGATTTGAATTCATTTGTATAGGAATTAAGTAGAAATTGAACATTTATTTGCAATCATTATAATTGGGAAAAAAAATCTATATATTAGGAAGCAGCTAAATTTATGACATACAAAATGCACTAATTCCATATCTAATGAACAAATTATGCACTATAAATATGAGAGAAAAAACTTAGAATTGACTCACACTTTTTCTTTAATTTCCCAAATTCTGCAATACAAATCTTTTGCTTTAATGGTGCTCATGGGATTGTGTTCTTTTTTTTTCTTTTTTGGTTTTTATTTTATTTGGTTATGATTGCTATCGTTTTCATCCATTAAATAAGATACAAATAAGTCCCTACTAAATTTCACTATTAAAATTGAATATACAATAATATGAGCAAACAAATAAGATTGTGACATTATCTTGATCTTGATTTTATATACTATATATATTGAACAGGATTTTATATTTTGTAAATAATAAAATTCAATAAAAATAATATTTAATGTATAACATAATGTAATATAATAAAACGTTTTGATTTTATCAATAAACACATTGATTGTGAATGGTGTGATTTGATTTCATGTATAGGAATTAAGTAGAAACTGAACATTTATTTGCAATCATTATAATTGGGGAAAAAAATCTATAAATTAGAAAGTAACTAAATTTATGACATATAAAATGCACTAATTCCATATCTAATGAACAAATTATGCACTATAAATATGAGAGAAAAAACTTAGAATTGACTCACACTTTCTATTTACTTTCACAAATTTTGCAATACAAATCTTTTGCTTTCATGGTGCTCATGGGATTGTGTTCTTTTTTTTTTTTTTTTTTATTTGGTTATGATTTTTATTTGATCTACATCATATAGTTTGGATGGACGATTAATAATTTTTTGACTTTATCAATAATTTCTTAACGATAAAAGTTCCTATCGTTATTCATATTTGAAGATGAATGTTTTATTTATTGGTATTGCATATGGATTATTATTAATGTAATTTTTGTTTTTTATTTTTAGTTTTACTTTATGCAGGAATTTCGTGAAGAAACCTGAATGAAAACTTACATGGAAAAGTGATAAAGAAGACTATAAATTTACATTACAAGGTAGATTGTTTTTTTTTTTAGAAATAATTGGAAATTAATCATATATTTTGTTTTTATATTTCTTTTATGTTTTTTAGATTTTTATCATAGAATTTATTTGTTTTAAAGATAACATGCTTAAAAGTAGTTAGTTGAATTATTCCTTCTATCTTATATAGAATATAGCTTTCATGTTGTGATTTGTTTAAGTAAACATTATTCCTTTATCTTTAAATAGTGTACTTGAAATGTGATAATTTCTATAGAATTCATATCCATCTTATTTATATATAAACTAAGTTTAAAATTACAATATCTTATTTTATTACCGTACCTAGAGATTATCTCCAACAATTAAATATTTAAAATATATAATATATAAATTACTTAATTTCATTAGATTACATTTGTATATGCTTTTTTTTTTTCAAATCTCAAATAAAAATATTATAATTGTATTTTATAAAATTTTATCCCGTGCATCGCACGGGTACAAAACTAGTTGAACTTAATAAAATAAAAAAAACGTTTAATATTAATTATCTACTAAAAATAAATTTATGATTTTGTACAATACATATCACCTGATTTAGCTTTAAATACAACATCATGTGATTAATATATTATTTAATTGTTGAAATGTGTTTGGGTCTGTAAAGATATATAGATATTTTATTAATTTATTTTTTAAAAAAATATTTTTTATGCTTATTATATTACTTAAAATTTTCATCAGTTTTTTAGTTTGATTTTTAATGTTAAATTAGATAATTGTTCTCGATTTTTCTTCTTAATTAAATGATAAAAGAATAGAAGTTAAGGTTTCCAAATAAATGTCGTAATTTATTTAAAATATATATTCACAATCAATTCATTAATTACTAAATTTGAACAACTCTTTAAATCAACACACTTTCATCCTATTTTTTTTTCAAACGTTTTTAAGTTAAAAAGTTTCAAATATATAGATAAGATCTATATTTAAAGTATAACTAGTACTCGCACCCGCACGATGCGCGTTTTATGATATAATATTGGCAAATATTAATTATTTCATAATATAGTGTAAGTAATTTTAGTATATAAAAGACAATATAATATTTAATAACTAAGAAAGTATAAATTTGCTTAAAATAATTCAATTCACAACAATATATTGATATTATACACATCCAATTCGCTAATCTATGATTAATACTAAAAACAAAAGTATCAATATCATTATCTTCAAATCAAAATTGAAAATTCTACCTGTAATATATAAAGTTCGTAAGTTTTTTAAAAACTTCTTTATACACAACAATTATAGTCGAAACATTTTTTTATCATCTGTGTTACAAACTAATATCTTCAGTCACTTAAATTAAATATACTAAAAAAATAAAAAAATTATGAATTAAAAATCGAATTCAATGATTTAAATTAAATACATGTGTGTGTGAGTATGTATATATAGAAACATTACACAATAAAATTAGAAATTTTACGTAGGAACTTGATGTAAGCACTGTCAATTATGTATTTTCAACCTTTTATTTCAAAATAAATTGAATTATAATTTTTTTATTAATATCGCTTAACAGATAATTATTACTTTATAAGGATCACGTAAATTAATTGATATAGCAAGACATTGATCATTACGATTTAAGCTCAACACAGAATCAAAATGTAGTAGTAGTCTACGATCATGATGATGACAATATAATTAGAAACTAAGCATATAATTTAAATAATCAGGCGAGCCATATAAATTCAAAACGTGCACTGTCATATAAAAATATACGAAGACCTAAGTGTAAAGTAAAAGACTAAAATTTTATTTGATTATGAGATATTTATAATTTAAAAAATATTTAAGATGACATATAATTCAGACTAAATACATATTATATATACATATATGTATATACACACATCTTTAATAGTGTTATATTTATTTATTAATTTATATTATTATGGTATAAATTATTCCCATGCAAATTAATATTTATTATTGAAATTATTGTTTGGATATCTATTGTTGATTTTTAATAAATTATTCAATAAAAATTAATTTAATTAAGATCGATAAAATGAGAATAAATTAATACAATTATTATATTATTAGATCAAATTGATTAAATAGTTTATTATTGAAATTATTGTTTGGATATCTATTGTTGATTTTTAATAAATTCTTCAATAAAAATTAATTTAATTAAGATCGTAAAATGAGAATAAATTAATACAATTATTATATTATTAGATCAAATTGATTAAATAGTAAAAATGCAAAATAAAAAAATTTGTTGATAGGACACTTACAAATGTTAATTTAAAAAATGCTTAGAATGACATATAATTTCACACTAAATACAGTATATATATACATATATGTATATATACTCATCTTTAATAGTGTTACACTTATTTATAAATTATATTTACATTAAATATGATACAATTATCCCCAAACAAATTATATTTATTATTGAAATTATTGTTTGAACATTATCTATTGTTGGTGTATAAGAAATTATTCAATAAAAAATAACTTAATTAGTATTAATAAAATAAGAATAAACTAATACAATATATATATATTATAAATTGAATGGATTAAATAATAAAAAATGCAAAATAAAAATATTATTGATGTGACACTTTTTTGTTGAAAAATAGTATTTTTGTAAATATCTCAAACTTTTCCTTTATTATTATAATATAGAAATATATAGATAAATTTATCTATTTACCTTTTCTTTTAATTTTCTATACAATAAATATAAATTTAAATATATTAAATATTAATATTTATGTATTTGTTTATTAATACATTTAAAATAAAAGTTATTAATGATTTCTTAAAATGGAAATATTTAATAAATTAGACATTTAATTTTGCTATTTTTGGCAGAATATTCTGCTTTTATATATAGATTTATGCTATTTTAACTAGTCGAGTTAAAATTCGTATATTATGTAGTAAGGTATCTTATAAAAATTTATTTAAAGTCATTAATTAGTCCTATAAAAGCTATTGTATTTAAAATTTCATTTATTAAGGATAATGTTTTAGTGAAAATTATTATTATGAAAAAAAAAAATGTGGCCTAACATGTGGCAAAATTATTACATAAAATGCTACATTGAAGGTATCATTTCATGCAATATCTATTATTTGTACTGATATATGCATTTAATTGTTGACTTAATTGGATTCTTATCATCTTTTATTTGATTGGATGCATTATTTTCGTACCTATATGCCTTTTGAACTCGAGATACTTCATATTTTATTTTCTCGATTATTGTAGGAATTTTTGAATTATTTTGGAGTTCATTAGACCGAGGCCCAAATGTAATGAAGATCAAAGAGAAGGCCCAATAACTGAAAAGCCCAAAAGTTTAAAGGAAAGAAATGGGCCTTTGCAAAGGAAGGCCCAAATCACTTTAAAAAGGAAAGTTTTGCCAATTTAATCCCTAAGCCACCAAGCAAGGGAGGACACACGACAGTTTTGGAGAGAGGAGGAGGGTTCCGTATATATTTTTACTTTATTCTATTTCTTTGATGGATTTGTCAACTACTTTTGTGGATCCAATCGAGATGACGATTGGCTAATTCTTCAATTTCGGTTAGCAGGGATGTTTGAACCCAATTATCTTTTTATGTTTAAATTAATCTTGTTTCTCCCTCTCAATGTTTTGATTGGAATTGATTGTGTTATCTGTGATGAATGATTTCAATTATTGATACTTGATTTAGATTTGCGACCTAGGTTAAGTGTTTGATAATTGATTGCTAGAATCTTAAATCATGAATCCTAATTGTTGTGGTTTAATTTTCAATGGTAGTAAACTAGAGGTTGCACATCTCTAGGGTAACATAATCCTAGATTATCAAATCGAGCTTGTGTATTTGGAGTCTAGTTCACCCTATCGTCTTGGTAATTAATGTGTTTAATGAATTAAATTTAGAAAGCTTATTCTAGGTTGTTCAATTAAATAGGGTTAATTAGTGATCTTATCCTAATTTAACTAATCATAAGAGACGATTCGATTTAACAGAGCTTGTTGTTAGATTAGGGGTGATAATTCCATGATAATCTGAGAGAGGGGGTAACATTGATTAAGGCGTAATTGATATTGGGGGATAATTGAACTGTTAACTGGAATGTTTTTTATCAACTGATTTCTGTTTAGTTTGTTTCCTACATCTTTAGTAATTTTTAGTTTAATTATCAATCAATCTAATAACCTCATATTTCTTGTTCCTTTGAATTTAGACATAAGTAGACATAATTGAATTGTCACTCTCCGTGGGATCGACTCCGACTTACCCTATCTACTAGTTAGTTAGGTTAGGAAGAATTTTTATTTAATTTTATCGCGTCACGACAACGCAATCAATAATTATAACTACTACATTTGCACAAGTTTTCCAAGAAATACTAGTAAATTTTAAACTCCCATTAATATAAATTTACCTCATAATGAATTCATATAAAACTAATTAGGTTTTCACATTTCAGTAAAATTCAACTTATTTCATTCTATCCAAGTGGGCAATATTTGAAGTGCATATAATTTCTGATATGTGATGACACAATAATTTTTTAAAGATCTACAATATTTCAAGAGCTGGACTCCTGTGAGACGTCTCATGTGCGACGGCACTCGCGCATGGTCGTGCGTTGGGACACGTTCGTGTCCCAGGACACGGTCGACCGTGCGCGGGAACACATACTTATAGCACAAAAAACATACTTATAGACAAAAATCACATACTTATCTCGACCGTGTCCCAGGACACGACCGTGCGCCACAGATTGCTCTTAGTTTTCACGCGAGGCACGGTCTGTCCCAGGGCACGATCGTGGGCGAGAAAAAAAAATCACATACTTATAGTGAAAAATCACATACTTATTATTGAAAAATACATACTTATACACTACAGTCGCGCATGGTCGTGTCCTAGGGCACGGTCGACCGTGCGCGAGTGCCGTTGCATGTGAGACGGTTGCATATGAGTATTTGTGATATTTCAAATACCTTGTTGATGCTTTTCTTTGTTTTTTCTTCTTAATTTCCATTTTTAAGGGGAATGCATTAATTAATTATTTGTTTATACTTTATGCGATGAATGATAAATTGCTAGACAGACAAAATTACACAAACAAGTAAAGAAGCTTTGTGCGAAACAAAAGAAACCCTTTTCAAACAATTAAGAAATAAAATATAGAATTATACAAAATGTCTTTCCCATGATAAAATATTAACATAGTGTGGAATATTTACTTATACCAAAATATATATTTTTCTTCTTAAAAGAATTTTTAACAAAAATTGTCTAAGACTATATAAAAATACAGTCTGATACAATGAGTTATCATTTAATAATATATACTCTCACCGTCCCAGTTGAAGTTACCTACTTGCTATTTCGGTTTGTCCCAATCTAATTTGTCAGTCTATAAATGACAAATAAATTATAAAGTAAAAAGTGTAAAAAACATTTTTTTAATCAAAAAGTAAGCAAGAAGTAAAAGTCAACTGTATTTTCTTAATCTCCATGCCCGGTCAAAGTAGGTAACTTCGACCTGGACGGAGGGAGTATAAGATTTAGATAAAAACATAATTATAATTGTACCAAATTTAGTTAGAATTACAGGTTATCAGTTATGGCTTATGGGCTCAAAAAGGTATGAAAAACAAAAGAAGAAAAGGCTTGACAAGACAAGGACTTGAGCAGTTAAACTTATTCAAAAATCATAGTAATATCTAAAGACAAAATGTAACCAAGTATTAATTTTTCTTATTTAATTTCCCCCAATTCCATACATCCATTTGTGTATTGTCTATTTCCCAGAAAATGACACTATTTTGTTTGTTCTTTTCCATTTCTACCCCTAACCCCAAACACTCACTTCACACGGTATCAAGGTCAAGTAGGGTATTTTTGGATCTTCAAGTGGTAGTTTTTACTATTTGTGGAGTAAAAGTATTAACCACATGGTATATTTATTAATTTACACACACATTTTACCAAGGATTTTCTCATTGAGCCTCCTTTTGATATTACTCTATATTATTTGAATGTCCTGGTTTCTGCACTTACATGTTTCCTCTAATATTTATGGACTGAGAAGGAAGTATTTTGTGAGACGAGACTACATGCTACTCATTTATCATATCATTTTTCACAAATTCACATGAATTGTGAGTATAAATCATATGTATTGAGTCGTTGTATGGAAGACAATCTATAAGGTGAGGCAGTTGTCAGGATAGTCAAACTCCTTGTTATAAAAGAATTTGCTGAAAACCGAATGTTACTTAATCTCAATCTTTCTCGATGAATTTTTTTTAAATAAAAAAAACCAAGATTTTATTCCTAATCACCCTCGTAATATAATTTTTGGAGCCTGTTTCTTATACTCCAGTAATTTTAAAATAGTTTTAAGAGAACAATTATAATTCGTAATAAAATGATTGTATTGCCCAATATTTAATAACCATAACTAACATATAATATTAAATAGGGTTGACTTCCTTGTCCAATCTATCATGAGATTTTTTAATTCTACATGCATCCTGGTTTTATTTTTTCCAATCGCAATTTGTAATATATGTTTTGTTCAACTTTGTAATATCCGACAACATTTTATGGCGAGAAAGAGCCCAAGTAATTTTTACGCGTTTACTGATGATTATTTTCGACATTTACACTTTTAACACACATAAAATTCAGTTATTTCATAGGTAAACGCCCCTCTTTTTTTTTTTTTTTCCTTCTAATTTTGGGAATTGAATCCTCTATTCCAAACCATGTTTCATCTTATGTTTCATTATTTTTATTAGATGACAAATATATATTGATGATGTCATATTTTACACATGGCATGTTGAAATTATATCGGAATACCAGATGAAACACGGTTTGCAATAGAAGATCCTGATTGCTAATTTTGAACCTCGCCATCACCACTCACTTATTCTAACAATTTACAGAAGAAATAAGAAAAAACAATTAAGGCTAAATTCGATTTTGATAGAGTTAATAACCTAAAACATGACGAAAATAACCCTCATTAGATCATGTGGACTCTATCACCAAAAAATATTGTCTGAGATTGCAAAAGTGAACATAGCATAAATTATGTTTGGGAAAAAATAAAATTTAGAATGCAAAATTAAAGAATGTTGATAGTATAAATTGGAAAATAAAATGAACCCTATTAAATAAAACTTCAATACCATAGAAACAAGATAGGGATAAAGTTGGAAACAGATCATCTAACTCTTCTTAAAAAATGTAAAATTAAATTGAAACAAGTTCAATTTTTTGAAACCAGAATTATTTTATGATGAATGCAATTATTAATAAAGTTGTGTGTGTTTGTGCACTTAATAATGAAAATGGCATCGGGGGCAGAAGTGCGAATTAAGTAACAGTAGAGAGCGAGAGTTCATTAATGGATTCACGTTTTTCGGTGCCACATTGTTCGATGCTTCACCACTCAGCTCCCTCATCTCTCCTCCTCTTCCCTTCCCTCTACTTGTCGCGGATTCCATCGCTTCTCTAGTGGGCACCAAGTGTTCGACGAAATGCCTGAGCGATGCTTTCACTCATTACCAGCCAAACCCAAATCCCAAAGCCCCACTCCCCATGCCCGCCTTTGAACGGTCGTCTTGTCTCATCTTTGTTTCTCGGGTGTAGTTCCAAGAAAAGGGATAGGCTTTACAAGAAAGCTTCTGTTCTGGGTCGGTTCGGTTTGGCTGAGGTGAGGGGGGCGCCCAAGTCTGGGAGAAATATTGATAATTCTTGGTGCTGTTGCTGTACGCAAAGTGAAGGGGACATAGAATTGGAGGCGGAGATATTGGATTTCATGGCGAAGTCGGAGAAGCCTACGATGTTTCCCACCAAGGACGAGTTGTTGGGAGCTGGAAGATTGGATTTGGTGGAGGCTATAAAGAAGATAGGCGGGTGGTATTCACTCGGTTGGTCCGAAGAAAATGTGGGTGATAATGTCGAGGAAGCAATGGATTTTGATATTGTGGAGTTCCAAAAGAGAGTCGAGAGTTGTGAAGAGAGCGTTTCTTCGAGAGAACAATATGATGGGAGTTTTCTTGGGGATGATAAAGAAGATTGCTTATCTTCTGTTGCAAATTTTAGTTCTGAAAATTTGGATCATCTGCAGTTATATTCTTCCGCTTCCTTGAGTAGACCACTGTGAGGTTCTTGTTCTGAGAATTTCTGGATAACATGTTATCTGTTCATTTTTGTTTTATTGACCGTTATTGTTATTTTAATCTTCTTGTCTATCAGACATTCATTTGGTAAAGTTTTTTTTTTTTTTTTGCCTCCATTGTCATCTATAGAATAGACCAACATGAACATAGAAAAGAATATCTTGTAGAGTTCTTGAATTATCCCAATCATTTACAGTAGCTCGATGTTAAACAGCCATATAATCTAGGTGGCAACTTAGGAAAATGGAGAATGCTTTATATGTGAACATATATCCGTTTAAATTCGTTTTGTGATAACAGTAACTTAATTGAAGTTTGTTCTCTGGGAAGTATTGAGATTTTTTCTTTCTGGTTTAGACAAAGTGTGGCTAATGAAGATTCAGGGATTGATGGTATATTGAGTAGATTGGAGAAGCAGAGGAATAGTGATTTTGGAATCAATTTAGGGAAAAATGGATCTGAAGATCAATCCAAAAGTAAAGATGAGGGAGACAATAAGCATTTTGATGCCTCTTCAGGTGTTGGTAAGTATGTTATGCTGAATAGTAGTTCTATATAGTGATTCAGGATTCGAGTGTATTTCTCTGTGAAGATTTGGTTTGCATGTCTTTCGTTTTCCATAGGAATAATGAGGCACACTTTAAGCTATTCACTTAACCTGATTGCCCATTCAGGCATATAATAATTTGGGATTTGTCATTTCTGAATTGTAGAAGGCAGGATTGACCTTGAAGAAAACGGTAGAGTCATGCCTGCTTACCACAACAAAGGTACGTTGGACTCCTCTGGTGGCAATATTAGACATTACACTGAACCAGAAACTTGGAGAACTTGGAGCGATCGTCGAGCAGGATTCCAACATGCTGAGTTTGAAGGTGCTAAATCTTGCTAGAAACAAGGTCTTTTTGGGTTTCAATACTTTATCTCTGTTTTAAACTCTGAAATATGCAGCTGGAGAAATATGTTTTGGACAAAATTTGGTGGGTACTGACAAAGAAAGTTACGATGATGGAATAACTGTAACAACTAAAGAACATCCTGAAGATTGGGACCAACTTAAAGAGATCAATTACAATGAAATACAAACTCGTCTTCAGCATCTAGAATCTGAGCTTACCTCAGCTCTTCATTCCTTGAGATCTAAAAGGGAGGATAGCTTTTCAGAAGAGGTGTCAACAGCCACAGTTTCTGTAAGTTTCACTTTCCTCTTTAATATTTACCTGCACTGGTCCTCCTACTATGAATTAGTTCATTTGCAATTATCAATTAACCAGAAAACAAACTTCATGTGAAGTCATATATGTACTCCAATATTTTTATCTCAATTGAACAATGTTATGAACAAGAGTTGATCCCTTGGACCTAAATTTTCTAATAGTTAAACGTGTCTGGAATATTTTTGGATCTCTTTTTCATTGAGGCACATATTTTGTTTGCCAGGTAACTGGAACTACCGATTCGCAGAACCTTTCTGATGCATTGGAGTTCCAAGAGAATGAGTTCATGAGTGCCAAGGAGAGGTTGAGATCAATAAGAGCCAAGCTGGCTGTAATAGAGGGGAAAATGGCATTAGCGATAATGTATGCTTCCTAATTCATCTATCTGTATCAAGCCATTGAATAGCTCCTTTCTAATATCAATCATCACGTCCTTGATGTTTTCTCACAGTGATGCTCAAAAGATAGTGGAACTGAAGAAGAAGCGGATAGATGATGCCCATAAAGCTTTGAAACTTCTTCGAACCACCTGCATTGTGTGGCCTAGTTCAGCTTCGGAGGTTCTATTGGCAGGCTCTTTTGATGGCTGGACAACTCAGGTTAGATATTCCTATGGTTGTTGTATGTCTCTTTAATTTCTTGCTTAAGTTTGGTTCCTCATGGCATGCAAGCTTTAATTAGGTCAAGTGTAGGCATCATTTTGCTCTAGCTCCTCAGTTCTGTGATTGGGATCTTATAAAATGCTTCGCCAAACTTGAATGAACACATACTTATGTCTATCACTTTCATTTGTAACGAAGCTCTTGGAGGACTATATATCTGATGTGCATGGTTGCAAAGTGTCATGCTAGATTCATTTTACTTGATTCTGTTATTATATTTGAGGGGGATTTGCCACTGACTTTAAGAAAGAGATTCTGCATCTTATCTATTGCAGAGAAGGATGGAGAAATCGAAGACGGGCATCTTTTCTGTAAGCTTGAAGCTGTATCCTGGTAGATATGAGGTTAGGTTGATAGCTTCCTTGACTACTTCACCATGTTTACTAGTGTTAAACAACTAAGGTTTCCCATAATCTTGCAGATCAAGTTTATAGTTGATGGGAAATGGAAAATTGATCCTTTGCGCCCCGTCATCAACAACAATGGATATGAAAATAACCTTTTAATTGTTCCATGAATGCTCAAGTGTGCACATCAAAGGTGACAAGAGAAGAACTGAAGGAGCAATGTGTATCAGAAGAAGTAAGCTGTAGGAAATTCGTTTTCATTCTTTCCAGTAAATCACCAAGAAGTTACTTCTAGAATCTTAACTTTGCCTTGCCTCGTATCGTATGTTGGCTTGTAAGAATCATACAAACTCATCAAAAGGTATCTTGGCTAAGCACTTACTGGTCAAAATTTCTAACTTTGCATACATTTGTCAAGTTAATTGCATAAACAGTTACCAATGGATCATAAACCTCGACTAAGATACTCTCACGTTGTGATTTTCCTACTATCGCGTTTGAGACCTTGTATCATATGTCCTCAAAACGAAGGAAAATCCACTGCCACAATAAACATTTGAAGTAGCAAGGTTTGCAGCAAATCTATGGCCTAAACTCACCACCTGGGGGGAAGTTCGATCGCTTGTATCCCCCAAGCCAAGCTGACCATGTTCTCCCCAGCCCCATGTCATTATTGACCCATCATCTGGACAATTGATAACCAATGTATGTTAAGAGCACTCGATATGTTTAATATGCAATAACATGCGCGATTTCTTGCCTGTTACTAAGGCCGAGTGTTCTGCTCCTGCAGCAATCTGTTGCACATTCATAAAAACAGGAATTATCTGCATGATACCTTCATTTGGCTTCCCTATAAAGAGCAAAATGAGAACCATTATTAACCACAAGTATTTCTGAAATTGAACTGAGCAGAAAGATAAGTCTGTGTTTCCTGCATTACCTGATATGTCACTCATTGACAATGTTTTTTGTGGATCACCAAGCACTCCATGACGTTCACCACCAAGCATGAACGCATCCCCTTCTCCTGTACACAGCACCAAATAACTAATCCGATTGCACGTTTGTGAGAGAAGAAAGCCGAATTAGAACATTAAGAATTCATACTTGTCAAAAGTAGAGCATGGTTCCACCCTAGAGCAACTTCATTGACTGAAAAAACTGCATCCAGACGACGAGGAATGCATGCATCCGAAGCAGAACCAAACCCCCTTCCCCATGTATACAGGCTCCCCTCAGCTAATGATTAACCAAAATAACCAAATCACTCGAGGGGAATAATGTCATTTCATGTGTTTATGATTGTCAGCACTCAAAAGCATGCTTCTTGATCACTTAAACTCAGGCTTTCAAAGGCAGTACTTGGATAATGGTGTACTCACCAGATAATGCTGCACTGTGATCTCCATTTGCAGTAATGTCGATGATTTTGAGATTTGGCAACCCCACAGTGATCTGAGGAAGATTAATCGATTTAACTTTGTCAGCGGATATACCCAGCTGACCGCGCTTTCCAGACCCAAAGGTGTAAACATGATTTTCCACATTACCTGCACCATACAAATTATGTATCTATCTGTGTGGTGAGTTGCCATTTCAATGTAGGTCTAGACTACTAATGAGGTCAGGTGTTGGAAGACAAATATCCCAACTCTAAATATTGTTTATTGTCACTCCTCTTACATTGCTGTGTTCAATCTAATTATAATCAAGGAATAACTCTTCTATCCTTTACCAAGAGATAGGCAACAAAGGGCAGTTACCTCTGAGCAACACTAGCGAATGGCGCATTCCACAAGCAACACGCTCAACGGGCTTGGATGCAAAATAGGAAACTTCGACTGGACAACATTGTGAACTGTAATCACCATGGCCAAGTTGGCCAAAAGAGCCATCCCCACAGGTGAATATGGCACCATTCTCTGCACAGTAGCAATCAGTTCAGCAGCAACTCACGAGAAATGAATGAATCGATCTAAGGATCAATAGAAGAATACAAGAAAGGCAAACAAGTTACAGAAGCCCAGCAAAGGGTACAAGCTTTTGCCTATAAGAGATATATAAAGAAGTTAAAAAGCTTCAACCTTGTTCATCATCAATCAGCCACGAGCACCAAATTTATCATGAAATTTTCAGCAAAGAAATGCTAAACCTACTTCTAAATGTGGAACATTTGGACTATTATATCACATCCTAAAGAGTTGGACAATGCTAAATCTGACCGGTAACCTTCATAGCTTGCGGTTTCAAGCTAAGTTAAAAGCCCTCTTCAATCACAACACAATTCCAACTAAACAACTCAAGAATCACTTAAAGCAAAGCAGCAATGACTGGAAATTGAAACAAGATGAAATCAGAATCTTGGAAGAAGGGAAAAACGAAGAACCTGAGACAAATGCAGAGTGATTCCACCCAGCAGAAACACGAGTAATGACAACACCTTCCAAGCCCTCAACGATCTTGGGTTGTAAGCAGTTAACCATTTCACGGAGGCCCAATTGGCCAGAGGTCCCCCTACCCCACGTCAGCACTCTCCCACCTGCACAGGATCACAGCCCATCAAGAAATACACACACTGAAACCCTAAAGTGCGTGTCTTTGGATAGTGTACCGGGAGCGACGGCGATGACATGGGCGCCGCCGCAAGAGAGAGAAGTGATGGGCCCAAAGGAGGAGAGAGAGAGAAGCAGTTGTGGGCTCTGCTCATCCTGAAGCCTGCCCGTTGCTAGCTGCCCGTCGGTGCCCGCTCCCCAGCTCCATATTTCTTGCTGTACTTCATCGTCTTCTTCCATTCGATTGTAAACCAGGCGTCTCCTCACCAACACCTGAAATGGTTATCTCGAATTTTATTTGAATTTCTTTTGTTTTTATGCTAAACAAATAGGATTATTTAAGTCTTTTTTCACACAAAACTAAAAGTTGAAATAACCAATAACCATATCTGAAATCTTTCTCAGTTCCTTGTTTACGATCAAACATTGCACCAATTAATTTATTCTTCCATATCACAAGTCACAACCAAATCGCAGAGTTTCATAGAGTATATCGACGGTTGACTCATTTCTAGACGATCTTTGAGTTTTCTTACAGATACACTAAACCTCGAAGAATCCCCTCAACTTTTGTTTATTATGCCCTATAATCTTGTTCTTATCCTACATTTTATCACCACCCATTGAACAAATCTCACCTTTGCAGAAAACCAACAAACAAGAAAGTCAGTTTTCTCTCAGAACATGTAGAGGCAGCTGTGTACAATTCTCCACTTCCAAACTTCATACTCATCAATGGCTTCTATTTTGTACTCACCAGGCTCCTTCAACAACCTCTCAATTCAAACGCCATGGAATCCCTCTCTCAGCTCCGACAATCCAGTTTCTTTCATTTCAACAGAAACCAACCGTCACAAGGCCCCACTCTCTGCTCTCTTTGACGAATCCGGGCTATCCCCAAATCACGGTGACAAGATCTTTGTCAGATGATTTTCTTACAACCAGTGAAAAGAATGTATCTTGGGCGGAGAGAAAACCGGTGAAGTTCCTCATGTGGGTTGTGTTGTGGGCATCTCTGTCCATTGGTTTGCATGCATTGTCAGGGAATATTGCTAGAGCTGCTGCAACTGATGCTTCTGATTCTATAAGGACTTCATTCTTTGGTGTAAAGGTGGCTAATGCTTTGCGGGCTTTGGGCTGGCCCGATGAAGCTGTTGTCATTGCCTTGGCTACACTGCCAGTGGTGGAGCTTCGTGGGGCTATTCCTGTTGGTTATTGGTTGCAACTCACCCCTATAAAGCTAACCCTCTTGTCTATTCTTGGGTTAGTCTCCTATCTCTCTTCTGCCTAAATTTTTTAGTATCTTTAGTCCTTAGTTTGTATCTTTACTAGTTACTTGTTTCTGCTATTGAAATGATGAATTTTTACCTGTTATAAAATGGGTGGTGACACTAAGAAACATGATCCATTGTTGGAGCTAATATCATGTTTCAAAGAGTTTAGATGCTTAGGTTTCTCTAACTTGTACGCATATTTATATTCTGAGTGAATCTGATCTCGTTAAATTTATAGATGATGCAATTTTAGCCCATAGTTTAAAGAACTTTAGCATGGTTGTTTACTCATTCTGAATCAAGGGTTATATATCAGTAGCTAATCATGACTGTTACTGAACATGAACAACATTATGTAGCCTTCATTGACAGTTATTTGTTAATAGTTACGACAGTTGGAACAATTGCTATTATTGGATATCCCTTTGAAGTTTCGATTTTTTCCTCGTGCTGCAATGACAGGAACATGATTCCGGTACCCTTTATCATACTCTACCTGAAAAAGGTTGCGACTTTTCTCACTGGAAAGAACAAAACGGCTTCAAGATTTCTGGACATGTTATTTGAGAGGGCTAAACAGAAGGCAGATCCAGTCAAAGAATTTCAATGGCTTGGTCTAATGCTATTTGTAGCAGTGCCATTCCCTGGAACTGGAACGTGGACCGGAGCCTTCATTGCATCGATATTGGACATGCCATTCTGGCCAGCTGTCTCGGCCAATTTTTTCGGGGTCGTATTGGCTGGCCTTCTGGTAAACTTACTGGTTAACCTTGGTCTTAAGTATGCTCTTCTAACTGGTGTTGTTCTATTTGTTATTTCTACATTCATGTGGAGTGTCCTACGTAGTCTCAAGAACTCGTTCGCGATCAGATAAAGTAGAAACGATGTACTTCACAACTAAACTACTTGTATATTGTCATTTTAACTGAATGCTTGCTATATTTACCAACTAGATAACCAGCAATGGAAATGAATGAAGTCGGAATACAAAATGTAATACAATTTGGAACATGAGATTTCATGGATGTTAAAGACTTGTACATCAAAAGTGAAGTGGAGCTTTTGCCATCCCATTGTGAAGAGCACACAATACAATGTGGCCCTTTAAGCATAAGGAAATGTGTTTTCAAGCATTTATAATTGGATTTAAACAGGTAGAATTCTGTTACAACATATTGTTGATTGTTGAACATTAGTTGTCCTTGTGATTGCTTCATCTCCTGCCTGTTATGTCTATATCTGTTCTTGGATTTAATGCTTTGAGTTTATTAGCAGAAGGGTCTAGAAACTTGTACAAAATCTTCCAAATATTCCACATTAATCTGCATCTTCACTTACTTCTGCCTCAGACTATGAGTACAATTTTTATTATACTGCAAGTTGTGGAAATTTGCAGCTCAATTGTAAAATCAAAGTCAAAGTGTGTTCTTAGCCAAGTTAGAAGTGTATAAAGTTTTAGGGCAAATAATTTTTTATATCCATTATGTTTTTTTCAGACAAGTCTTGATCAAGATAAAATTCTCACACATCAGGTTCTTGATTCCATTGAGGCTCAATCTTTTGTTCTTATGTGTACAAGGGAAAATACCAACTTGCACATGTTCTAATTTATAAGATATGTGACATATATTATATCATGAAAATATAAATTGTCAATTTTTGATAATTCTTTGAATGTGTCACATGGGTCGGGCTTTTCAGTTCTATTACTTGATTTTGAATTTAAACCATGATTTTATTTTTATAACCTTCCAAAGCAATTAAAAAACAAGGGTCTTAGCCAAATATTTCTTGTCGTCATCTCATAACACCAGATATTTAGTCCATTAGTTTCATACATCAGATTCTGTTCTTGAATTCACGTATTATATTTAGAAATATATGATTAAGAAAAGTATACTTGCAAATATAGCATAAAGTTTAAAGAAGATGTGACAAGAAAAATTGAAAAATATACATACAATGTGTGTGTGTATATATGTTGAGTATGAGCACATTCTAAACATTGTATGATGAAAATGGCAACTACTACTTGTCTACGAAAATTGTTAAGACATCATGGGCCTCCCATGCTCCTCAACACCTCTTCCAATTTTGTCTTTCTTCTCCTATTTATTTATATTCATATATGTGAACTTGATTGAAAAATAATACTATTTAAATCGATACAACTATATTATGTAACCCTTCTAAATCATAGGATTACATAATATGTCCATATCATTTAACATACAATACAAAACCGACTAATTTTACTCTTTTCAACAGAACAATTTTATCAACTTCTCTGAGTTATGGTAAAAAAAAAATCTACCTTTTATAAGAATCCCTCATGTAAAACATGATATTTTAGTCACCCAACCTCATGAATTTATAGAAATAAATTTGGCTTATCAACAATGGGGTTTCAATATTTTAATGCTTAAAAAGAGAGAGATGGGGAAGTGGGCCCCAGAGGAGTAGGAAAATAGAGGCCCAATATTGACAGAGTCCAAGAGATTGGGGCCCAATGAAATAAGAATAGAGTATATCACCTTCCTGCATTTACGTTCTTATCTGCATCTGCCTCGTAGACTGTCAGACACGTTGCAGGCCCAGACACCATTAAGGGCCCTGACCTGGGCCCACGGCCCGACCAGTACGTTTCTGCAGCAACCCATCTTTGACGCTTACTTGCTTTTACACCACACGTGTGTACACTCATACGGACACGTGCCCTCCATCCATTCGCTCTCCTCCGTAGATTTTTTTCCACTTCTATTACTATTAAAGTACGGTGCGCGATTTATTATTTATTATGACAAATACAATTAATAATATAATAAAATTATTATATTAAAATATTACTCATAAGATTTTATTATTTTTTAGATTTGTAAAAAATTCTTATTTTTTTAATGATGATGACGACAATAACAAAAACAATAATAATAATAGTTTTGTATTTGTGTGCTTTAATTATAAGTGATTAATTATATTTGTTAATATATATGTTCTATTCATATTTTTGTTCATTTATATCTTAGAATTATATGTAATAATTTGTAAATAATTTACTACATTTTTTTAGATGGATTTATTTTACAAACACTGTATTTATTCAAAAACTTAGTTTATATTTAAAAAATTTAGGTTTCAAATTCATTTTACATTTAAAACAATATTTTTTTTTTAGAATTTTGAAACCATTTTAAAATATTTTTTCTTATAGTTATATCTTACACAATTAGTATTGCATATATGTTTGAATTTATTTTTAAATGTTATTTGTGGTTTTTTTTTAGATTAACCTCACAACATTATTAGATTATTATTGGTTTTACTTTCAAATTTAATTATTATTTTTAATAATTTTATAATAGTTTTTAAACTTTTAAACATTTTACAGCCCTTCATAAAATGAAATTTAGCTTTTAGACCTATTTTTCACATTTATATATTAAAATTATAGAATAATTTTCAAATTTAAATTTTTGACAATGTTTAAATTTCATTATTTTCAGATTTTTAAAACATAATCATATAATAATATCATCCAAAATAATTTCCTCTATTTCATTTTACCTCTATATTAAATTAAAAGACTACTTATTATATTTAATATATATATGAAGCTTGTTCTATAAGATTCTCAAAAGTTTTTAGTTTTTTTTTCCACAATTTTTCTATTGGTCAATGACAAATCAGTAATTATGTCCAATTTTACAATTGAGTGGCAAATCACTAAATATGTCAAACTTTTCTTGTTTTAAATATAGTATAGATTGAATTAATTCATTTATGTCTTCAACTATTTATTCATTTTCAGTTTTGGATTAATCTTCTTATTTATTGTTTTATTCATCTCAATTTTTTATTTTTATTTTTTTTGATAATTTAGTCACTTACAACATTTTGTTGTTATTAGGGGAGAAATTGCATTAACAATGTTTTATTTTTTGGAAATATAAAAAGGAATGTGATTGGTGATTTATTTGACTGTATGCATGGTGAGCTGCAGCATTGCATATATAGTATCAATTGCACTTATGTTGCAGTTACAATTAACACATCTTGAGTCCATATTTTTATAACAATATATGTAATTTTATTGGAATGTTTTTAAAAAACCAACTATACATTAATATCATCAATTTAAATGACTTAATCGCCTTTGATTTTCTTAAACTTAGGAATGTATATATCAATTCAATTCAATTTCTCCATGTTGATTATTATTTAAGCAAGATTTTCAAAATTTCTTTTATGAAATATGAGTGCTTGACATTTATGCATTAATTAATACCCAATCTACCCTAACGTGACTTATCACTCCATCCCACCTGCCATGTCCCTTTCTCTTTCTCTCTCTAACCTCAACTGGATCTTAGCTAACTCATGGCTTTCCAATTTTTATTACAGTTTAATGTTGACACTTGGTTTGATCTGCCTACATAGATTCTATCCTTAAAACATAATTTGGATGAAGTCATTTTGTTAGTAGTTGATACTATTCTTGATCCATGATAGCTAATTTGGATAGATTTGAAGCCAATTGGATCATATTTCACTTTGTTTCAAAGCAATCCATTAATTGATCCAAATTCTGGACAGATAGATGAACAGTGTTTTTATGAATGAGTGTATCATGTTGTCCTAACCAAGATTAAAATTAGTTAACAATTATAAAGCCCATAAATAAATGGACACATGTAAGTAAAGACACTGTTGATGAGGATGATGTTTATATAGGTTTTGATGGGTTATAAATACACAGTACTTCAAGAAATCTTAATAAATTCATTAAAACAAAATATCAGCATCTGTGGTGACCCAAATTGTACCTAAATTTCAAAAGATATGGAAGAACATTGTAGTGAACCCTTTTCTAAATCTTGGACTTTTCTCACCATAATCCCCACTTTTCTTCCTTACTTCCCTTTTCTAACTCTTCTTGTCTTCTATTTTTATGTTGCCATTTTAACTTTTTGGTTTTTATTAAATACTTTGAACAATTTATGTTTGATATGGAGTAAGATAAAAATGAATTGTTCAAATTAAATTATTGAAAAGAAATGAAGGGTAAGTTGTGGTTAAAATAAAATGTAAAAACTCCACAACCACAAATAGCAAGAAATGACTGCATCTTTTATTTTACTAAAATTGAGTATGTCTCTGTTTTCAATTCAAGAAGCATCAAACAAGCACTACAATAAGTAATATATCACAATTATTTGAGTATATACTAGTGTGATCTTATGTTAAATCAATTCACCTCAGATTTTCAACCATGTTTTCTTGCAAGAAAAAGCAAAAGCTTCATTATTGATCCTCAAACCTTTACACAAGGATTGTGGCAAATCACAAGACTAGAATGCAAACCAAAAACCAATATTCATGGCAATCTCTAAACTCAATATTGCCAGAACCATGTGCCCTGATCTTGAACAGGGAATCCAAGATTGCAAGAATTTGGCTGCAAATCATCAAAGCATTCAATCTCAAGCTTTGGAAAGCAGGTGGTGGGCAGAAAGCCCCTGCTTAGACTGTCATCTTCATCCTGAGAAAAATCAGACTCAAAAACATGTGAAGAATTAGCAGGCTCCAATGAAGCTGAATGATTCCCATCTGTATAATGTGGGCTGTCTGAATCGAAAACGTCACTCTTCACTGAGCTTGACCCGTCTTCTTGCTTGCAATCCACCATGGCTGCAAGATTGGCAGCACAATCTTCAGACAAGATCTGCTCCTTTGGATGTAAATCCAATGGACTAATAGGATCACATTGCTCGTGTTTTCTCTTTCCTTTCAACTTATCTGTCAGCAAATCCACCTATTGAGCAAGAGACCCTTGTAAGAAACGGTTGATACAAGTTGTAAGAATTTTTATTTGTTTCTCAAGTTATATATACCTCATTCTTCATTTTCTCATTCTCCTTGAAAAGATTGTCGTAATCTAGCTTGAGTTTATCGTAGCTAGCTTTCAGGGAGTCGTATTCTTTCTCAAGAACCTTGGTTTTGAACCTGGCTCGTCGATTTTGGAACCAGATTGCAACTTGTCTAGGTTGCAGGCCAAGTTGTTTAGCAAGCTGAACTTTTCTCTCAGGTTCAAGCTTGTTCTCCACCTCGAAGCTCTTTTCAAGAAACTGGACTTGATCAGGTGAAAGTCGCCGTTTCTTCTCCGGTTGGTGGAAGCAGCCATCGTAGCCGTCACTGCAACTTTCCGATTTGGAATCAATCTGTGTGAAGAATGGCTTCTCAGTGTTGGTTTCTCCTCTGACATCCTCGAAGCTCACCATGGATGCAGAGCCTGGAAACAGAAGAGTCATAGAATATGATGCTCAGTTCGCAATCACAAACTTGTGATAATTAATAGTTCATCATTGGATCCTAGTGTGGAACAGTTAATACCGGAAAGCTACTTTCCATTGACGCAATAAACCAAACAGAAGAAAGTCATTGCTCAAAAGCAACAATCACAACCTTTAAGCAAGTGAAATCACAAAGCAGACAAGAAAAGCAATCAAGAAACACCAATCAAACAAGAATGAGAGAATACCATTAAAAGAAGGGGAAGATTTTGGAGCCCAGAGAGAATCAAGAACCTCAGAAGAGCAAGGAAGCCTTTCGTTCTTCAACAAAGCATTCGCCATACGGGAATCGTCATAAACCCCTCCACCCTCCATAACTTTGTGCTGGAAAAAGACTGAATTTTTATAGGGAAATCTCAAAGGGATATTACTTTTATGGAAAAGCTCGAGTGAAGTGAAGAATTCAAGACTTATGACGAAAGAAAGTGGTGTTGAGCATAATGTTGATAGGGGAATTGTAAGAGCAGCGGGGGCTCAGACCCATCACTCAGCAGAGCGAGATGAGAGAGAAAGGCTGATGTTTTGAAGAAAACTATGCAGAGAGGAGAGAGAGAGAGAGAGAGAGTGAGAGTGAGAGAGAGAGAGACTCTTGGGTATGGGAAGAGGACTTGATGGGATTATAACAATGCTCGTTACTTGTTGGCTTGAAACTCATATGAGTCATTTTACTAAATCACCCTTCTTCTTAATTTCCTCAATTTTCATCATCATAATCATTAGTTTTCTATTTCCACTCTATTTCTCAATAGAGATGATAATTTTTTCTTGACATTATATAATTTATAAACACACAAACAAAATCTTTGATCAAATTTATCTGATAAGGATTTTTCGTGTTGTGTTTGTGTTTGATCATTATCGTGTTCAAAAAAATTACTAACAATTTTTTAAAGAAATGTAGCACCTGTATTTATACAATTAATTCTTACGATGTACTACCTTCATCCTAAAATAAATGACGTTTTAGCCTTTTGCACATATATTAAAAAATGTGATAAAAAGTCTAATCTACCTCTATTTATGTTTAATTAATGAGGAGTTTTTATCTCTTTAACATATTTAATTTGAGATAAGTAAATATGGTATATTGCATGTAAATATGCTTTGAAATACGAAAACGACAATTATTTTGAGAGATTTTAGTTGCTAAAATGTCATTTATTTTGGGATGGAGGTAGTAGCAGTTATGATTAATGAATTTTAATATATAGTTAGAGTTGAATAAGGATATAAAAAAGGAAGAGAAGTGAGGGGTAAAAGAGTAAAAGCGCAAATGAAAGAGAAAGAAGAGATGAGGAGGAGAGGATGAAAACAAAGGCAACATGTCCAATCAGTCACTATCCATGGGCACCTCTGGAATTTAGGGATACTTTTTTTTTTTGTTTGATGACTCACCCCCCAACCCTACCCCCTCTCACTAAATTTTAACACCAGCTCTCTGTGTTTTGTTGCTGTAAGAATACATATTTCCATCCTAAATATTCCGGTATTTCCGTTTTTTTACGTGATCAAAATAAAAACGAATTGTAATGATATATCTCTAATATTTTCATTTTTGGTAAAAAAATAAATGAAATATCAATAATTATTGGTTAAATATTAAATATCAATTTCGAATTTCGATATCAGTAGTTTCGGGTAAAAATTATAGGAAAATTCGTGAATATGAAGGAAATATAGGTGGAATATCGGAATATATCAAGAATATATCGGTATATGTGGGGAAATATTGATAAATATCGAGAAAATATTTGTAATTATCGGGAAAATATTGGTAAGTATCAATAAAATATATGTATCGATATTTCTAGCGAAACCGATATATCCATCGATATTTTAGTAAAATCAAGGTACCGATATATCCACCAAAATCGATATTTTCATCCGAAATCGATATTTTCATTCTTGGACATATGTATGTATTTCTCGAATTTGCAGAATTTTCGTAAAATTTAAATTCTAAATTTAGGAAATATTTATGTAAAGAGTAGGACTTGGGTGCCCCCGGGGCACGGATCTTCTTATATATATATTTTTTTTTTCTTTTTTTTTTCCCTTTCTCCATAGCCAGCTATAATACGCTGCAGGTACACCTCTTCACCCCACTTTTTTTCGTGCGCGTTTCTTTTCTTTTCGAACAAATCTTGCATTTCTTTTTCAGGGCACTCCAATTGGGAGCCATGTGTCTTCGTTATGTGAATCAATCGCTAAAGCAAGTGTTCTTGCTCTTGTTTCGACTTCACTTGTCTTCGCTTCTGATCCTGCTCTTGCATTTAAGGTGTTTGTCATCAGAGCTCAGAATTTGATGAACTCCATCATTTTTCAATCCTCCATCTCTGAGCAACAAAACCCCATGAAGCTGTTGAGTTGGGTTCACATGGTGAGAACTTTAAATACCCTGATTAATATTCTTGTCTTGAGTTCATATGAAATAGAAATAGCCTAGGAATTGAAGAGCTCATTCCAGTTTCTGTGGTGTATGCATGACTCAAATTTGAATTTGAAGTTGAAAGATGAACAAAAATTGTGGAATTAATGTAATACCATTAAGGTATTAATGTAATACCATAATGACATTTCTGTAATACCATTAAGGTATCAGTGTAATACCATAAAAGACATTTCTGTAATACCATTAAGGTATCAGCGTAATACCATAAAGACATTTCTGTAATACCATTAAGGTATCAGTGTAATACCATAAAAGACATTTCTGTAATACCATTAAGGTATCAGTGTAATACCATAAAGACATTTCTGTAATACCATTAAGGTATCAGTGTAATACCATAAAAGATATTTCTGTAATACCTATAGGGTATATGTGTAATACCAATAGAGTATAGGTGTAATACCCATCACTGAATCATTAACTAGGTAATCAGGTGTGTGTGGGGCACACACCAGACTTGCTATGGGCGCGCGTGGCGGCGCGTGGGCGCGCGTGGAGGCTGCCCACGCGTCGGGTCGGATCTGGGGGCACGGATCTAAGATCCGTACCCCGGGGTTCACAAGTTTTAGTGTTATGTAAAAAGATTAGATTGGCGTGATACACTTGCTATATGAAATAAATAAATATGAAATTCAAGTAATTAAAGATTAGTGTTGTTGACAATCAAGTCTTTATGTAAGTATTCATGTAAGAAATGGAATAATTGAACACGAAATTCGACACATTTTGTTTGAGTCATCCTAACTTTCAATAATTTTTAAAGATAAATAGGTTCAAAATTTTAAACCCTGAATTTACGAAATGCATGATATATTTAATGGGAAATTCTATTCGAACAATATATCAATTTTCTTATAATATGAAAATAGAAAATATCGTATTTTTGACCACATCATTTACTGCGACGAGATGTATGGTGGTTGGACCCAGTTAAAATGATGTCAATTACAATTAAATAGAGGTATTATTTTACTCTTGTTTAATTTGTGAAAAACATAAATAAGTTGTATTTAGTAATTAATTAATGGAGTACAAATACATCAGTCACCCTTGATTATTTTCCACAAAAGAACACACTATAAACTCAAAATAACAGAGAAGGGTAAAAGTTCAGATCAAGCTGCAGAACATTGCAAAGGCTCGAATATTAGTTTGAATTCAAGGGCAATATGGGAATATGCATTAGATTATAGTAATAAGTATTGATTTATAGATTAATGAAACATGATTGCAATTGAAAGAATAGTTTCCACTTTATCTTAAAAGAAAAGTGTGCATTCTTTTGAAGAAAAATGAATAGGGCTTTGAATAAAGTTAAGTTGTAGGTTTGAAAGCTGGGCTTGTGCTTTTGTTTCTTGAAAAATAGATTCAAAAATATTATGGAAAACGAGTCAAATCAGACACATGTTTTTACAGTGAAGTTAGAAAACAAATCCAGAAATTGAACAAAAATGTGTTTGTGAAATTGACAACTGCACTCTCAAAATCTATTCTGGATGCTTATCACTAGAATTTACAGCTCAAAATATATCATGGAAAAGGGAATTAATAGTCGAACTATTTCATTTCCATCTCATTTGTTTAAATGCTAAAAAGAATGGACAAACTTTTCCCAAGAAACTACATCGTAATTCAAACAAATATTATAGTTCAAAATTTCTCCACTATATTATGATTGTTTCGTAATGTTTATTGTCAATTATAATATCATGAGATAAATTATTTACGTTTATAAGAGGTTTTATTGTAAAACTTTGTGATATAATGTTCGTAAATATTAATTATTTCATAATATAGTGTAAGTAATTTTAGTATGTAAAAGACAATATAATATTTAATAACTAAGAAAGTATAAATTTGCTTATAATTCAATTCACAACATTATACATATTTAATTCACTAATCTATGATCTATGATTAATACTAAAAACAAAAGTATCAATATCATGATTTTCAAACCAAAATTTGAAATTATACCTGTAAAGTTTGTAAGTTTTTTCAAAACTTCTTTATACACAATAATTATAGTCGAAACATTTTTTTTTTTATCATCAATGTTACAAACTAATATCTTCAGTCACTTAAATTAAATATACTAAAAATACTAAAAACAATTATGAATTAAAAATCAAATTAAATTATTTAAATTAAATACATGTGTGTGTGTATATATATAGAAACATTACACAATAAAATTAGAAATTTTACGTAGAAACTTGATGCAAGCACTGTCAATTATATATTTTCAACCTTTTATTTCAAAATAAATTGAATTATAATTTTTTTTATTAATATCGCTTAACATCGAAGATGGCAGATAATTATCCCTTTATAAGTATCACGTAAATTAATTGATATAGCACGACATTGATCATTACAATTTAAGCTCAGCACATAATTAAAATGTAGTAGTAGTCTACGATCATGATGACGACAATATAATTAGAAACTAAGCATATAATCTAAATAATCATGTGCGTCATATAAATTCAAAACGTGCACTCTCATATAAAAATATATGAAGTCCTAAGTGTAAAATAAAAGACTAAAATTTTATTTGATTATGAGATATTTATAATTTAAAAAATATTTAAGATGGCATATAATTCAGACTAAATACATATTATATATACATATATGCATATACTATATACACACATCTTTCATAATGTTATATTTATTTATTAATTTATATTATTATGGTATATAAATATCCCCAAGCAAATTAATATTTATTATTGAAATTATTGTTTGGATATCTATTGTTGATTTTTAAGAAATTCTTCAATAAAATTAATTTAATTAAGATTGATAAAATGAGAATAAATTAATACAATATTTTTACTATTAGATCAAATGGATTAAATAGTAAAAACTGCAAAATAAAAAAAAATTGTTGATGGGACACTTACAAATATTAATTTAAAAAATACTTAGAATGACATATAATTTCACACTAAATACATTATATATATACATATATGTATATATACGCATCTTTAATAGTGTTACACTTATTTATAAATTATATTTATATTAAATATAATACAATTATCCCCAAACAAATTAATATTTATTATTGAAATTATTGTTTGAACATTATCTATTGTTGGTGTATAAGAAATTATTCAATAAAAAATAACTTAATTAGTATTAACAAAATAATAATAAACTAATACAAAATATATGTTATAAATTAAATTAAGTAAATAATAAAAAATACAAAATAAAAATACACTTGATGTGACACTTTTTTGTTGAGAAAATAGCATTTATGTAAATGTCTCAAACTTTTTCTCTATTATTATAGTATAGAAATATATAGATAAATTTATCTATTTACCTTTTCTTTTGAATTTCTATACAATAAATTGCACCGGCGCGATGCACGTTTTTTGATATAATGTTGGTAAATATTAATTATTTCATAATATAATGTAAATAATTTTAGTATATAGAATACAATATAATATTTAATAACTAAGAAAGTATAAATTTGTTTAAGATAATTCAATTCACAACAATATATTGATATTATACATATCCAATCCACTAATCTATGATTAATACTAAAAACAAAAGTATCAATATCATTATTTTCAAATCAAATTTGAAATTATACTAGTAAAGTTTGTAAGTTTTTTAAAAACCTCTTTATACACAACAATTATAGTCGAAACATTTTTTTTATCATATGTGTTACAAACTAATATCTTCAGTCACTTAAATTAAATATACTAAAAAAACTAAAAAAAATTATGAATTAAAAATCAAATTCAATTATTTAAATTAAATACATGTGTGTGTGAGTATGTATATATAGAAACATTAGTTGATATAGCAATAAAATTAGAAATTTTACGTAGGAACTTGATGCAAGCACGGTCAATTATGTATTTTCAACCTTTTATTACAAAATAAATTGAATTACAATTTCTTTTATTAATATCGCTTAACATTTATAAGTATTCACGTAAATTAATTGATATAGCAAGACATTGATCATTACAATTTAAACTCAACACAGAATCAAAATGTAGTAATAGTCTACGATCATGATGATGACAAAATAATTAGAAACTAAACATACAATTTAAATAATTAGGTGAACCATATAAATTCAAAATGTGCACTCTCATATAAAAATATACGAAGTCCCAAGTGTAAAGTAAAAGACTAAAATTTTATTTGATTATGAGATATTTATAATTTAAATAATATTTAAGATGACATATAATTTAGACTAAATACATATTTTATATACACACATCTTTAATTATTAATAGTTATATTTATTTATTTATTTATATTATTATGATATAAATTATCCTCATGCAAATTAATATTTATTATTGAAATTATTGTTTGGATATCCATTATTGATTTTTAATAAATTCTTCAATAAAAATTAATTTAATTAAGATCGATAATATGAGAATAAATTATTACAATATTTATATTATTAGATCAAATGGATTAAACAGTAAAAAATGTAAAATAAAAAATTTGTTGATGGGACACTTACAAATATTAATTTAAAAAATATTTAGAATGACATATAATTTCACACTAAAACATTATATATAACATATATGTATATATACGCATCTTTAATAGTGTTACACTTATTTATAAATTATATTTATATTAAATATAATACAATTATCCCCAAACAATTTAATATTTATTATTAAAATTATTGTTTGAACATTATCTATCGTTGGTGTATAATAAATTATTCAATAAAAATAATTTAATTAGTATTAATAAAATAAGAATAAACTAATACAATATATACTATAAATTGAATGGATTAAATAATAAAAAATGCAAAATAAAAATATTGTTGATCTGACACTTTATTGTTGAGAAAATAGTATTTCTGTAAATATGTCAAACTTTTCTTCTATTATTATAGTATAGAAATATATAGATAAATTTATCTATTTACTTTTTCTTTTGAGTTTCTATACAATAAATATAAAATTAAATGTATTAAATAATAATATTTATGTATTTGTTTATTAATAAATTTAAAATAAAAGTTATTAATGATTTCTTAAAATAGAAATACTTAATAAATGAGACATTTATCGTACAGCTATTTTTGACAGAATATTCTACTTATATATATATATATATAGATTTATAGTAAACATATAATAATATAGAAGAAATTAGTCAAATGATTGGGAAAATGCATGAAAAAAAGATAGTAAAACACTAAAAATGTATTCCGTTGCCGGGACTTGAACCCGGGTCTCTCGGGTGAGAGCCGAGTATCCTAACCAACTAGACTACAACGGATCGCTGATACTATATAAATAAAAATATATTATTTGATGTATGTAATATTACACCATACTGTTGTATCACATTTATTTAATACATACAATATTGAAATAATCAATCATAATTGCATACCAAAAATGTGATATGCGGTTAAAGATTTTTAAGTGACGTTTTGAGCACTATATTTCTATAATATGTCCTTATGGATAATGCATTTACACATTAATTGACTTGTATGTTATCCATGTTCTAAAAAAAAAGATCAAAAGAAAAATTTAATTAGTGAAAGATATATTAGAAAACTAAAATAATTTTTAATTTATGTGTTGAGTTTAACGATGACACTTGAAAAGTATAGTGGGAGTATGAAATAGGATACCAAGATCAATTAAATTGTAATAATTAAATATCATTGGTTAGAAAAACATGAACATGCTAAATCCATTTCAGGGTACTGATTATTATTTGAAGAATATAAATCTTAAATATGTATTTGTTTATATATAAATAAGAATTATGGGACAAATGACACAATTATAATAGTTAACGACATTAATTTAAATTTTAATTAAGAAAGATTAGTCACACTTGATTTGTGACAAAAAGAAAAAAAGAAATCTTGAATTGGATTACTCACATAATTCTTTAATCAATAACCAAACTACTATTTTATAATCAAAACATCCTCAGAGAAGTTTAATATATAATATTGCCCCATTTAGTCACAAAAGTCTTCATATATATCCATCAAATCATATTTAACTAACACTTTAAAATAATCCTTAATTACTGTATGAATGGCAGCTTGTACAGTTGACATTCAAAATGTGGGGTTTTAATGTGTTTTTTTGAAACAGACCATTTAACATGTATTTTTTTAAAGGAATTGCATTAAAACTTTTTAAATTAAAGTCTAAGAGCATCTCCAAGACTCCATCAGGGCGTCATCACAGTTTGATGGTGTCTATTTTCATATCCAACAGTGATTTTGTTTTCTACGTCATCTCATATTAACTGCTGGTTTTGCGTCAACTTTCCACAGGTTAGCCCTTGCGCCATCTGATTTTTTTTCTTTTTTTTTCCTATTATTTATTTATTTATTTTATTCATTTTATTTTCTTATTTTATTTTATTTTTTATTTATTTTTAGATATTCTTACTTTGTATTCATTTTTTATTATCATTATTTATTATTTATTTTATTCCTTTTCTTTTCTTATTTTATTTTATTTTTAAGTTCTTTTTTCATTATTTTTACTTTGTATTCATTTTTTTCCTTATTTTTTATATTAAGTGCTAAAATATTATATTAAATAAAATTTAAATATATATATAATTTTTTTACACTTTTAAAATAATAAAGATGAAAAATAGATTATTTAACAATAATAAAGAATATTGATAATATAAATAAAATGTTAAATAAATTAATTAATAAAGAATATTATGAAATATTCTTTTTTGGTGTAGAAAATAATGTAACCTGTTGAAGATTATGTACATTTAAATAAATTATGTACATTTATTACATAAAAATTATGTAAAATTAACAGTAAAATCTATACATTGTTGGATATGGTTGGGGATGGTCTAGGAAACTTGCAAATTTGTACAACTATTAAACATGGTAATAATGCTCTTTGACTTTCTTTAATTGCACGATACACAATAATATAGGCAGCACGTTACTTAAAAAATAGTTTTTTGGTGGATGCATTAACTTCTATTTCCTAAAAAATTTCTTTCCAAAATCTACCCAAAAAAAAAAAAGAAAAAAGAAATCACATAAAGAAAAGCAGAAAATCCATAATTGCATGAGAATATTGGCTTTAGAATCCATCTCCCATGTAAAACGAGAGTTTGTGGAAGACAAATTTAATATTAATGAAATGTAGTAATATTTATATAGTAAGTTTACATGGGACCGTCTGATGGATAATATTACATGAAATTGGTCAACCCACAAATGAGTAATTGCAAATCAGTTTGATTTATGGATAAAAAAAATCATCTCAGGAAAACTACACTTAAGACCGTCTTACAATTTTTATTTATTTAATTGTTGTTCATCGTCTTAAATTATAATTGGAAAAATAGTTTAAATTTTTTTGATCAAAAAAGTATTTAATTTATTAACCAACAGAAATGGAAAATGCTGAAGGCCCAAACAACAATAACTATAATTATCTATCAGAAGATGGGCTCTATACCGGGCTTTTCATTGGGCTTTAAGAGAAGAACAATAATTAGAGTCATGCATAATGTGCAAATTCTAAATAATTAAATATTAATACTGAAATTGTTTTTGGGAGCTTCTAGAAATTCTAACACGTACACCATAAATCTAGTCCCAAGAATGAAGCACTTCTAATTATATAATGATTGAGTAGCCCTGATAATGACCCTTAGCCTTTACACTTTTTAAACGAGTGAATAATTTATTACTTTTTATATATAGAAGATTAATTTGGTTGATTCAAAATCTACTTCTTTCCAAAAGACCCACTTATGTTACCTATATATGGAATATTGAGGCTAAAATTATTGTATTTGCAACAAAAGTGGTTCCATTTTCTGATTATTAAATTCATATAGGTTTTCTTTTACTTGCATAGCTGGACAATTATTGTATATTAAGGTAAAAAAGATTTAGCCCAATTCATTGAATTGGCTGCTCCTAATTAATAAATATATATAGAATAAGAAAAAAAATATTGTTTCATAAATATTCATATATACACTCTCAAATTAATTGGCGCAAACATTATTCTATTTATAGCAAACATTGTAATGAAAAATATAATCCATGAATTAATCACATAAATAGAAAAAATCATTATTCTATTTATAGCAAACATTGTAATAGAAATAATCCATAAATCACATAAACAGAAGGAATAATCAACGAGGCTAAGTCGAATATAATCCAACATTCCTGCCATGAAGATATGTCCGGACAAGAATTCTTCTTCTTATTATTATTATTCTTTTTTTCTTTCTAAAGAATCAAATAATTAATGAGCTATAATGAAGATATGTGGACATTCTGTAGGAACTTTTTACCTAATTATAGGAGCCACAAAAAAGAAATAACAAATCTTCAAATTCCATCCATTTGCCCCAGAGGGTGCAGACATTTATATATATATATATATATATATATATGAAAGGATTATTGTAGGTTTTATTCGTGTTACTTAGGTTTTAACTAATCAATTTTTGCCTTATATTACCCATTAGTGCACAAGAATATTATTGTAATTTTTGCATTATTTTTATATTGGAATTTGCATTCATGTCCAATAGCGTGTATTATTTTTTACAGTAAAAGAGAATATTGCATAATATTTTATAAAATTAGAAGAAAATATTTTAATTTAGTGTGAACTTTTAAAGTACTATTGAAATAAACAAGCCTTGAACTCTTAAAAAAATCCAGCGCACTGTTGAAGATATCCTCAGCACAAGCACTTCGACACATACATATATAAAAACCTAATTCCAAAATAAATTGCAAAATAAATAATTCCAAAAAGCCAATTAATAGTTATATCCTCTTTTCATCATAGTTGATCAATATCAATCATGATCATGGAACCCTGTGCTCCAAGTCGAGCTCAATTTAGAGGATCCCATTGCAACGCGTGTATCTTAGAATTTTAAAGCATCAATCCCTTATCCCACACCTCCACTTTTATACACCATAACTTATTGCATAGTCACCATTGTTTTTTAGCATATATTTTTAAACATGGTTACAAGATCACAACTACTTCTTCTTACATAGTTTACATGGCTCAATTTCGAAGAACAACATGCCATAAATGTGCTGTGGGACATCTTCAAACTTTGTTGTCCAAGTAATTTAGTCAAATGTCACTCACTCATCCTAATCTAATCCCAAACTATACCTTCTTGCCACAATTTTGCTTATTATAAGGATTTGATGCTTCCCACTTTAATTCTCTTCCCTTTTCCACCCCAAGTGGATAAAGTGTAGATATCTTGTTTATTGAGATCATTACTTTCCTTATTTGTTTCTAATTTTAGTATATATGTATTTCTTTAATTAATCATACAAGTTGTATATTTTTATTTAAATAAGTTAGGGATAGAAGAGGAGATACAATAAGAACTCTAAACTTGCGTAACCAGAGTTCCTGGTTGGTCATCACAATTATCACAATATATACCTTACAAAGGTGAGATGCTACTTGTACTAGAAGAGCGATTGTTCTTACAAGTTATATTTAAGTGTGTTATTAATAATTTATGACGAAAATGTTATAAAGGGTAAGTCAATTATATATAAAATTAATTATGATCTTTCGATCAACTGTACAAATGTACAACCTTTTACAAACTGTAAACCCTCATTCATGTCCTCAACTAACTCTATACATGTGCTAATTCTCTAAGTATCTTGTATAAAAAATTATGATCTTTCGATCAACTGTATGAATGTACAACCTTTTACAAACGGTAAACCCTCATTTATATCCTCAATTTACTCTATACATGTGCTAATTCTCTAAGTATCTCTATCACGAAAGCAGTATATATAAAATGACTCAATGAAAATTTACTCCAATTCTCGAGATCACAGATACGTACAACAATTAATTAAAAATTATAGAATACAAAATAAAACATCATAAATCTAGAAAAAGTATTAGAATTTATTCATATTATCTAAAACTCAGTATAGAATCATGACAAAAACTTATATATCCCTCGGGCACATAGAGACACGGATTTAGGTGTTATATATATGTTCTTCAGGTGTTATATATACACTCTATAAGTGTTATGTTTCCTGATGTTATAAATATACTCTACATGTATCATATGAATATAAGAGTATACATGTGATACCTGAAGAGTATATACATGATACCTGTAGAGTATATATTTTATACCATATGATGATTAATTTGGGGACACCATACCCCTGGGCCACACAAGTGTCATCATGCTAGAATCATACATATACATAAAAAAAAAATAAACAGCATGTGCTCTTATTTCCTTTCTACTCCAACTATAAAAAGGGTTTGAATCCCTGCAGTGTAGGTCCATTGTCTCAAATACCTGCCTCTTTTCTTCCACTGATCATCACTCTTCCCAAACTGCAACTCATCTCTGATTCAAACAGACAAAAACACATGGTTAGTTTCATTAATTTCTCTCTTTTTCAACCCTTTTTAATTTGCTATACATCACATTCTTGCATTAATAATCTTAAGAGCTAGCTAGTTATCACTCTTTCCAAAACTTGAATTCTCTTTCATCCCATGATTAATTGGTGTGTTTGGTGTGCAGGATATGGAGGCCCAATTAAATAACAATTGGGATGGATATGTGGATTGGAGAGGAAAGCCTGCTCTCAGAACCAAACATGGTGGCATGCGAGCTGCCTTCTTCGTCTTGGGTATTATAATAAACAAAACATTCAATCTTGATTTCTTGCATGACTGATTTGCAACTTTATATGAATCCAATGATGCAAACAAATTTGGAACATGATCATCATGTTTTGTACGAGGTTAATTTAATTGGATCATTTTGGAACTAACAGTTGTGGAGGTTTTGGAGAATTTGGCATATCTAGCCAATGCAAGCAACCTGGTGTTGTACCTTACGCAACACATGCATTTCTCGCCGGCGGAATCGGCCAATTCCGTCACCAATTTTATGGGGACGGCCTTCCTTCTGGCCCTCGCCGGCGGCTTCTTTTCCGATGCTTTTTTGACCACTTACAACGTTTACCTCATCAGTGCCATAATTGAATTCCTGGTAAGTAATTAATTAGTACTCTAGTTTTTGAGATATATATATATATATGTTTTTTTTTTGTTTTCACTAAATTTTGGTATGTTATTTGTTGGGGTTAATAATTAGTATGAATTAATGTGAACATTCTTGAAGTGGGAGTAAATTGCATTGCACGTGGGACTCAGTTCTGATCCATGTAGTAAATGTAGGCAAGAAATCCAAACAAATTAATGTTGGAAAATGTTAACCAATTAGCAACTACTTTTATATACTACTCCATATTGCACTGCACGAATCCCCTTAGGCCACCCTCACTTTGTGCATTTTTTTAGTAGTAGTTGTTTACTTATATTTCTTTTTATGATATTTACTCTTTTTTTGCAAAAAGAAGAAAAAAAAAAAAATTCACATAGTAACAATGAAGGTGAACAATGGTGAAAAATATGTAAAAGTAGGAAGTAATGAAGGTACAATGGAACGTGACAAGAATATATATATATATATATGTGTGTGTGTGTGTAGAGTGATCCTCTTTTTGGGTATAGTAACTATTGATTTTTTGACTTGTTCCCTTTTTTACCTATAGAAATACATTTATATTTGAAGTTATTTCAAGTTTTATGAGTTCAGGTAAGAAAAGATCTCCCTTGCTACGAAGGTGAGATTACCTCAACCTCCTCTTCCTTGGTCCGGGCCTACTTTTTTGGGTCGATCCTGACGTTTATTGATAGGATCGATGAGTTTGGCCCAATAATCTTTTGGCCCATTTTCCTTCTAGTCGTTCCGTTCGAATGTGGAATAACAATAATAATCCCCAACTTCAAAAACGATTTTCAAAGTGTTGATCCCTCCTTATTAAATCTTTCAATCCTCTATTCTTAGAAGGAGAAATTCCACCTTTCTAAAACGTCTATGATCCCTGCATATACTCATCACCCTTTATAAATAGAGTAGGACTTGTGTGCCCCGGGGTACGGATCCAGGATCCGTACCCCCAACCCGACCTGAATTATATATATATATATTTTTTCTTTTTTTTTTTCCATCTTCTTCTTCCTCCTCCTCTTCTTCTTCTTCTTCTTCTTCTTCTTCTTCTTCGATCCTCTTCCTTCTTCTTCTTCTTCTTCTTCTTCTTCTACTCCACTATCTTAAGCGGCGACTGAAACTGCAAATCACTCGCTATTCCAACGCATAGCATAATTTTACAGACAAATTAGCAGTAGCAAAAATTGATGCATTTCTGCAATCTGGATGTATTTTCCTCTCTTCATCCTCGCTTCTTTCCATACTTTTCTTGATTGACAGCACGTCCCCTAAATCACAAGAAATAAAACCTAAATAAACGACTACAAATCACTTCAGCAACACTAAACTGATAAGAAGTACCCCTCTTCTTCAAAAGTTACATTACATATAAATGCCGGAAAAAAATTAAACAAATAACCACACCCCGACTCATCACATATTCATTACAATAAAACATAACCATGGTTATAAATGGACAAATTTGGACTAAAAATGAAAGCCCGCTATTAAATAATCTCCCTACTTAGCTAACGCTAATAATCTTTATTTTCCTTCATTAAGCTCGAAAAATCTTGCAAAGAAGATGAGAGATGAACAAAAATTGTGGAATTAATGTAATACCATTAAGGTATTAATGTAATACCATAAAGACATTTATGTAATACCATTAAGGTATCAGTGTAATACCATAAAAGATATTTCTGTAATACCATTAAGGTATTAATGTAATACCATAAAGACATTTCTGTAATACCATTAAGGTATCAGTGTAATACCATAAAAGACATTTCTGTAATACCTATAGGGTATATGTGTAATACCAATAGAGTATAGGTGTAATACCCATCACTGAATCATCAACTAGGTAATCAGGTGTGTGTAGGGCGCACACCAGACTTGCTATGGGCGCGCGTGGAGGCGCGTGGGCGGGCGTGGAGGCTGCCCACGCGCCGGGTCGGATCTGGGGGCACGGATCTAAGATCCGTACCCCGGGGTACACAAGTTTTTACCTTATAAATATCATTTCCATTCAAATCATTTTACATCCTTTCGTCTCCATTGACATCATTTTACATTTTCCCTTTGCAAATTTTAGTGAGAAAAATACAATGAAATTATATAATCGTTGTTATATGGCCAATACTGTAACCTCACATTTAATTTTTAGATTCAATCATCAAAATTTCCAAAAAAACATTTCAGTTTAATTAATAAATAAACTGGTCGTATAATACTAAAAATGAAAATGAAAGTCGTTTGGATAATTATGAATTTTTAGATAACGATTGATAAGAAAAATGAAATAAAACATGATTATTTTGTTGTTATCTTTTATGCCACCTGTCTTTTTCTCTCTTCTTGAATACAACCAAAGTTTCGAACTTTGTGGTTTCTATTTATATATTGATGACAAAACCATGAGTTAGTATATATTAAATTATACATACCAATATGTAGTTGACCGCTGTCGTGACGCGATAAAATTAAATAAAATCCTTCCTAACCTAACTATCTAGTAGATAGGGTAAGTCGGAGTCGATCCCACGAGGAGTGAAGATTTAACTATGTCACCTATATTCAATTCAAGAAACAGAAGAAATGGGGGGTTTTAGATTGATTGGTAACTAACACTAAAATTAACTAAAGACCTAGAAAACAAATTAAACAAGAAATCAAAGGATGGAAAGTATTCCAGTTAACAGTTAAATTATCCCCCAATATCAATTATGCCTTAATCAATGTTACACCCTCTCTCAGATTATCATGAAATTATCATCCCTAGTCTAACAACAAGTTCTGTTAAACCGAATCGTCTCTTAAGATTAGTTAAATTAGAATAAGATCACTAATTAACCCTATTCAATTGAACAACCTAGAATAAGCTCTCTAGATTTAATTCATCAAATGCATTAATCACCAAGACGATAGGATGAACTAAACTCCAAATACACAAGCTCGATTTTATAATCTAGGATTATGCTACCCTAGAGATGCACGACCTCTAGTTTACTACTAATGAAAATTAAACCACAACAATTAGGATTCATGATTTAAGATTCTAGCAATCAATTATCAAACACTTAATCTAGGTAATCAATCTAAATCAAACATCAATAATCGAAATCATTCAACACAGATAACATAATCAATTTCAATCAAACATCGAGAGGGAGAAACGGAATTAATTAAAACATAAGAAGATAATTGGGTTCAAACATCTCTGCTAACCGGAATTAAGAAATTAGCTAATCGTCATCTCGATCGAATCCACAAAAGTAATTGATTCATCCATCAAAGCAAATTAGAATAAAGTAAAAGAAAGTGTTTGTGAAGATAAATCTCTCTCCTCTAATTCTGCCAAAACTGCCGTCCCCCTCTCCCTCTTGTGACTTGGGGATTAAGTTGGCAATTAGATGGGCTTCCTTTTTCAAAGTGAATTGGGCTTTTCTTTGCATAAGCCCATTTAATTCCTTTTCAACATTTGAGTTTTTTTAGTTGTTGGGTCTTCTCTTTGATCTTCATTACGTTTGGGCCTCGGTCAAATGAACTCCAAAATACTTCAAAAATTCCTACATTAATCAAGAAAATAAAATATGAAGTATCTCGAGTTCAAAAGAGCATATAGATATGAAAACAATGCATTCAATCAAATAAAAGATGATAATAATCCAATTAAGTCAACAATTAAATGCATCTATTTTCTACCTATCAGTAGTGGATCAAAATCTGTTACAATATTATAGTCAATCGGTCAATCATGAGATAATCATCTAGGATCCTAAAAAATTAGAAGCTTTATGATTTGAGAATATATATATATATATATATATATAATCTATTTGTTTAGAGAAAGAGGTCTTAATTTTAAATTAAAAAAATGAAATAACGTCCTACTAATTATGAAAGAAACACAAAAGAAAGTTTCATTATTGTGTTGGAATTGATGAGTCTAACAAGTAATAACTAATTAGTTAAGAGCCTAAACAGTTATAAGTTGTTACTCATTTATTAATTACTTTGTTTTTCTTAATTGTTTTTTTAATTCAAAGTTCAAACCTTATGCTATTTTCTACATGCATTAGAAAAATATATGGTGCAATGGAACCATAGAAAATCGAAGGTATTAATTTAGCCTATAAGCTTGAAGTTGGGATTGGTGAAAATTATTATATTAAAGTGGTTATTTAATTATCCAGAATTGTTTTAAGGAGATTTTACAGTATTAATATAAATTATTATATTAAAGTGGTTATTAAATTGTTTGAGTTGTGTGACTAATTAAGGCAGATTAATTAAAGGCAAACTCCAATTTCTTGAATCTGATAAAGATAATAAATTTAAGTTATTTTCTATCATTTTGTTAATTTATTCATTGTGTGTCATCATTTTATTTTTTAAAAATTATGGCATAAATGATAACACCTCACTCTTGAACCAAAACCTTGTCACCACACAATTAATTGCTATATACACTTTGCGTTCCCTTCCCATCACGGAACACTTCATATCTTATTTAATTAATTTCAAAGAGAAAACTAGTAAAATTGTTTAATATTGACAAGTAATGTGATTAATGAAATATCAATTTTGTTCTTAAGACATGTCTTGATCCAGCACAAAATCCCATTTTATTTGTACCAAATAATTACATTAATTCTTGTTTATAGCAGTATTATAAACATCATGATGAGATCTCATTGAACCAAATTAAAATTTCAAGAAAAGAATAATGAACAAGAATTGATTCACAGGGCCTAGTCATACTGACAGTTCAAGCACACTCAAGTTCTCTACAAGCTCCAAAATTATGTGAGCAACAAGTTGACGGTCCAAAACTTGCATTGCTCTTCATAGGCCTCTATCTTGTGGCCATGGGAGTTGGAGGCATCAAGGGCTCCTTACCGGCTCACGGGGCCGAACAGTTTGATGAGGCCACTCCTCGTGGTCGAAAGCAAAGATCGACCTTCTTCAACTACTTCATCTTTTCCCTCTCTTCCGGCTCCCTCATTGCCGTCACTTTACTCGTCTGGATTGAAGACAACATGGGCTGGCAATGGGGCTTTGGAATCTCTACTCTCACTATATTCTTCTCCATACCAATGTTTTTAGCTGGTTCCATCTTTTATAGGAACAAGGTCCCTCTTGGAAGCCCACTTACCACCATATTTAAGGTAATATTATATATATGCTCTTTGTTAATTTGGTACTAATTAAGAAACTTTAATGCGCGCAACATTCTATGTGTTGATATATATATATATGTACATGCGTCATTCACCCTGATTTTGTTAATTTACAGGTTCTCATTGCCTCTTTAGTTCAATATTCTTGCAAGAAAAGAAGCTCCAACAATGCTATTGCAAACATGGCCACAAGCCCTTCTGAAAATCATGCATCAAAATCATGTGATCATGAATCTCCATCAGATAGCGGCCTCAGGTTTCTCAACAGATCAGTGGCAAATTGCTCTGTACAACAAGTTGAAGATGTCAAGATTGTCCTAAAAATCCTCCCAATCTTTGGTTGCACCATAATCCTAAACTGCTGTCTTGCTCAGCTCTCCACCTTCTCTGTCCAGCAGGCCGCCACCATGGACACAAACCTCGGATCCTTGAAAGTCCCCCCGGCCTCTCTCCCCGTCTTCCCTGTCGTCTTCATCATGATTCTTGCCCCATTATACGATCACATAATCCTCCCATTTGCACGAAAACTGGCAAAGTCCGAGATGGGGATCACTCACTTGCAACGCATAGGAGTCGGCCTGATTCTCTCCATTTTAGCCATGGCCATAGCTGCATTGGTTGAAATCAAACGCAAAAGAGTGGCAATGGGCTCCATGAATGATCATGATCCCCTGCCCGTTTCGTTCTTGTGGATCGCGTTCCAGTACTTGCTTCTTGGATCGGCTGATCTTTTCACCCTGGCAGGGCTAATGGAGTTCTTCTTCACAGAAGCACCATTCAGCATGAGATCACTGGCCACTTCTCTGTGCTTTGCATCACTAGCAATGGGCTATTATCTCAGCTCAGCTATTGTGTCCATCGTCAATGGAGTCACAGGTGGTGGTTCCAAGCACCAGCCATGGCTCTCTGGGAGCAGCTTCAATGAGTACCACTTGGAGAGATTCTATTGGCTAATGTGCGCCCTCAGTGGATTGAACTTCATGCACTATCTTTTCTGGGCTACCAAGTACAAGTATAGAACAACACACAACACAACATGATGATGATGATGATGGTGATGATGATGTGAATACAAACAAATAGACGTTCGTGCCCGATTAATCTTGTACCTCTTGGAATAAAAGCTTGTTAAACTAGCTACTATATTCTCTCATTCTTAATTTGCCAACCAAGAATTACTCCTCGGATTCATCCTCCTTTTCCATCCAAAACACCACCTTCGTGCATTGAACAACGCATTTACATCGATCTTGGATCTGCCTACAATGACATGGCCTCTGTCAATGTCAGTCCAATATAATTAAAGAAGCCTTAAAAGTATTGAAAGGGAAACGACATAAACAGATTGAAGACTACACACAAATCCCTTTGCAATATTGTTGAAGCATGGAATTTATTAGCTTATCTGGCCATGCAGAAAGCAGTTGGCTCATAATGGTACCACTGTGCATGTGTAGTAATTTTGTAGGGGCCTGTTAATGTTGGATTTTCCAACAACATTAATTTTCCTTTTTCATATTATCCTAAATTCAAATTTGATTTTAATTGGATTTTAAAATTGGATAAGATTTATTTGATAAGATTTGGAAAAGGTTTTAATTCTCTCACTTAAAGATTTGACTTGTTAAAACACGTGTTGAATAATTTGAATCTCAAACTTGACTAACAAATCTTCCTAAGTTTTAGGAAGTTTGTTGTGTGTTCTCTTTGTGATAGGATTTAAGGAGATTCATGAAGATCAAACACGTTCCACTTAAAGAGAAGCAACGTGCATTTGAGAAAAACGTGAGGAATATCAAATCAAGAGATCAAGAAGTGGAGTTGAAGAAGTCCAAGATAGTTGAAGAAGTCAAAGAACATATCCACTTCCCATTCTTCATGCACGATAGAACATGGAAGATCATGGAGTTATGGAGATCATGGAGTGATGGAGATCATGGAAGTGGAGTCTACACCATGTGTACTTCAAGGTCTATAAATAGATGAAGCTGCTGAAGATCAAGGACACACAGAATCGAGAGCTTAAGCAGTCTAGTATAGGCAGTACACTGGTGTTAAGAGTTGTGTTGTTCACACCGTAGGCAACATCGTTTTTCTTATGTGTCATAGAGTTTGCATACTCTTGACTTTTAGTATAGGTGTTCTTCGAAGTGTTCAACTGAGATAGTTTGTATACGTCCCTAGGTTTCACATACATCTCATAGGACGTATTGAGTCGATTGTGAAGAAGTCCAAGATAGTTGAAGAAGTCAAAGAACATATCCACTTCTTGATCTCTTGATTTGATATTCCTCACGTTTTTCTCAAATGCACGTTGCTTCTCTTTAAGTGGAACGTGTTTGATCTTCATGAATCTCCTTAAATCCTATCACAAAGAGAACACACAACAAACTTCCTAAAACTTAGGAAGATTTGTTAGTCAAGTTTGAGATTCAAATTATTCAACACGTGTTTTAACAAGTCAAATCTTTAAGTGAGAGAATTAAAACCTTTTCCAAATCTTATCAAATAAATCTTATCCAATTTTAAAATCCAATTAAAATCAAATTTGAATTTAGGATAATATGAAAAAGGAAAATTAATGTTGTTGGAAAATCCAACATTAACAATCTCCCCCTATTTTGCTTTTTCAGCTCAAAACCTAAATCAAATTAATTTTCTCTCCCTTAATTCGAATTTCTCCCCCTTAATTAAAAACTCCCCCTCAAACCTGCAAGACATCAATCATCAAGACTAAAAACAGTGATATACGAATTTTAAACAAGCAAACATAATCACCATTAATTAATCAAGAACAAATATGCAAAGATCAATGTTTTAACAAGCTAAACTAAAAATAAACAGAAATTAAAAAATATCTAATACTCCAAATCAAAAGAAAATAACTCCAGCAACAAACTCCTAACATCTTCAATCTTCATCTTCACCGTCGGCTCCTTCGGCTTCGGCCCCTTCACCATCTCCCCCTTTTTGAGCTGAAATAAGGGCATCTAGATTGTCCCTGATTCGGATCAGTCCATCAATGTGCTCAGAGAGAGATCGGCGCTGAGTAGTCAACTGTGCAAGAAGAGAGGCGCCAGTGTTATGGCTGGTGTTGCCAACATGAGGGGCAACACCAGGAGCGAGTGGTAGATCACAGACGCGATTCCCTTGAAGAAGGGCCTTGGCAATGGTGAGTGGTGGCTGAGGAGGGACAAGGCTCTCAAGTGTTGACAATGTGAGGCCTTGGAAGCGTAGGACAGCTGAGATTAAAGAAGGATAGATCAAATAGGTCGAGGAGGAGGAAAATTTTTCAGCGAACCGACTAAGGTTTTGCAAAATTAACCTCCCAAAATTGAAGGGAACCCTCAGCACTATCCTATACAGCAAGTTAGCTTGCTCTTCAGTGACCACAGTAGAATTCGAAGATGGAAGCCAATTGTGTACACAAACTTTGTGTAACACGGCATAAAGAGAAGTAAGAGAAGACGCAGGAAATTTTCTAGACCAAGCCAAAACTTTCCCCCCAGTTATAACCGAGGCAACAACATCTAAACAAGGCAAAGAAGCATCCTCAACCACATCAGGAAGTTCAAAAACAGCATTGACATCTTTAGAAAGAAAGGAATAAGCACAACCCCTAACATACACTACCCCAAATTGAGCATGACCCGGATCAACCAAGTGCTTATGCAAATTACCAAAAAATTCATACACAAGAGTAGGACAGTAAGAGGGAATATTTGTGACACAATGCAGTAAACTCCTAGATTTGAGGAAGTCAACTAGACCTAATCTAGAGAAAGATTCAACATGCAAGGAACGCTCGGAAAGGAAGGGTTTTTGGCATAAAGAGTTCCATACACTCGAAGAGGGCCGAGTATAAAAGGTAGTGGAGTAAGCTTTTGAAACCTGTATAGGGGAGCCCTGAGGCTGGACAGCAGGGATGGCATCATCATCCTCGGCAGGGGAGGAAGGAGAATCGGCAGGAGCTTTCCCTTTGGCCGAGGGTGTTGCCCTGGTGTTGGCAACACCTGTCTTGACACCAGATGATTTTAGCTTCAGCATCACCTCAGAGAGGGTATTCTCCAATTCCTCATCGGTCTCGGAGGCAGCAGTGGGGGCAAAATCCTTGGCGGATTCATCATCGAGTTCCATCGAACTCGAAGACTTGGCGGACGCCGGAGCTGGAATCTCCGATTCAGAAACTGCCGGAGCAGGAGTTTCAGATTCAGTTTCAGAGGCGGCCGGAGCAGGGCAAGTAGAGGAGACAGGCCTCTTCCTCTTCTTGACCACGAACTCAGGGGTGACCTTCCCTGAAGCACGCAGACGCTGGGAGCGTCGCTGCCTTTCGTTCAAGGGCCGATTGGAGGGTTCGAACTCCTCCACATCGACGGGGTCAGAGGCGACGCCCGATTGGACCTTGGCTGGTTGGGATGAAGGACCTTCACCCTTAGCAGCCTTGGCCTTGGCCTTCGCACTCTTGGCCTTGGACTTTGAAGCAGTGCGAACGGAGGGAGATGGAGAAGCAGCGGGTGGTGTTGCGCTGGTGTCAGCCACATCGGCTGATGACACCGCAGCAGTGGGTGGAGCAAGCAGCGCAGGATACGACTGCTTGAGCTTCTCCATGAACTCAAGGACGGCAGGGGGAATGGAAGAATCAGCCATTGGAGAGGATTTTGAGAAGAAAACAAATTAGGGCTTTTGGAATTTGGGGAAGAAGGGGATCGATTTCAGGAGAGAGAATGTGAGAGTAGGAGAGAGAGAGAGAGTGCAAAAAGTGTGAAGTGGAAGAGACTTATGCCTGATTTCAGTATTTAAACAAATATTTGAGCCTTTTCAAATTTTAGATAAAATCAAGAAATTTTGAATAGATATGAATTGAAGATTAAAATCTCAACAATTTTGCACAAAATTAGGAATCACAAAATTCGAATTTTAAATTTGAAATTGAGTCATCCAAAAATCAAATATATCCACTATATATTATTAGGATTAAATGCAGATACCTAGGGATGCATAAAATTTAAATCCCACAAAAATCGCACACAATGTAACTGACTGGTGTTGTCCCTGATGTTACATAACACTGCGATGACACCATAGAAAATTTTGGCTCTTGAAATTTTTTCTTTTGTGCACACGAAATTAAATTCATACACACCTGACCTCAACCAACCTTTTGAAAAGAGAGCACTGTCGTAGCGAGCGCCATGCTTCTAGTTACTCGGTTGTGAGATCAAGTTTTTTCTTTTCAACTTGGTTGTGGTATCTCCTACACCTTTTGACAAGGAAGCATCGTCGCAGCGAACGCCGTGCCCCGAGTTACTCAGTGAGGTCACACAACACATTTTATTAAGGCACTAGGCTGCCTGAAAAGCATCGTCGTAGCGAGCGCCGTGCTCCAAGTGCTTCGTGACTTTTAACATTTTAGTACGAACAAGAGTGCACTATAGAATATGAGCCTTTACCAAAATAGGTGTCCAAGCAAGTGTTCTCATATAAGAAACACACTGGTCAGATACAAACAAGCATACATATGCCTAGAAAGCCTAAAAATAAAAATTTATTCTAAGGGTGTTAAGAGTGGTGTGAGCAACATGAACGGTAACACCCGCAAAACAGCATGCACATTCAAACAATGCACAATCCGAGAGACTTCTTTAAGGAAGAAAATCTCTCTAAATCTAAGGCTTTTGTAAATATATCTGCTATTTGGTTTTCAGTGGATACATAATCAAGTTGGATTAACCCTTTTTCAACTAAATCTCGAATGAAGTGATGCCTAATATCTATGTGTTTAGTTCGAGAATGTTGAACTGGATTTTTGGAAATATTAATTGCACTCGAATTATCACAAAATAGGCTCAAAGATTCATTTTCAAAACCATAATCATCAAGCATTTGTTTCAACCACACAAGTTGAGTACACGCACTCCCGGCGGCTACGTATTCGGATTCGGCGGTGGATAAAGAAACACAATTTTGTTTTCTACTATGCCAAGATACTAAGTTATTGCCTAAGTAGAAACAACCACCACTAGTACTCTTCCTATCATCTACATCTCCAGCCCAATCAGAATCACTAAATCCCACCAAATTAAGATTAGTGTCCTTAGTATACCAAATACCTAAATCTATCGAACCGGAAACATACCTTATGATACGCTTCACTGCTTGAAGATGTGAGATCTTAGGATCAGCTTGGTAACGTGCACAGACACCAACACTATACATTATATCCGGGCGGCTAGCGGTCAAGTAGAGCAAACTGCCGATCATCGATCTATAGAGGGTGTTGTCAACACCATCGGCAACACTGTCTTTCGACAGCTTTTGGGTCGAACCCATGGGGGTTCTCATAGGCTTAGAATTTTCTAAACCAAAGCGAGATACCAAATTTTTGGCATACTTGCTTTGAGAAATGAAAATTCCTTCCTTTAATTGCTTAACCTGCAAGCCTAGAAAGTAAGTTAGTTCTCCAATCATGCTCATTTCGAAGGTAGATGACATAGCATGCACAAAATCATCAAGATCACTTTGACAAGTAGATCCAAATACAATATCATCAACATAAATTTGAGCTATCATGCAATTGCGATCAGTTCTCTTAACAAAAAGAGTACGATCGGCCATGCCTCGAATGAATCCAAACTCAAGTAGGAAAGAGGTCAATCGACCATACCAAGCTCTAGGAGCTTGTTTTAATCCATACAATGCCTTCTTGAGTTTGTAGACATAATGAGGTTGATAAGGATCTTCAAAACCTTTTGGTTGTTCAACAAACACTTCCTTATCTAAAAACCCATTCAAAAATGCTCCTTTTACATCCATTTGATAAAGGGTAATTTTTAAATAACAAGCAATTGCAAGAACTAACCTAATCGATTCAATTCGAGCAACGGGTGCGAAGGTCTCATCATAGTCGATGCCTTCGACTTGTGTGTACCCTTGTGCTACAAGTCGTGCTTTGTTTCTTACAATGTTCCCCGACTCATCCGATTTATTTTTAAAAATCCATTTAGTTCCAATCACATTAGTATCGGATGGTCTAGGAACAAGAAACCAAACATCATTTCTAGTAAATTGTTCAAGTTCCTCTTGCATTGCTTGTATCCAAAAATTATCTTTTAAAGCTTCAGAGACATTTTTGGGTTCAATTGGAGAGACAAAACAGTAGAATTTTACCTCTGAAAATGTGGTTGACATACACACATGTCTTACCATTTCCTTGTAATTCACGGGGTCTTTTCTACGAGTTCGAACACCATCGTGTACTCCCCCTATCACCTGTGTGGTAGGGTGATTTTTTCTGATACGAGCAGGTGGATCTCTTCGAACTTGATCAGGTAGATCATCATCACTTTCATCGGATTCAGGTTCTGCCGATGTTGTCACTGGTGTTGCCGCTGGTGTTGCCTCTGGTGTCACGACACTGGGGGCAACATCAGTATTTCCAGTTTCATGAATTACTGGAATTTCAACTAGATCAGTCACGGCATCTTCATATGATTTACCTGTAAGATCAGAGAAGTCATCAAACACAATATTAACTGATTCTTGAATAGTTCTAGATCTTAAGTTAAAAACACGATAAGCATGACTATTCAAAGAATATCCAAGAAACACGGCTTTGTCACTTTTTGCATCAAACTTAGCAAGATTATCTCTATCATTCAAAATGTAGCAAAGACACCCAAAAACATGAAAATGTTTAAGATTAGGCTTTTTCCCTTTCAAAATTTCGTAAGGGGTCATTTTGCTACCCGGTCTTAAAAAGACTCGATTGCCAATATAGCAAGCCGTATTCAATGCTTCAGCCCAAAAACGTCGTGAGAGGTTCTTAGAACTGAGCATGACACGAGCCATTTCTTGCAAAGTTCGATTTTTCCTTTCCGCAACTCCGTTTTGTTGAGGAGTTTTAGGAGCCGAAAATTGGTGTTCAATGCCTTTCTTTTCACAAAAATCAGTAAACAATTTGTTTTCAAATTCCTTACCATGGTCAGACCTAATGCTCAAAATTTTAGAAGAAAATGAGGTCTTAATCCTAGTGTACAAAATCTTGAATTGAGAAAACGTATCCGATTTTTCACGTAAAAAGAAAATCCAAGTATATCGGGAAAAATCATCAACAATCACATAGGAATACCTCTTTCCTCCAAGACTTTCAACTTCAACTGGTCCCATTAAATCCATGTGTAAAAGTTGAAAACAATGAACAGTACCTTGGTGTTGTCCGTGGTGTGATGTAACACTGTGGGGAACACGGGTCTGTTTACCTTTAAGGCAGTCTCCACACACTATCTTACCATTGTGATTGAGACTTGGCAGTCCTTGTACAGCCTCAAACTTCATCAACTTTTGGAGAGTTCGAAAATTCACATGACCTAATTTTTGATGCCACAAAATCGTGTCATCAAACTTAGCCTTGTTACACGTGACATTTTCTCCAACAAGATAGCAATTGTCATGAGATCGTGTACCTGTCATGATACACATGTTAGACTTATCAAAAACTTCACAAGAATCCTTAGTAAATTTTACCTCAAGATTGTCATCACATAATTGACTTATGCTAATTAAATTAGCCATAAGACCTTCTACTAAAAATACATTAGACAACCTGGGAAAACCTGGTAGATTAAGAGTTCCTTTGCCAATGATTCTACCCTTAGCACCTCCTCCATAAGTAACGGATCCTTCGGTAATAGGCACAAAATTACACAAGTATTCTTTAGTGCCCGTCATGTGGCGTGAGCAACCACTATCAAAGTACCAAGAACCTGAAATGTTAGACTTAAGAGCAGTAAAAACAACTTGGCAGACTTGATCAGTTTGTTTAGGAACCCAAACTTTCTGTCCAACAGTGGTGTTGCGGGCGGTGTTGCGTGACACCGGAGGTAACACCAGACCATTTGCACGATCATTTTTCAATTTTCGACAGTATGGTCTTATATGTCCAGGTTGAAAACAGTAATGACAAACATATTTTCTTTTCCTATGACCTGAACCGTTGGATTTTATGGACTCTTTCGATTTTTCTTTCACAAATTTGATCTTAGCATGTGAATCGACAAAAAGGTTTGGAAAAACATTATCAACAGTTTTACTTGATCCAATACCTGATTTTGTTGAATTACCAGATCCCATGATTTCACTTGCCTTGGTAGAACTCGAGTTCCATTTTGCAATTAAGGATTCCGTCTCTTCAAGCTTGAATTGCACCTTTCCAAGTTCTATGTCCTTCTTGGTGAGAGCGGTTTCCAGCTTTGCAACTGAGTTTTTTAGCACATCATTCTCCTTAGATAAAGCTTCCTTTTCCTTGGATATGGCTTCCTTTTTCTTGGAAACAATTTCGACTAGCTTGCATTGCTTTTTCCATTCCTTAAGCAAGGAGTTATAAAGACCATGAAGTTCTTCAATGGCTTCATCTTTATCTAAGTCATCTCCAGCAAGTGAATCTGTATCATCACAAACAACATTAAGGCAGGTTATGTTAGCAAAGTCAAACAGTTCATACCTCTGTGGTGTTGTCTGCGGTGTTGTCTGCGGTGTCATGACACCAGTGTTGGCAACACCGTCGGTAACACCAGTAGCGATTTTTGCAAACAGGGCTGTGGAACTTTCAGTTTCAACTTCCTCATCATCCTCATCGTCACTCATGGATACCCAGTGATTTTTCAGACCATACTTCCTCAAGGTGTTGGCACATTCATTCGCATAATGACCCCAACCCGAACAAGCTCGACATTGGATGGTATCGAGATGTTTGGGATCATTCCATCCATGATCTGAAGATGTCTTCTTAGGCTGACGTTTGGACTGAGAGGATGATCCAGTTGGCTTCCATTGGGATCGATCATTGGACCGATTGAATGGTTCCTTCCCTTTCGAACGAGGCTTCTCCTTGTTGAACTTTCTCACCATGGTGTTGAATTTCTTCGTCAACATGGCTACATTCTGCCCCTCGGTGACTTCCTCCAATGGTTCATCATCTTCTCCAGATTCTTCATTGTCTTGAGCTTGCAAGGCTATGGTTTTAGGCTTGTAGCCCGCTTCCATTTGGCTTTGAAGATTGAGCTCAAAAGTTTGAAGAATGCTTTGAAGTGTATCAAAGTCCATTATCGAAAGGTTGTGGACCTCCTCAATGGCGGATACCTTGATGTTGAACCTTGGTGGCAGCGTTCGAATGGCCTTAGACACGAGTTGCTTGCGTCCAATTGGTTCTTCAAGCATTTGGGCTTGATTCGAGATGTCCCGGAGCCTCTCAAAGTAGGTTCCAATGTCTTCATTCTCCTCCATGCGCATATTCTCGAACTTGGACATGATCAGCCGCAACCGAGCCTCACGAACACACTTTGCACCTTCAAAATGCTTCTGGAGAGTATCCCAAGCATCCTTGGCATGGGCAGCGTTTTGGATCAATCGAAACACCTTGTAGTCCACCGTTTCGAAAATAACATTGATGGCCTTTTCATTGAAGTTGGCATTGTGGATCTCATCTATTGTCCACTCGGTTTGAGGTTTGAGAACCATTTCACCATGGACCTCCTTCATAGGGGCGCTGTAACCCTCCAAAACGGCAGTCCAAGCACGTGCATCAATGGACTTGATCTTCGATCGTACACGAATCTTCCAATAGGCATAGTTGGAGCCATCCAAAATTGGAAGGCGTCCAAAGTTTGGATTGCAATAGTCCGCGTCCTGCATGGCTAGATCCACCACTTAGTATGTCAAGTGATGGCTTTGATACCACGTGAAAGTCCTACGTGGATCTGCAAAAACAAAAACAAAGTTGTCCCAATCAAAGTACACGGTGTTGTCGGCGGTGTCGACAACACCAGCGTAAAACACAGCGGAAAAATAGATCGAATTAAAAGTTGCAGAACACAAACGATATATCCACGAGTATACAAATACTCGTGGAATGCCTTCAGGGCGAAAACTCCTTTATTGATATGTGTATGTGTACAAAGGAGAAAGAAAGATCTCTAAAAGAGATTCTTTCGAACAATCGACTCAATACGTCCTATGAGATGTATGTGAAACCTAGGGACGTATACAAACTATCTCAGTTGAACACTCCGAAGAACACCTATACTAAAAGTCAAGAGTATGCAAACTCTATGACACATAAGAAAAACGATGTTGCCTACGGTGTGAACAACACAACTCTTAACACCAGTGTACTGCCTATACTAGACTGCTTAAGCTCTCGATTCTGTGTGTCCTTGATCTTCAGCAGCTTCATCTATTTATAGACCTTGAAGTACACATGGTGTAGACTCCACTTCCATGATCTCCATCACTCCATGATCTCCATAACTCCATGATCTTCCATGTTCTATCGTGCATGAAGAATGGGAAGTGGATATGTTCTTTGACTTCTTCAACTATCTTGGACTTCTTCAACTCCACTTCTTGATCTCTTGATTTGATATTCCTCACGTTTTTCTCAAATGCACGTTGCTTCTCTTTAAGTGGAACGTGTTTGATCTTCATGAATCTCCTTAAATCCTATCACAAAGAGAACACACAACAAACTTCCTAAAACTTAGGAAGATTTGTTAGTCAAGTTTGAGATTCAAATTATTCAACACGTGTTTTAACAAGTCAAATCTTTAAGTGAGAGAATTAAAACCTTTTCCAAATCTTATCAAATAAATCTTATCCAATTTTAAAATCCAATTAAAATCAAATTTGAATTTAGGATAATATGAAAAAGGAAAATTAATGTTGTTGGAAAATCCAACATTAACAATCACTCCATTCTTCATGCACGATAGAACATGGAAGATCATGGAGTTATGGAGATCATGGAGTGATGGAGATCATGGAAGTGGAGTCTACACCATGTGTACTTCAAGGTCTATAAATAGATGAAGCTGCTGAAGATCAAGGACACACAGAATCGAGAGCTTAAGCAGTCTAGTATAGGCAGTACACTGGTGTTAAGAGTTGTGTTGTTCACACCGTAGGCAACATCGTTTTTCTTATGTGTCATAGAGTTTGCATACTCTTGACTTTTAGTATAGGTGTTCTTCGGAGTGTTCAACTGAGATAGTTTGTATACGTCCCTAGGTTTCACATACATCTCATAGGACGTATTGAGTCGATTGTTCGAAAGAATCTCTTTTAGAGATCTTTCTTTCTCCTTTGTACACATACACATATCAATAAAGGAGTTTTCGCCCTGAAGGCATTCCACGAGTATTTGTATACTCGTGGATATATCGTTTGTGTTCTGCAACTTTTAATTCGATCTATTTTTCCGCTGTGTTTTACGCTGGTGTTGTCGACACCGCCGACAACACCGTGTACTTTGATTGGGACAACTTTGTTTTTGTTTTTGCAGATCCACGTAGGACTTTCACGTGGTATCAAAGCCATCACTTGACATACTAAGTGGTGGATCTAGCCATGCAGGACGCGGACTATTGCAATCCAAACTTTGGACGCCTTCCAATTTTGGATGGCTCCAACTATGCCTATTGGAAGATTCGTGTACGATCGAAGATCAAGTCCATTGATGCACGTGCTTGGACTGCCGTTTTGGAGGGTTACAGCGCCCCTATGAAGGAGGTCCATGGTGAAATGGTTCTCAAACCTCAAACCGAGTGGACAATAGATGAGATCCACAATGCCAACTTCAATGAAAAGGCCATCAATGTTATTTTCGAAACGGTGGACTACAAGGTGTTTCGATTGATCCAAAACGCTGCCCATGCCAAGGATGCTTGGGATACTCTCCAGAAGCATTTTGAAGGTGCAAAGTGTGTTCGTGAGGCTCGGTTGCGGCTGATCATGTCCAAGTTCGAGAATATGCGCATGGAGGAGAATGAAGACATTGGAACCTACTTTGAGAGGCTCCGGGACATCTCGAATCAAGCCCAAATGCTTGAAGAACCAATTGGACGCAAGCAACTCGTGTCTAAGGCCATTCGAACGCTGCCACCAAGGTTCAACATCAAGGTATCCGCCATTGAGGAGGTCCACAACCTTTCGATAATGGACTTTGATACACTTCAAAGCATTCTTCAAACTTTTGAGCTCAATCTTCAAAGCCAAATGGAAGCGGGCTACAAGCCTAAAACCATAGCCTTGCAAGCTCAAGACAATGAAGAATCTGGAGAAGATGATGAACCATTGGAGGAAGTCACCGAGGGGCAGAATGTAGCCATGTTGACGAAGAAATTCAACACCATGGTGAGAAAGTTCAACAAGGAGAAGCCTCGTTCGAAAGGGAAGGAACCATTCAATCGGTCCAATGATCGATCCCAATGGAAGCCAACTGGATCATCCTCTCAGTCCAAACGTCAGCCTAAGAAGACATCTTCAGATCATGGATGGAATGATCCCAAACATCTCGATACCATCCAATGTCGAGCTTGTTCGGGTTGGGGTCATTATGCGAATGAATGTGCCAACACCTTGAGGAAGTATGGTCTGAAAAATCACTGGGTATCCATGAGTGACGATGAGGATGATGAGGAAGTTGAAACTGAAAGTTCCACAGCCCTGTTTGCAAAAATCGCTACTGGTGTTACCGACGGTGTTGCCAACACTGGTGTCATGACACCGCAGACAACACCGCAGACAACACCACAGAGGTATGAACTGTTTGACTTTGCTAACATAACCTGCCTTAATGTTGTTTGTGATGATACAGATTCACTTGCTGGAGATGACTTAGATAAAGATGAAGCCATTGAAGAACTTCATGGTCTTTATAACTCCTTGCTTAAGGAATGGAAAAAGCAATGCAAGCTAGTCGAAATTGTTTCCAAGGAAAAGGAAGCCATATCCAAGGAAAAGGAAGCTTTATCTAAGGAGAATGATGTGCTAAAAAACTCAGTTGCAAAGCTGGAAACCGCTCTCACCAAGAAGGACATAGAACTTGGAAAGGTGCAATTCAAGCTTGAAGAGACGGAATCCTTAATTGCAAAATGGAACTCGAGTTCTACCAAGGCAAGTGAAATCATGGGATCTGGTAATTCAACAAAATCAGGTATTGGATCAAGTAAAACTGTTGATAATGTTTTTCCAAACCTTTTTGTCGATTCACATGCTAAGATCAAATTTGTGAAAGAAAAATCGAAAGAGTCCATAAAATCCAACGGTTCAGGTCATAGGAAAAGAAAATATGTTTGTCATTACTGTTTTCAACCTGGACATATAAGACCATACTGTCGAAAATTGAAAAATGATCGTGCAAATGGTCTGGTGTTACCTCCGGTGTCACGCAACACCGCCCGCAACACCACTGTTGGACAGAAAGTTTGGGTTCCTAAACAAACTGATCAAGTCTGCCAAGTTGTTTTTACTGCTCTTAAGTCTAACATTTCAGGTTCTTGGTACTTTGATAGTGGTTGCTCACGCCACATGACGGGCACTAAAGAATACTTGTGTAATTTTGTGCCTATTACCGAAGGATCCGTTACTTATGGAGGAGGTGCTAAGGGTAGAATCATTGGCAAAGGAACTCTTAATCTACCAGGTTTTCCCAGGTTGTCTAATGTATTTTTAGTAGAAGGTCTTATGGCTAATTTAATTAGCATAAGTCAATTATGTGATGACAATCTTGAGGTAAAATTTACTAAGGATTCTTGTGAAGTTTTTGATAAGTCTAACATGTGTATCATGACAGGTACACGATCTCATGACAATTGCTATCTTGTTGGAGAAAATGTCACGTGTAACAAGGCTAAGTTTGATGACACGATTTTGTGGCATCAAAAATTAGGTCATGTGAATTTTCGAACTCTCCAAAAGTTGATGAAGTTTGAGGCTGTACAAGGACTGCCAAGTCTCAATCACAATGGTAAGATAGTGTGTGGAGACTGCCTTAAAGGTAAACAGACCCGTGTTCCCCACAGTGTTACATCACACCACGGACAACACCAAGGTACTGTTCATTGTTTTCAACTTTTACACATGGATTTAATGGGACCAGTTGAAGTTGAAAGTCTTGGAGGAAAGAGGTATTCCTATGTGATTGTTGATGATTTTTCCCGATATACTTGGATTTTCTTTTTACGTGAAAAATCGGATACGTTTTCTCAATTCAAGATTTTGTACACTAGGATTAAGACCTCATTTTCTTCTAAAATTTTGAGCATTAGGTCTGACCATGGTAAGGAATTTGAAAACAAATTGTTTACTGATTTTTGTGAAAAGAAAGGCATTGAACACCAATTTTCGGCTCCTAAAACTCCTCAACAAAACGGAGTTGCGGAAAGGAAAAATCGAACTTTGCAAGAAATGGCTCGTGTCATGCTCAGTTCTAAGAACCTCTCACGACGTTTTTGGGCTGAAGCATTGAACACGGCTTGCTATATTGGTAATCGAGTCTTTTTAAGACCGGGTAGCAAAATGACCCCTTACGAAATTTTGAAAGGGAAAAAGCCTAATCTTAAACATTTTCATGTTTTTGGGTGTCTTTGCTACATTTTGAATGATAGAGATAATCTTGCTAAGTTTGATGCAAAAAGTGACAAAGCCGTGTTTCTTGGATATTCTTTGAATAGTCATGCTTATCGTGTCTTTAATTTAAGATCTAGGACTATTCAAGAATCAGTTAATATTGTGTTTGATGACTTCTCTGATCTTACAGGTAAATCCTATGAAGATGCCGTGACTGATCTAGTTGAAATTCCAGTTGTTCATGAAACTGGAAATACTGATGTTGCCCCCAGTGTCGTGACACCAGAGACAACACCAGCGGCAACACCAGTGACAACATCGGCAGAACCTGAATCCGATGAAAGTGATGATGATCTACCTGATCAAGTTCGAAGAGATCCACCTGCTCGCATCAGAAAAAATCACCCTACCACTCAGGTGATAGGGGGAGTAAACGATGGTGTTCGAACTCGTAGAAAAGACCCCGTGAATTACAAGGAAATGGTAAGACATGTGTGTATGTCAACCACATTTTCAGAGGTAAAATTCTACTGTTTTGTCTCTCCAATTGAACCCAAAAATGTCTCTGAAGCTTTAAAAGATAATTTTTGGATACAAGCAATGCAAGAAGAACTTGAACAATTTACTAGAAATGATGTTTGGTTTCTTGTTCCTAGACCATCCGATACTAATGTGATTGGAACTAAATGGATTTTTAAAAATAAATCGGATGAGTCGGGGAACATTGTAAGAAACAAAGCACGACTTGTAGCACAAGGGTACACACAAGTCGAAGGCATCGATTATGATGAGACCTTCGCACCCGTTGCTCGAATTGAATCGATTAGGTTAGTTCTTGCAATTGCTTGTTATTTGAAAATTACCCTTTATCAAATGGATGTAAAAGGAGCATTTTTGAATGGGTTTTTAGATAAGGAAGTGTTTGTTGAACAACCAAAAGGTTTTGAAGATCCTTATCAACCTCATTATGTCTACAAACTCAAGAAGGCATTGTATGGATTAAAACAAGCTCCTAGAGCTTGGTATGGTCGATTGACCTCTTTCCTACTTGAGTTTGGATTCATTCGAGGCATGGCCGATCGTACTCTCTTTGTTAAGAGAACTGATCGTAATTGTATGATAGCTCAAATTTATGTTGATGACATTGTATTTGGATCTACTTGTCAAAGTGATCTTGATGATTTTGTGCATGCTATGTCATCTACCTTCGAAATGAGCATGATTGGAGAACTAACTTACTTTCTAGGCTTGCAGGTTAAGCAATTAAAGGAAGGAATTTTCATTTCTCAAAGCAAGTATGCCAAAAATTTGGTATCTCGCTTTGGTTTAGAAAATTCTAAGCCTATGAGAACCCCCATGGGTTCGACCCAAAAGCTGTCGAAAGACAGTGTTGCCGATGGTGTTGACAACACCCTCTATAGATCGATGATCGGCAGTTTGCTCTACTTGACCGCTAGCCGCCCGGATATAATGTATAGTGTTGGTGTCTGTGCACGTTACCAAGCTGATCCTAAGATCTCACATCTTCAAGCAGTGAAGCGTATCATAAGGTATGTTTCCGGTTCGATAGATTTAGGTATTTGGTATACTAAGGACACTAATCTTAATTTGGTGGGATTTAGTGATTCTGATTGGGCTGGAGATGTAGATGATAGGAAGAGTACTAGTGGTGGTTGTTTCTACTTAGGCAATAACTTAGTATCTTGGCATAGTAGAAAACAAAATTGTGTTTCTTTATCCACCGCCGAATCCGAATACGTAGCCGCCGGGAGTGCGTGTACTCAACTTGTGTGGTTGAAACAAATGCTTGATGATTATGGTTTTGAAAATGAATCTTTGAGCCTATTTTGTGATAATTCGAGTGCAATTAATATTTCCAAAAATCCAGTTCAACATTCTCGAACTAAACACATAGATATTAGGCATCACTTCATTCGAGATTTAGTTGAAAAAGGGTTAATCCAACTTGATTATGTATCCACTGAAAACCAAATAGCAGATATATTTACAAAAGCCTTAGATTTAGAGAGATTTTCTTCCTTAAAGAAGTCTCTCGGATTGTGCATTGTTTGAATGTGCATGCTGTTTTGCGGGTGTTACCGTTCATGTTGCTCACACCACTCTTAACACCCTTAGAATAAATTTTTATTTTTAGGCTTTCTAGGCATATGTATGCTTGTTTGTATCTGACCAGTGTGTTTCTTATATGAGAACACTTGCTTGGACACCTATTTTGGTAAAGGCTCATATTCTATAGTGCACTCTTGTTCGTACTAAAATGTTAAAAGTCACGAAGCACTTGGAGCACGGCGCTCGCTACGACGATGCTTTTCAGGCAGCCTAGTGCCTTAATAAAATGTGTTGTGTGACCTCACTGAGTAACTCGGGGCACGGCGTTCGCTGCGACGATGCTTCCTTGTCAAAAGGTGTAGGAGATACCACAACCAAGTTGAAAAGAAAAAACTTGATCTCACAACCGAGTAACTAGAAGCATGGCGCTCGCTACGACAGTGCTCTCTTTTCAAAAGGTTGGTTGAGGTCAGGTGTGTATGAATTTAATTTCGTGTGCACAAAAGAAAAAATTTCAAGAGCCAAAATTTTCTATGGTGTCATCGCAGTGTTATGTAACATCAGGGACAACACCAGTCAGTTACATTGTGTGCGATTTTTGTGGGATTTAAATTTTATGCATCCCTAGGTATCTGCATTTAATCCTAATAATATATAGTGGATATATTTGATTTTTGGATGACTCAATTTCAAATTTAAAATTCGAATTTTGTGATTCCTAATTTTGTGCAAAATTGTTGAGATTTTAATCTTCAATTCATATCTATTCAAAATTTCTTGATTTTATCTAAAATTTGAAAAGGCTCAAATATTTGTTTAAATACTGAAATCAGGCATAAGTCTCTTCCACTTCACACTTTTTGCACTCTCTCTCTCTCTCTCCTACTCTCACATTCTCTCTCCTGAAATCGATCCCCTTCTTCCCCAAATTCCAAAAGCCCTAATTTGTTTTCTTCTCAAAATCCTCTCCAATGGCTGATTCTTCCATTCCCCCTGCCGTCCTTGAGTTCATGGAGAAGCTCAAGCAGTCGTATCCTGCGCTGCTTGCTCCACCCACTGCTGCGGTGTCATCAGCCGATGTGGCTGACACCAGCGCAACACCACCCGCTGCTTCTCCATCTCCCTCCGTTCGCACTGCTTCAAAGTCCAAGGCCAAGAGTGCGAAGGCCAAGGCCAAGGCTGCTAAGGGTGAAGGTCCTTCATCCCAACCAGCCAAGGTCCAATCGGGCGTCGCCTCTGACCCCGTCGATGTGGAGGAGTTCGAACCCTCCAATCGGCCCTTGAACGAAAGGCAGCGACGCTCCCAGCGTCTGCGTGCTTCAGGGAAGGTCACCCCTGAGTTCGTGGTCAAGAAGAGGAAGAGGCCTGTCTCCTCTACTTGCCCTGCTCCGGCCGCCTCTGAAACTGAATCTGAAACTCCTGCTCCGGCAGTTTCTGAATCGGAGATTCCAGCTCCGGCGTCCGCCAAGTCTTCGAGTTCGATGGAACTCGATGATGAATCCGCCAAGGATTTTGCCCCCACTGCTGCCTCCGAGACCGATGAGGAATTGGAGAATACCCTCTCTGAGGTGATGCTGAAGCTAAAATCATCTGGTGTCAAGACAGGTGTTGCCAACACCAGGGCAACACCCTCGGCCAAAGGGAAAGCTCCTGCCGATTCTCCTTCCTCCCCTGCCGAGGATGATGATGCCATCCCTGCTGTCCAGCCTCAGGGCTCCCCTATACAGGTTTCAAAAGCTTACTCCACTACCTTTTATACTCGGCCCTCTTCGAGTGTATGGAACTCTTTATGCCAAAAACCCTTCCTTTCCGAGCGTTCCTTGCATGTTGAATCTTTCTCTAGATTAGGTCTAGTTGACTTCCTCAAATCTAGGAGTTTACTGCATTGTGTCACAAATATTCCCTCTTACTGTCCTACTCTTGTGTATGAATTTTTTGGTAATTTGCATAAGCACTTGGTTGATCCGGGTCATGCTCAATTTGGGGTAGTGTATGTTAGGGGTTGTGCTTATTCCTTTCTTTCTAAAGATGTCAATGCTGTTTTTGAACTTCCTGATGTGGTTGAGGATGCTTCTTTGCCTTGTTTAGATGTTGTTGCCTCGGTTATAACTGGGGGGAAAGTTTTGGCTTGGTCTAGAAAATTTCCTGCGTCTTCTCTTACTTCTCTTTATGCCGTGTTACACAAAGTTTGTGTACACAATTGGCTTCCATCTTCGAATTCTACTGTGGTCACTGAAGAGCAAGCTAACTTGCTGTATAGGATAGTGCTGAGGGTTCCCTTCAATTTTGGGAGGTTAATTTTGCAAAACCTTAGTCGGTTCGCTGAAAAATTTTCCTCCTCCTCGACCTATTTGATCTATCCTTCTTTAATCTCAGCTGTCCTACGCTTCCAAGGCCTCACATTGTCAACACTTGAGAGCCTTGTCCCTCCTCAGCCACCACTCACCATTGCCAAGGCCCTTCTTCAAGGGAATCGCGTCTGTGATCTACCACTCGCTCCTGGTGTTGCCCCTCATGTTGGCAACACCAGCCATAACACTGGCGCCTCTCTTCTTGCACAGTTGACTACTCAGCGCCGATCTCTCTCTGAGCACATTGATGGACTGATCCGAATCAGGGACAATCTAGATGCCCTTATTTCAGCTCAAAAAGGGGGAGATGGTGAAGGGGCCGAAGCCGAAGGAGCCGACGGTGAAGATGAAGATTGAAGATGTTAGGAGTTTGTTGCTGGAGTTATTTTCTTTTGATTTGGAGTATTAGATATTTTTTAATTTCTGTTTATTTTTAGTTTAGCTTGTTAAAACATTGATCTTTGCATATTTGTTCTTGATTAATTAATGGTGATTATGTTTGCTTGTTTAAAATTCGTATATCACTGTTTTTAGTCTTGATGATTGATGTCTTGCAGGTTTGAGGGGGAGTTTTTAATTAAGGGGGAGAAATTCGAATTAAGGGAGAGAAAATTAATTTGATTTAGGTTTTGAGCTGAAAAAGCAAAATAGGGGGAGATTGTTAATGTTGGATTTTCCAACAACATTAATTTTCCTTTTTCATATTATCCTAAATTCAAATTTGATTTTAATTGGATTTTAAAATTGGATAAGATTTATTTGATAAGATTTGGAAAAGGTTTTAATTCTCTCACTTAAAGATTTGACTTGTTAAAACACGTGTTGAATAATTTGAATCTCAAACTTGACTAACAAATCTTCCTAAGTTTTAGGAAGTTTGTTGTGTGTTCTCTTTGTGATAGGATTTAAGGAGATTCATGAAGATCAAACACGTTCCACTTAAAGAGAAGCAACGTGCATTTGAGAAAAACGTGAGGAATATCAAATCAAGAGATCAAGAAGTGGAGTTGAAGAAGTCCAAGATAGTTGAAGAAGTCAAAGAACATATCCACTTCCCATTCTTCATGCACGATAGAACATGGAAGATCATGGAGTTATGGAGATCATGGAGTGATGGAGATCATGGAAGTGGAGTCTACACCATGTGTACTTCAAGGTCTATAAATAGATGAAGCTGCTGAAGATCAAGGACACACAGAATCGAGAGCTTAAGCAGTCTAGTATAGGCAGTACACTGGTGTTAAGAGTTGTGTTGTTCACACCGTAGGCAACATCGTTTTTCTTATGTGTCATAGAGTTTGCATACTCTTGACTTTTAGTATAGGTGTTCTTCGGAGTGTTCAACTGAGATAGTTTGTATACGTCCCTAGGTTTCACATACATCTCATAGGACGTATTGAGTCGATTGTTCGAAAGAATCTCTTTTAGAGATCTTTCTTTCTCCTTTGTACACATACACATATCAATAAAGGAGTTTTCGCCCTGAAGGCATTCCACGAGTATTTGTATACTCGTGGATATATCGTTTGTGTTCTGCAACTTTTAATTCGATCTATTTTTCCGCTGTGTTTTACGCTGGTGTTGTCGACACCGCCGACAACACCGTGTACTTTGATTGGGACAACTTTGTTTTTGTTTTTGCAGATCCACGTAGGACTTTCAGGGCCAAATATACTTCTCATTTTACTTGCTTTTTTGGAACACAAAAACTTGTGTGACACGATATCTTATAGATTATTTCCGTGAGACGAATCTTTTTTATCCATTTATCAAACTCATATCTATAAATTTATATATAAATTGTAAGGTGATGGTCATGGATTGATCCGTCTTAAATGAAACTTATTCTTTTTCGAAATCGAATTTATTTCTTTTCTTGTAAATTAAATCATCTTTCATTTCCTATTTTAACATAGTCATCACAACCCTTGTATTTTGTAAATGATGTTATTTTATGTTTGTTAAATGTTGATGTTAAAATTGAGAATTTCATTTATACTCAAGTCAAACAATAACAAGAAATCAAGAACAGTAGCAACATATATAACATTATGCATGTTCACATAATTTCCATCATTTCATAGAAATTTCTTTTAAAAAAAATTAAGAATCCGTCAAAAAGAATTGATGCTTTAATGATTAGAAATCACTTGATTCTAATCCAAGCACACTGACTGGGAACTCCCCGGTGCACCACAAACACCATATAAAATCCCGGTGGTGCAATATTGGCTGTTGGCGGTGCATACACCGTAACCCTATGCGTGAACGCAGTTCGCTGTTGTACACTGGCAATGTACAACACGAGAAGCCTCTGGTTCATCGCAAAAGAATGCGTGGTAAAAGAAGGTGCCACCATAGTTACTGTGTACTCACCCAAAGACTGCATCAAGCTAAACGTGATGGAGAATTGCTGGCCGTACGACATGAGACTCCCTGTGGGGCCCTCCACCGACAATATTTCTGGGCGTAGATGGTTGTACTGTGAGGCTAGGTAGGGTGGTGAGAACGCTTCCAGGCTCAGATCGGTGGGGTACCTCACGCCTGTGAAGTTGTACAGTACATGTGGATTGCTTCCACCCACTAGGATTCTGCCATCTGGCAGTAGCGTGGCTGCTGAGTGGTACAATCTCGGGATTGTGGTGGGATTGAGCACACTGAATCTTTTATTCGGGTCGGGCTCGTCCCGGAAGTAAAGAAGCGGGTTTAGCACCGGGTCAACGGCGGATTCCCAGCCGGCGGTGCCCTTCGCCGCTCCGTTTAGTATGATGACGTTGCCGGTGGGTAAGAGCAGCATATCGGACATGACCCGACCCATTGGCATGCTCTCAATTCTCCATTTCGGATCCGGGTCAGTGACACGTAACCGCCCACACGACTTGGAAGCTGCCACGTAGGTTCCGTTGGCGGCCTTGATATAAGCGCCACCCTTTGCGCCGCCGCAGACCATCACCTCCGCAGAGGGCAGCGGTGTCGGCGCGTCTCCGCCGCCTGGATGTAGCCTCAACGGCAGCATTACCGACGACCCCGTCGCCGGATACGTTCTCTTTTCCCCCGGAATCGCCGGAAACTCTCTCAGAATCTTGTTGCTGGTGTAGTTCAAGACGACGGAACGCTGGTTCGCGAAAACGAAGAGATTTCCGTCGGGCAAAAGGTGCAAGAACGGATATAGATTGTTCTCTTCTATGGGATCCGTGGTTTCATACAGGAAGGGGAATCGGACAACGCCGTTTTGTGAGTCTTGATTCTTGGGGAAAAACTCGTAGCTGAAAGCCTTTCTTCCGCCGACGACGATGACGCGTCCGTCGGGAAGAATGTGGTCGGAGGCGTACCATCTTTGGACGGTTAAGTTCTGGTGGAGCTCAATCCAATCGCACAACTCGTCGTCGCATGGCGTGAACAGCCGTATCTTGTGATCTCCGCCGTGGTAGCCTCCGGTCTGCACCAATGTTCCGTCGTAAGTGACGGCGCCGGAGGAACACCAGACGTCAGTCTGCACCATGAGTGGGCGGTAGGTATTGGATGCGACGTCGTAGAGGAGGGAATGCGCGGTGCAGTCTTGGGAAAGGGCTTCGTCGTTGTTTCTGCACTTTCCGGTGGGTAGAGCCAGTCGCGAAGGGCCGAAATCTGTACGGTCGAAAATGACGACCTTGTTGTTGTAGAGGAGTTGCATGTGCATGGCGGAGATGCCGACACTCCGGTGCAGAAGGGCCCATTCTCCTCGGCCGGGAATGGCGGGCGCAATTCTCGACGGAGTTTCAAGGAAGGGCTGGTCGGTGAGTTGCGAGGATGGAGTGAAGAGTGAGAAAATGGGGATGAGAAAGAAGATGAAAGATAGATTCTTGATTGCCATGGAGACTTTGTTCTTGGATTTCTTCCTTTCATCTTTTTTATAGTGACTCGTGGAATGTTGGAAATAATAATTAGTGGGTTTAATCAATCATTTTATTATATTCAGAGATAAAAGATAGTAATTACTAGTGTACTTTGACTTGATTGAGCAATCTTGTACTTGCACTTTGGCTCACCATTTAAGAGAAATGCAGTATTAATACATATTGACCCATGATTGACTTAAATAGGTAAATCCGATTTCACCCTTTCTATGAAACAGAAGAGTTCCTTTAGTCAATTAAAATGAAAAGTTTAACCAAAAGGAAAGAAACTGTAGTTAAGAAATCAAATCAAATTAAAAAAGATGATTGAGTGGTAGCTGATGAGAACAGAGGATCCAAATATGTTTTCAAGCACAAATTACAAGAACCAGCATTTCTGAGACCTAACTATTAAGACTTTCCTTTGAATCTATTGCTGGGAAATCAACATAGACACAACTTCTTTACCAGCTAGGAGGTACTGGCACCCATTGACAAGCTCCTCACAGCAACTTTAACGGCGCCGACAACACTTAGTTGCCTCATTTCCGGATTCTGCCCTTGCGTCTCTTGATTCTTACAATGATCCTCTATCTGAATTCCGACAAAGAACGCTATCTGCATGTTTGTTTGGCAAATCTAAGAAGGCTGTAGTAAGTTGTCTAAAGAGGATAGAGAACTCAGGAACATCATATATGTAGCAGATGGTATATGTGTATTCATACATCACTTGTACAAATACCAAAATACTCTTCCTAATAAAGGTTACTCAAACACTATCTTGCATCTTTAACCAACATGAGTATTATTTTCACATGAATGTTATCACAAAAAAGGTCGAGGCAGGCATTGTTCAGTACTCTTGCCTCCTCTTAGCTCTATCTAATGACTTACCTACCGGAAAGCAGAAGTCATGAATTTGACGTCACAACATTACAACACACAATTCAGAAGGGTGGGAAAAAATCGGGTATGCATCATCATCGTTATAGGTTGGTCTAGGTGTGTAATAAAGGCATAAGTTACCAATAAGATTTGCAGAATCGAAAGGTGAAGAAAGTATGCATATTTATACACACGTTTCCTCATGTACATGGTGAGAAAACTTGTAAGAACAAACTCAACCAAATGATGTGAAATAGAGCAGATTCGAATATGATTGAATAAATAAAGGAACAATTTTCACAGGAGTTTAACAACCAACTGTTAAAACTCCTTGGTGTGTGAAGAATAAGAAAAATAAATTGTGTGTGAGCTACGTCAAAGCAGCCAATTAGTTCCAATATTTTTTCTTAGCATTCGATAATTTTTAGGCTAACTCAATTACATGATGAAAACAACCATGTCCACAACTTGACTTTCAAGTCAAAATATGCTTTTATTATGATTGCACATAAACGGGACCAAGCAATATTTTGAACATGTGCAGCAGTAATGCTGAAAATTAGGTCTTTATGGGACCAGTGTTTGGTGCATCAACGCATACTTTAGCTAAAGGTTGCATGACAGAATTAATGGTTTGAGACAAGATATTAAGTGCAGGGGGAAAAAACCATGGAGCTGAGAGTTAATCTTGAAAGGACAACTAGTAGAAAAATGCTAATGAGCTGTATATTGATTGTGAAAAAGCTTTAGATGCAATAGAATTACCTTTCCTGAAGCATTCCGTACCGGGGAAATGTGAAGAAAATTCCAAAAAGATGTCTTATCTTTCCTGGAAGCAGCAACCAAAACATAACGTTAAAAAAAAAAAAAGAATAATTTTCCAAAAAGTGATCTAGTACGTTTATCAGTCATCAACCTGTAATTTAGGATACGTACTGTACAAGCTTTCTGGAGCTGAGTGCATTCCTTTATCTGCAAATGTAAAACAGAAATTTAAAAACTTTCCTTTTCCTCCCAGGCAATGGGAGCGTAGATAACCAAACTTTCTGAAATGTCAAAACGGGTAGCCAAGTTATCACAGGTTTGAGCGGAGCCACATTTTCCAGATAGTCCAACATTTGAAGTTAAGGCAAAAGATAATTCAATGAAAACATAAACCAGAAAGAAGCCTTGGTCACCTGGAATTGTGTTGTGGGGTCTGTATTGTTCCCACTTAAAAACCGGCAATTGCGTCCCAATACTTCATGCCTAGCATAGCCTACCCAAACAAATGAATATTCAGACGTCAATATATACACTAGATGGTCCAGAAATGTCTTCCCAAGCTAGTCGACTTAACATATGAAAAAAATAATAGTGATTTGCACACTGAAGTACCTGTCAGTTTCAGGAATGCCTCACTTGCATACACTATTGGCATGTCAGGTAAGTGCACATCAGTTCTGTGGTGTTGCATGTTGCCAAGAAATGGAAGTAGCTATATCAGCAGATATCTCTTATCTAAGTGGTAACCAAAAGGAAACATATATGTGAATATGAATAAACTCACAATACAAAGCTTTGTTTGATTCTACCGAGAGATATATTTAAGGTTGCAACAAGCTGCCCGTTCCCAGTTAAGCCACATCTTTTCCTGCATACTAATCTTCCCGTCAACTCACTGCAGCGTGTTAGCACAGACAAGATGTTATTAATTGCAGCACTGGCCTTTGTTTTCTCAAGCTCACTTGCTTCACAAGGTCCATCATTCTCATCTTCTGCAATATATAAATGGGTGAGTTACATCATCTCAGCAGCCACCGTTTATTTTTCATTTTCTTATTATTATTATCTCTTTTTTTGGGCGCATGTGGGAGGCGAACTGTTTGATCACTACCACCTAACGAATGTTGGTTTATAGAGAACATCACCAACCTAGTAAACTTATTTAAAATGGTAACATGACGATTGTTGGATTGTTCTTGACCATGAAACTATTTTGAATGGTGACGTGATAATAGCTATATCAAGAAACTGTTCCGACCAAAAAGGAATGTAGGGTTATAGATACCATCACCAACCTAGTAAAACTATTTAAAATGGTGACATGATAATTGTATGATCCAGAAACTTTTGGAACCTCAAGGTAATAAAGACAAAAGCCATGATCCAAATAGAACACAAAGCTTCCATTAACAACCATTTTGTATTACTTATGTTTTAAGGTGATAATAATCATCTCATGTAGCAGAATGGCTGAAAGAATTAGGCAATATAGAAATGCATTCAGCATCGATTGTTCTACACCAAATTAAATTGGGACACTAGTTCTACAAAGCAATACACGAACATAAAAAGTCACAGAGATACTAACTCAACAACATTGAACCTAACAGTCCCAAAAGACATTCCAATTAGAAACAAACCTCTATCATCATGACTTGCAACCGCCTCCATAGACGATGCACGTCCTCGTTCCAATGATGAATCCGAGCAAAGTTCCCTTCTACAACACCTGAAAAGAGTATCATGAAATCCAGCTCCATCTTCAGACAATTTTACCTCATCTCTCCGCCTTGGCCTCCTCAAAATAGGCACTTGAACTCCTACAAAATTAATCACCCTACCATCCTCTTTACTGAAAACAGGACACATTTGAAACAACATCCAAAAGGGTGTCCCATTTTTTCTATAATTCAACAGACTAATCTGTATAGCCCTCTCCTCTCGAATTGCCTCTCGAATCTCCATAACTGACCTTCGATCAGTCCCAAGCCCTTGGAATATCCTTCCATTCTTACCAATCACCTCATCTCTAGAATAACCAACCATTTTCAAGAATTCATTTGAAGCAAACACAATAGGATGCCCAGAAATACAAGGATCAGTTATGGTGAAACAATCCCGCAACTCATTCAAAGCTTCCCTCGCCAAACCTGAGTACCTAAAATCAAACGACTGTTGACACAATCCCAATTGTGATTCCATACCAAATTTAGAAACCTTCCCTCAAAGATTGAATCCTTATCAGCAAAGAGTAATCCCAATCCCATGTGTCACTTTCAGCTTCTCTAGAGCTTAATCAATCGCAGATTTTCAGTTTCAACCCTTCAAACAGCACCCAGAAACACAAAACTCATGGAGCGAACTCAAAGACACCGTTTTGATAGTATTTCCAACAAAGCACATAGATTTTTCAGAAGCTTTTGGATGCAAACGGTCATGAACAGAAAGAGTTATCGAGCGTTTCAGCTATACAAGAAACAGTACTTGGAATATTTTTGCTGAATTGGGGAGAAAAACAAGCATTGAAATAAACCCCAGAAGTGGATGAACAGAAAAGGGTTTAGATATGCGCCATCAATCTCTTTGGGCGCATGAACCAATAGTGATGGAAGAAACCTCAAACTCTATAAATGTTTAGAGAGAGAGAGAGATGAGTTCGCAACTATGGAGAATCACAATAAATGGCTGAGATTTTTAGCTCACAATTATTTAAGCACACCAGATTTTTTGTGTAAAACTAGAATCACGAGAATGATTTTGTTCTTCGTTTTTTCACTTTTTGGTTTTTCCGCACAATAACGAATGTATCAACGTTTTCTCACTGCATTGACTTATATTTTAGGGGTTTTTAATTTGGTGAAATTTTTGAGGTGATGTTTTTCTATTTTTTAATACAGTTTGGCAAAATATTGAAAATTAATATTCAAGAAAATTAATCAATCTTTTTTTTTTTTTTTCTTTTCTCAAGAAAACATTTCACTCATCATTATATGCGGGTTGGGAGTCGTCTGGTGAAGGTTTATTTGGTGTAAGATATATTTGTAATTGGTGAATTCCAATCACTCATAAAATGATGATAAAAATGGTCAATTTATTATTACACATTTTTGTACATTATGTATTTTAGAACCTTAAGAAGGTAAGATAATAGGAAAGTTGGTGAAGTTAAGAAAACCAGACATAAACAAAGAGCTAAATAAATAGAGGCTAATACTTATCCATCCACGTAAGCTTGTGTAGTCCACATTCCACTCTCTCCTTTTGGAGTCTGGATCTTCTATTATATTTGGTGTAATATCTCGTGTTACATAATATTTAATACACGTCATATATTAATTAATGATGTCATTGAATACACGTGACGTGTGGTGATTAATTTGAAATAGAAGATGTAACACCATATGTAATAGAAGATTTCAATCCCTTCTTTTGTGGTCCTTTTCCAACATTGTCTATTTTTAGATTTTTCATGTGGTACTCAATTTATACACTACCCTCCTTTCTTTCAACGTTTCAGACACGTTTGGAATAGGTTAAGTTCGTGGATTTTGTTAATTTGGATTTGAGAGGATTTGAAAATAATGAATTTTGTATTTGTATTGAAATTTTATAGGGTAGGATTATAGTTAATACTAGTATGTCATTTTCACATTAAAATGTCGAAAAAGTAGATGTTTTTTATTGGGAGTTGTAGTAAAAGTAGATATTTTTATTGGGAATTATAGAAAAAAGTAGGTAAAGTTGTGTAGGATTGAAGGATTTTGTAAATCTCTATCCATACATGGACTGAATTGAGCTCATTCTAAATCTGGCCGGGAGAGTGTCAGTCCAAACAACCATTCATTATTCAATATCTATTAATATGCTTGTAAAACATAATAATAATAATCTGGGGACATGACCAATATTTTACTTTTAAATTCGTGTTGAACTTATGGTACAATATTAATGGATAGAGTGACTGTCATGTATGTTTATAATGATAATATTAATAATATATTGACTATAAATTTAAGTGGTCACAATATATGCATTTGTTGATGTCAATTTGAAATATATTTTGTGTAACAATTAATATTGTATAAAATATATCTCACATGACATGTATATAATATTTATTACGATTTAATTTTAAATGTTATATAAGTATCACTTGCCCTTAATAAATAATTTTTTTAAAAAGCGTAAATTATAAAAAGCTTGCCATCCTGAGTCAAGCTTGGATAATTGGGCTTCTTGATTATCTTAGTCAGTTTTAGGTTTAAGCCCAATTACTTTTATGGTCCAAAGTTTTTAATTCTGGATCCTGTTCAGGCTGAGGCCCAATAACACTTTTTTTTTTTTTTCATTGTTCCAACTTATTGGCATTAGCGAAGTCATTATACATATATATTGAAGAATTTTATCGATAAATAGTATAAGCTCGTTGAAACTATTTCCTTATTAAGTTAACTAGAAGTGTACCCGTACGTTGCACAGTGTGTTATATATATAATTATTAAAAAAATATAATAACATATAAAATATAATGATTATTATTTTAACGAAAATATATTGATACTTTTTTAATTTGCATTAGTATAAAACAAGATATTTTAACTTTAAATTTATATCATTATAAATAATTATATTCGAAAATATTAGAAATTTGAAATATATAAATTAATATATTAATCTATGGATTAAACAAACAAATAAAACAATTTGTGTCAGAACATTACATGGTAGTAAAATTTTAAAAAATAAATTTAATATCTAAAAATAAGTTATATGTATTAGAAATGTTATGATTTAAGTATTGAGATAAATAAATTTATATTTTATTGGCATTTATAACTATAAACACACACGTATTTTAATAATTTTTTTTGGTTCAACGCCACATATAACTCATTTATTTTAAATCAAATAAAAAATTATATCAGTTTATCAAATACATGAAAATCTCTCTTGCTATCTATTTAAATGAAACAATTTAAAATTGAACTTAATCTACACATTTTTTATAAAAAAATTATGAATAATAATTATAAGATTGATAAGTCAATATATCAAGGACTAAGAATGATGAACTTTTAATTTGTGAAAAATTACCTATGTCCAATCTCTTATGCCACCTCAATTAATCAGAATATAATATAAATAAAATTTGACAACAAATAAATACAAAATAAGAAAGATAAAATAAAATATTTGTATATTTCAAATTAATAAGTTGGTTAACTTGCAATAATAATTTTAATCTAATTTTTTCTATTTGATATGTTTTATATGCGTAGTCTATTAGGTACAATTAAATATTTTTTTATTTCTACATTTTAATATCAATTTACAATAAATTAATACTATATATCATAAAAACGTTTAAAAATGAAAAATCATTGAAGCCCACACACATACATTTCCATATTTCAGTTTGATATTTTATATGAACTAGTAATTCACCCGCGCGATGCGCGATTATTTATTTTGGTAATATATACAATTTATAATAATATAACAAAGTTGTTATATTAAAAAATTATTTAATGTCTTTATTATTTCAAAAATTTTATAATATAAACTTTATATTTTTCATATTTTTATTGAATATAATTTCATTTTATAATTTGAAAAAACCATAAGATAAAATGGAATTTTAATTGAAGCAAGTAAACGTTGGTTGAATTGCGCCTCTACCCACGTCCTAGCGCTTCCTTGTGCATTCATTTTTATGTGGTGATTTATTTTAAAGTCAAATAACACAAACTATACATGTTATTCTGAATTATATTTGATTATATTAAAAGGTCAGAATATAAAATTTATAAATAACTTAAAGAAATTATACAAAATTTATAAATAACTTAAACAACGAATTTGAAAGCTTACATTCTATTTGTTTGTCTTTTGTAAAAAAAAAAAAAATTCCTGACTCGATAGATAATTTGAATATTACAGTGAATTTTGGAGTGAGTGAAAAGTGGTTATTCACAATATAAATTTTGAAATATTTATTTGTATACAACATTTTCATAATTACAAAAATATATCAATATTTCTTTTAACTTCAAAATTGATAATAATACTAATAACAATTCTAAACATTGATTAATTACAATTAACCAAAAACATAAAATTAAAAACCTGAAATACTCACATTCTATTTGTTTTTTTTTTTTTGTTGAATATTTTTCATGGTTCGGTACAAAAATTTACAATATAAGTTTTTGAAATATTTGTTTATATACAACATTTCTCATAATTACGAAAAAATATCTTAATATTTATTTAACTTTAAAATTGATAATAAGAATAATTCTAGATATTAATAAGTAATTAAAGTTAAAAAAAAAATTTGTAAGCTTACATTATATTTGTATCAATAATTTGCTAAAAAATTTCATGGCTAATAAATAATTTGATAAGTTAGTGAGTTTTGGAGTTTGTTAAAAGTGTCCGGTTAAAAATATAAAATTTAAAATATTTGTTTATATATAACATTTCTCATAATCACAAAAACTATCTTCAATTTTCTTTAACTTTAAAATTGATAATGAGATCCTAATTCTATACATAAGTAATTAAAGTGAACAAAATAAAGAAAAAAAATTAAATTATTGTTGAACAATGAACAACATTCGTCAACAACAACAACAACAACAAATACTATCAATTACTAATAATAATAATAATAATAATAATAATAATAATAATAATAATGAACATAATAATAATAATAATAATAATAATAATAATAATAATAATAATAATAATATATAATTGAAAAGATTACAAAATAACACAATTAATTTCCTTAAAAAACTATTAGTTTTTATAATTTTTTTATTAATTAAAATATTGATTTGACATTTTTAGGAGGAAAGGTGACAAAATTGTAAATTTTGTCAACTGTCCTCCTTTTATATATAGATAGATATTAAATTTAAGATCATTAAATAATGATTGATTTGATGTATTATATATTTAAAATTGATTTAAAATATGTTAAATTACAAAAAAACAAACCCAACTATCAACTTTTTTAAAATTGTAACCTAATCTGTTTTTTTTTTTTTTTAAGATTGTCACCCAATCTTTATGTGGTTTTGCCGATTGCAAAATTTCCAGTCATTTTTCCGGCAAATGAATTAATTTTTTTCACTTTGCAACCCAAACTTTAATTTTGTTTGTCCTATTGCAAATCATGATTTTTTTTTCGCTTCACATTGATACCTTTATGTTATATATATGAGTGTGACATTTTATGTTATATAAGTGTGATCGATATTTATAAAATAAATATCAAGGAAATATTGGTCAAAATTGGTGAAATATATGTAACATAGGTAAAAAAATCGATGGAATATCAATAAATATCGAGAAAATATCGGAATATATTGGTAAATATAAAAAAATAACAATAAATATATGTACCCATATTTCCATCGATATCGATATTTTCACGATATTTCCGTGAATTTAAGTTACCTATATTTCCACCGGAATCGAAATTTTCATTTATTAGTTGCAATATGATAAAAACATAAAGTTTAGGTTGCAATTAGATTAAAAAAAATTAGGTTGCAAAGTGAATAAATTAATCCCCATTTCGGTGGAAAATTTGCAATCTACAAAACCACAAAAAGATTGGGTGACAATTTGGGGAAAAAAAAAATTAGGTTGCAATTTGAAAAAAGTCCATAGGTGGAGTTGTTTTTTATAATTTACCCTTTAAAATAAGTACTTAAAAATAAGATGAGAGATAATAAATATATAATCCCTTATTTCATCTTATTTATCTATTTATTTTTTTATTTGAAATTTCTATACAATAAATACTAAATTGAGTATTATAACTGATTTTTTTAAATTAAATATTTATTTATTTGTATTGAATTTCTTAAATACAATAAATATGTTTATTTATTTTTATTGAGTTTTTAAAATACAATAAATAAGTTTATTTGTATTGAGTTTCTTACAATAAATACAATATGAAAACAATTAATATGTTTCTTAAAATAATAATTATTTAATAGGTAGATAATTTATTGCAGTTATTTTTGACAGGATATCCTACTTTTATACTAGACTAGATATATAGATGTCCAAATATTCTTTGAAATCAATAAAATATCAAGTCAGATATTTATAATATTTTTAACATATATTTATGTTATTTTTAATATAAATTTATGAGTTGTTCATAGAATAAATAATCAGATATCAGTATAAAATTTATTCAGGATTTTTGAAGCAACTGTCGAGTTTCAAATTTAACAATTTATCGAGAACTTTTGAATTTTATTGCCCCAATTAAAAGGAATTATAATAATATAAACATTAATTATGAATATTATATCTTGCCAATAATTTGTAAGAAAATTATTTTAGCAATCAACTTAGAAGTTCATTTGATAAATAAAAAGAATTAACATGATATTGAAAACGAGGCATCCAACAAATTTTGCCATTTAAATTCGACAAAATATGAGTTAAAAATTAAATAAAAAAAACTAAATATAAACTGATTACAAAATAAGAATGATTAATGGAAATTCTTGAAAGATCCTAATAGTAAAGCAGCACAGTACTACGAAGAAGAAGAAGAAGACTGTGGCAGCCTTACTGTACTTCAACTGCTCCCCGTTCACCGCAGATCCGGCGCGATTCCATCTCACTGCCATCTTCTTGAACCCGATTCGTCATCGAGCCGGGTATCTCTGCTCCGACGAACCGCCAATTTCCGATCAGGTTACTTCCCCGATCACTTCCTTTATTCAGTTCGAATTGGCGTTTGAATCCAATTAATGGCCGTTTGCTGAGAGAGTTGTAAGTGATTGATTGAAGTATGAGTGATGACCTAGTTCGGTTTTGCAGAATCAGTGGATTTCTATATGTGAAGTTTGTTGTCTCTAAGTTTTGGTTTTGAGATGCGTCTTTGTTTGCGTTTGTTTGAATTCTGGTATTTTCTCTGTGGAAATGCATTGCGGTTTTTGTATATTACTTTGGGAATTTAGGCTTGTGAATTGTGATCTATGTATATGTGACGTTATAAATTGGTTGTTTCTTCTTTGGTTTTTTATTTATTTAAATTTATCGAGAATGAAACAGTTGAAATAAGGTTTTCCATGTTTCCTTATGTTGCAGAAAGGAATCTGGAAAATGAATTTTTTGATGCTGCGGTCTAACAATCAGACTGCAGCTCAGGAGGGACAGTCTGTTAAAGAGACCCAAGCAGAGGCAAATTATGTGGCGAAAGCTGCTGCTACCTTGGGGGGTTTGATTTCTGAAGAGCCTATTCCAGAAAATACATCTTCTGAAACCTGCAATGCCCCAAGTGATGAATTTGGGGATGAGAATGGCAGGACACCAGTTTCAACTGGAAAAAATAACGCTGAAGTGGACAGCCATATAGATGTTTTAGAAGATGATGGGTTCATAATTATTCCATACAGTATGATCTCACTCTTTCCGTTTACCGTTCACATAATTTAATTGTATGTGGAGTTGGTCGTGCATGACTTAAGTTGTGACTTGATTGAAAGATTGAAAAAAAGTTGTTACTTTAGATGAAGCATTCTCATAATCATGCTGAATTTCTGAATGTTGATCTAGAGCTTTACTGGACTTGATTGAAACTTTATTGTTTTAACTCGGAATATGCTTCTTTCTTATTATTATTTTTTCCAGAGGAAGTTCCTGAAAATTGGAAAGAAGCACCAGATATACTTTCATTTCGCTCCCTGGATCGCAGCTTTGTTTTTCCTGGTAACTATTTGTGTGTCTGTGGCCTTTCTTCCTATATGAACTTTTCAAGTGTATGTTTCTAGTTCGTGGCCTCACATGCTTACACATCTGCATGTGTGGTTATCTTAGGTGAACATATCCGAATTCTTGCATGTTTGTCTGCTTATAAGAAGGATACAGAAATTATTACTCCATTTAAAGTTGCTGCCGTCATGAATAGAAATCGAATTGGGAAAAGCTCCAATAAACAAAATGGAGACACTGGAGGAGAAGCAACTCCAGTTTCTGAGACACAAGTCACTAACTCTGATGATCAAGATAATCAACATGATGGAATCATGACGGAAAAGAAGATCGATAAGGATGTTTCAACTGGTGAATCCCTTCTTAGGATGGAAGATCACAAAAGGCAGACTGAACAATTGTTGCAAAGATTAGAAAATTCACATTTTTTTGCTCGAATTGCAGAGCCAAATGAACCACTTTGGTCTAAAAGAAAAGCTCAAGAAGCCTTTTTTGAATCTTCTTCCTCCTTTGAAGAACATTTGACAGGAGATTCTTCAGAAACTGCAACTACCACGGAAAAGAAGAATCCTGTGAGTGCTTCGATTGACAGAGGAAAATTCGATTCTCGCACATCTGGGGGACTGGCAAGAGGTGCTGCCAAGTGCTGCTCGCTTCCAAATGGAGACATAGTGGTGTGTTTACAGAAACTTTAGAAAACTTTTTAGGTCACAAATTTTCTTTTATATTTTTGCGAACACACGAACAAAACTAGCTGCCATTGCCTTATTTGATAGATTAAGCATCTCAGTATATTGGTTCTGATTGTAGGTTATACCCTTTTTGCTCCCTTGCTAATCAATATGCTGTAGTATTATGTGATATATCTGTGCTTGTTGCATCTGGAATTTTTTTATATTATGCTTGGGAGTAATTGCAACTATCGGAAGTATGAGTTAAAACATCTCGTGTAATGGTTACATCCTGTTATTTAATTACCATGGACTGTGTTACAGCTTGATGCTTTACACAGGAGCTTGCTTTATAAGTTGTGATTATTGTGCCATTATTGTGTTGTAATTGTTTATATGAAGTGGAAGGTGCTTTCATAAATATGCCAACTCATTGAGCTATGGAGAAATATCGGATATCCTTCCTGATTTGGAATTACTTTTGTTTCGGTTATTGAAAAGGCTGCACTTATGGTGTAGGATTCTAATGTTTCGGCATCAAACAGCTCTAGCAGCTATCATAATTTTGTCTGATCTTCACATGTGCAAGTAATCTATGTTTTGACATCTGTAAATTTTCCTTTTAAACATAAATTAGTTTACTTCTTTAATTTGGGAGTGTGGGTTGCTATTGTCATCTTTAATGTTCTTTTTCAGAAGCATGGTTAAAAATTTGGCCCAAATTTAGGTGCATGTATCCCATTCCAATAATTTTCATTCTGATGAGGCTTCATTACTAATCTCAGATGAAATCCTTCATCTTATCCAGATTTTTTTTTTGGGGGTTTTTCTCTTAATGGCAGCCTTGAGTTGTATGTATTACTGTTGATTTGAATTTCACTTTCTTGTTTGGAAGGATGCAGGTGCTTTTACAAGTAAACGTTGGTATTCAGTTTGTTAGGGATCCCATCCTAGAGATTCTACAATTTCAGAAACATCAAGAAAGACAGCCAACCCTTGAGAACCAGGATACTTCTATTTCTTTGAATCAGGATCCTTATGGGGAATTGCTGAAGTGGTTGCTTCCAGTGGATAATTCTATTACTCCTCCACCTCGTTCTCTACCCCCTCCTACATTGAGTTCCAGTTCAAGTATTCGGAGCTCATCGACAAAACCCGTAGTGTCTGGGTCTTCAAGTTCTCAGCTTTTTTTTGGTCATTTTAGGAGTTACTCTATGTCCTCACTTCCACCAAATGCTACCTCACCCTCAGCTGCCACAACTCCTAATGCTAAATCTAGCTTTGACCCAGAAGATTGGAGTCAATTTTCATTCAAGAAGTTTGTGGAAGGTAGAAAAGGTGGAAATGAAGGACTGTTGTCTTTCCGTGGGGTTCCATTACAACAGGAAAGGTTTTCTGTTAGGTGTGGTTTAGAAGGGATTTTTACACCTGGAAGAAGGTGGAGGAGAAAAATTGAGTTGATTGAACCTGTCGAAATTCGTTCCTTTTCTATTGATTGCAACACAGATGATCTTCTGTGTGTCCATGTAAAGGTATTGTTTCTTTTGAAGAAAAAACTGGCGCCACCTTTCTTTTCTTCCTTCATCACTTAGTTGAGTGTTATGATGTATAGTTTTTTAAAAAGAAATGCTCTTTTGTTTAGGTTGTTATGCATGAAAATAATTCAAACCTGTTGTTGCAGAATGTTTCCCCTGCACATGCACCAGATATTGTGGTGTTTATAGATGCCATAACAATTATTTTTGAGGAGGCATCAAAAGGTGGACCGCCACTATTTTTACCTATTGCTTGCATTGAATCTGGGAACAACTACAGTTTACCAAATTTAGCACTCAGGTTCTCTCCACATATAATCCTTTATCTAAGTTGCTGCATCTTGCTAATTTTTTAATTTGTGTTGTTGTTGATATGTTAGTTACCTGTTTACATCTTTAAAGGCTTTTGCTCAGTATTTGCTTTTCTGTTTTCTTGACTTTATCCTTAATAAGCTATTGCCTGCCTTTCTGAAGGGTTTTGGATATTCATCTTGATTGAGAATGGAGACTTGCTTTCTTGTAGATAAAAGTTGCTTTATTACTCCTTGTCCAAATTGGTCTGGTCCATAGAAAGATTGTTTGGTTTTTTGTTTAGTGTTGGTTGTGGCTTGAATACGCTTTTGTCCAACGATTCTTCTCTCATTATTATCAGCAATGTGAATAAACCCCAAAAATCATATAAAAAATTTGCATAAACTGGGTGAGAGTGTAGCAACACAGACAGAAAATAACTGTTGTATTCTATTTTGTGCAATTAATAAGCCATTGATGAAGCCACGTAAGTCTGCCTCTTCGGTAGCCACGTAAGTCTGCCTCTTCGGTAACAATAATTGGCAGAAGCCACAAACAAGACGACTTAAATCCCTCACTTTGCCAAATAACCAGCAATTTATGTGATTTGTGATAATTGCCAAAAGTATTTTGTTGTTATTTGCTCTTGTGAAAGGAACAGAGTGTCATGACATATGGGGCCTTGATCACCTGCAAAAAATTAAGACTGATTGCAATTTAAAGAAGAAATAAAATGTATATAAAATTGAGTCTTGAAACAGTTCAATTTTTTTGTTCAAATGGAACCACTATTGAACTACAAGCAGAAGCTTGTGCTGATATATTAGTAGATTCATTTTTCTTCTGTATCAATGTAATATTTCAGGAACAACTGGAATTGTAGTTCCTATACTAGAACCTTGTCTCTTGCTGTTGGTTTACTGCTGTTCCTTGATCTCAAACATTTAAGAGGTAGCATTTTGGTGTTTAATTGCCAGGAGAGGTGAAGAACATTCTTTTATTCTGAAACCAGCAACTGCATTGTCAAAGCATTCTAAGGGTCAGAGTGATGTTAATCCACGTCTATCACGCTTACCAACTGGAAATGCTGCGTCGGTCTGGCATAACTCCTCCAGTCCTGAAGTAAAACATACTGGATCATCGGCCGATCAATATGCTGTTCTTGTATCATGTCGATGCAATTATACTGGTATGTATTCGTAGTTTGTTTAAGTTTGATTACAACCTGGTGAGGAGAACCTCAAGTTTCTGGTACATTGATTCTATATGCATTTTGTAGAATCAAAGTTATTTTTTAAGCAGCCCACTAGCTGGCGGCCTCGTATTTCAAGAGATCTTATGATTTCTGTGGCATCTGAAATGTCCCAGCAAACTCTTGGATCTGATGGGACTCAGCTTCCAGTTCAGGTTATACATAAATTCAAGTAATTGTGTTTTCCCCCTCTTTTTAGACTGATGCAGTTTCATGTAATTGTTCAACTTTTCAGATCTTAACTCTTCAAGCATCAAATATGACATCAAGTGATCTGACATTAACAGTTCTGGCACCAGCTTCATTTACTCCTCCTCCTTCTGTAGTCTCCTTGATCAGTTCACCTTCCTCACCTTTGAGTCCATTTTCTGCTTCCTCTGAGTTAGCGGAGGGAGTGATAGGTGATAGGCGAGGATCTGTTGCTCATGGCCGGAGTTCAGTCTCGCTAAATCAAGGACAGAAAATGGAAGATGGTCCAAAATTATTTTCTAATGAGCAAACTGCACTCATGTCTGATGTGGTTCCAAGAAGTGATCTGGGTTGCACACACTTATGGTTACAGAGCAGAGTGCCACTTGGGTATATTATATCTAATTCTTCCATTTTTGTGACTTTCGGCTTACTCTGACACTCAAGAGTTTCTTTCTCTTTGCATCAGGTGCGTCCCATCTCAATCTACTGCATCTGTCAAGCTTGAAGTGCTTCCACTGACTGATGGAATAATCACTCTTGATTCTCTACAAATAGAGGTCAAGGAGAAAGGTAAAAGGCAGTTCCCTTGATTCTCAGTCATCTCTCACTTTCATTCTTTCAACCACTTGCTCATAAAAATAACTGCATGGAGTTTTCCTCTATAGGAATTTCAGTTTAGATAATAAGTCTCTTATTGGAAACTTGTTGTGGACTAACGACAAATGAATAGTTCTGCTGTATGTGCTTATAACCTTTTACATTTTCTATACCTCTTTAACTATTTGCATATGGTGCAACTTTAGTTTAGCTTATGCCTTTGAGCAATCATCTCCCTTGAACACTACTTTCAGCCACACCCTAATTATGTAAACACTGTTATTTGTTGTTGAGTGGCTCAGTGTCCTTGGTTTTTTGCTTTTATCTTTACTTATCTTGGTTGGTCTTTTGATGTTATTTTGTGGATTGATCCATTATGGTGTGCATAAGATTAATTTCTTGAGATAATATTAATGTCCCCCAAAATGATATGCATAATTATATCAGAAAATTAGATCAAGTTGTTTTAGTTGCTGTTCTTTAACAAGACTAGCTTAACTCGCCTAGTGCCTATTACTTATTAATAAAATTGCTTCATGCCTTGATGTACATCTCCATCAAAATTTAGTTTCTTAATTTCACCGTTTCTGCTAAGAGCTAGTCACGTAAAAGTCCATAATCTCATGTAAAGATGAAAAAACTTTTGATGCTCACACTTAATAGTGGTTAAATTTCTCCTGTTACTTCACACAAATTTAATTGCGAAGATCAGCTTCTTTAGTTGATAATTTGACTTTTTTGTATGGTAGGTCTGACTTATATACCTGAGCAATCACTGAAGATAAATGCAACTTCAAGCATTGCCACCGGTATACTCTGAGGCAGTTGCTTTGTTCAGTACATTGATTTTCATGGTTTTGGCTATAGACGCAAATAGCTATATGTGGCTCTGGGTTGCTGATCTCTCTGTTGGTATGAGCTCACAAATTTCCCACTTAAGCTACCTCCTGATACTAAGCATAAACTTGAGTTGATATATGATCTATTTCATCTTAGAGTTTTTAACTTGAGGGAATTTGCGCCATGCTGGTCTGTTCATGTGAACGGTTGAATTTGCACCCATTTGTAGGGGATCGTATCTATAAGAGTTTTGAATTTGATGTGAGACTCAGAGATCTAGTCCATGGCAGATTATACGGAAATTATTGCCCATCCATTTCATTGACAGATTCATGTGAAAGATTAGCTTTCGAGTTAAGGTTTTATATCATTATTGTCAAGTGTCAACAGTAGCTACTTCCATCAACGAGTAAGCTTATTGTTATCCGATTCTTGTAATCCTCCCAATCACCAGTTATCCTACATGATATGTAATGAATCTTTTTATCGATATTCATCCATTTCCATCTGCATCTTTCTTCATCTACACATGCAGGAATGGAATTGCTATCAATGTTAACCTTATATTTGTGACATGTTTGTCTTTGATGAAAAGGATTGCTCACAATTATCTTGCAGATTTTGTAGAATATCTTGAGATTTTGTGCAGGTTTGAATGTGTGCTTATGGGATCTGAGTTTTAAATTATAGCCTACAACCAAGGAAGAGAGATTGATTCTTCTTCTCTCCAACCTAATATTGGTTAGGTAAATTAACAACTGGAGGGTCTGACCCTTAAGTAATGCATTATTGCAAATGATTGTGTTTCATTTTTCAATCAGACCTAATCACTTTTTTACTTATATTTGTTCGAATTTCTTGACATATATGAAGTCTGGATATTTCCTTTTAAATGGAGGGTGATTTACATGAAAATTTCCAAACAACAATTAATAAATGAGTAGGACTTGTATGCCCCCGGGGTACGGATCCAGGATCCGTAGCCCCAACCCGACCCGAATTATATATATATATATATATTTTTTCTTTTCTTTTTTCTTTTTTTTCCATCTTCTTCTTCTTCTCATTCTCCTTCTCCAATCCTCCTCCTCCTCCTCTTCTTCTTCGATCCTCTTCCTTCTTAAAACCCATAAAAAAGAAGGTCTTGGAGTTAGATTTGGGAGAAATGCAGAAAAACCAATCTACAAACAGGGCCATCGATTTTCCACCTCGAAGCCAGCCAGCATGAAAACTCAGCAGAACAAAGAAGTAGCCAATGATACACAGAATTTGTTCAAGGAACAGCATCACACGGTTACAAAACATGATCAGAACAGCAACACTCGAGAGAGGTGGAACTACTGTGCCATCTCAGAGAGATAGCACACAAAAAGAGAAATACCATCCTGCAAATGGTATGAACGGAGGTCATCTGGCATGGGTGCCCTAAAGGCAGTGTCGAAGCAGCTTAGTTTCTGTATTAAAAAAAAAGATTTTAATGTATAACTATTGTGTTGTGATTGTGGGTGTTGTAAGTTTCCTCTATTGGTATTGTATATTAGTTCTATTGGTATTGTAAATAAATCACAATATGCTAGACTATTTACAGATTAAGGTATCAGTGTAATACCATAAAGACATTTGTATAATACCATTAAGGTATTCGTGTAATACCTTTAAGATATTCACTGTTTTTTATAAACTTTGGAAAATAAATAGTTTCAAGACAAGTATATGATACCTTAATCAATTTTTGTAATACCATTAAGGTATTAGTGTAATACCATAAAGACATTTTTGTAATACCATTAAGGTATCAGTGTAATACCATAAAAGACATTTCTGTAATACCATTAAGGTATCAGTGTAATACCATAAAGACATTTCTGTAATACCATTAAGGTATCAGTGTAATACCATAAAAGATATTTCTGTAATACCTATAGGGTATATGTGTAATACCTATAGGGTATACATGTAATACCCATCACTGAATCATCAGCTAGGTAATCAGGTGTGTGTGGGCGCACACCAGATTAGCTATGGGCGCGCGTGGCGGCGCGTGGTGCGCGTGGAGGCTGCCCACGCGCCGGGTCGGATCTGGGGGCACTGATCTAAGATTCGTACCCCGGGGTACACAAGTTTTTGCCTAATAAATTTGCTACTATGAAATTTCGATTTTAAATTCATCTACAATATTGTGGTTCAAACTCAGCATGAATGGCCCATTAGTCCAGCTGAACTGAATTAATCGAGCACCCATATTGGGATCATCATTATGTTTAGCATACGTCAAAATCACGAAAAACATTTGGAATATATGCCTTATCCTATTTTTTTTTATCAACTAGTAGTGTACCGTGCGTTGCACAGTGTGTTATATATATCATTATTAGAAAAATATAATAACATATAAAATGTAATGATTATTATTTTAACAAAAATATATTGATATTTTTTTAATTTGTATTAGTATAAAGTTAGGTATTTTAATTTTAAATTTATGTCATTATAAATAATTATATTCGAAAATATTAGAAATTTGAAATATATAAAGTAATTTATTAATCTATAGATTAAACAAACAAATAAAAAAAATTGTGTCAGAACATTACATGGGTAGTGAAATTTTAAAAAATAAATTTAATATCGAAAAATAAGTTATATGTATTAGAAACGTTATGATTTAAGTATTGAGATAAATAAATTTATATTTTTGGCATTTATAACTATAAATACACACGTATTTTAATAAAAAAAATTTGGTTCAACGCCACATATAACTCATTTATTTTAAATCAAATAAAAAATTATATCAACTTATCAAATACATGAAAATCTCTCTTGCTATCTATTTAAATGAAACAATTCAAAATTGGACTTAATCTACACATTTTAATAAAAAAATTATGAATAATAATTATAAGATTGATAAGTCAATATATCATGGACTAAGAATGATGAAATTTTAATTTGTGAAAAACCAGAAAAATTACATCTGCCAATCTCTTATGTCACCTCAATTAATTAGAATATAAATAAAATTTGACAACAAATAAATATAAAATAAGAAAGATAAAATAAAATATTTATATATTTCAAATGAATAAGTTGGTTAACTTGCAATAATAATTTTAATCTAATTTTTTTCTATTTGATATGTTTTATATGTGTAATCTATTAGGTACACCTATAATATTTTTTTTATTTCTACATTTTAATATCAATTTACAATAAATTAATACTATATATCATAAAAACGTTTAAAAATGAAAAATCATTGAAGCCCACACACACATTTCTATATTTCAGTTTGATAAATTTTATATGAATATTAAATTTAAAATCATTAAATAATGATTACTTTTATATATTATATATTTAAAATTGATTTAAAATAGGGTAAATTACAAAAAACAACCCCAACTATCGACTTTTTTAAAATTGCAACCTAATCTGTTTTTTTTTTTTTTTAAGATTGCCATTCTGTGATTTTGTCGATTGCAAAATTTCCGGTCAATTTCCGGCAAATGAATTAATTTTTTTCACTTTGCAACCCAAACTTTAATTTTTTGTCCAATCGCAAATCATGAATTTTTTTTTTCGCTTCACACCTTTATGTTATATATATGAGTGTGACATTTATGTTATATACAAGGATGAAAATATCGATATCGCATGTCGTATCGCAACTTTGATTTTACGGATATATCGATGTCGATATCGATATCGCATATCGATATCGCAAAAAAATTGAAAAAACAACGGAAATCTTATTAAAATTTTGGAAATTTAATATGAAATTTTAGGGATTATTTTTACACTTCATTACACATATATTCCACTCAAAATCACATTAAAATAATATATTTAAAACTAACATATAGATAATAAGCATTATAAATACTGTTTTTCGAATGAAAACTGATAATATATTACATAATACAAGACAAAATTACATCATACAATACACTAGTACTAAAAGGATGACCTATGAGGTTCAAACATAGTAGATGAAATGTCATCTTGATCCAAGCAGTATTGATACCAACATATACATAATTAGCACTATTAAAATTTTACCAAAACTAATTATAACAATTAATTGTAAATACACAATTACAACATTACATTTTACGTGCTAGCTTCACTATAAAATAATTAATTGTAAAATTATGATTTTATAATAAAGTTCTATAAGTTAACTAAATGTTTCACCTAACATACACATAATTAACACAATTAAACATAGCAATTTACAATATACCAATAAAATGCTAGTTTTATCAACTAAAATGAAAAAAAAAAATTAAATTTACATACCAATTCGTAGTTCTTCAAAATGACAATTGAGTGATATATATAGTGGTGCAAGTATTTCCTCTCCAATGTCAATGCCCTATATCCAAAAAAATAAATAAATTATATACATAAAATAGTCATAATCTATAAAGTAAATAATTGAAATTAATTTAATCAAAAATGTTGGGAGATAGTTATTGATATGAGAGAATATCATACCTTGAACCTTAAATTGTATGATAGAAAATGTTCACTTGTCTTCAACATATATATAGAGAAATATATCATGCAAAAAAATTAAAAAAAAAAGAAGTAAATGAAGTAATAATTGGTTAAAGGAATGGAAATTTCAAAAAGCCACAAAATTTGGCTATATCCGTGAATGAAAGATTGATGTGAGGAGAATATATTACTTTCAATATCAAACACAATACATAATATAAAGTAAGGAAAAAAAATCACATAGTTCAATTTTTTGAATCAAAATCGCTCATTTTGATATACATGCGATATTTTACGATATATCCGCGATATTTCCCGATTTCCATCCAATTTTGTACTACACTGAACCGATATCGATATCGATATCGATATTTTGCGATATTTTGCGAAATATCCGCGATACCCAGGAAAAAAAACATTAACACCCAATATCCGTATCGCAATATCCGTATCCGCGATATATCCGCGATATATCTGCGATATTTCGCGATATTTTCATCCTTGGTTATATAAGTGTGATCGATATTCATAAAATAAATATCAAGGAAATATTGGTCAAAATTGGTGAAATATATGTAACATCGGTAAAAAATCGATGAAATATCAATAAATATCAAGAAAATATCGAAATATATTGGTAAATATAGGAAAAATAACAATAAATATATGTACCCATATTTCCATCAATATCGATATTTTCACGATATTTCCGTGAATTTAAGTTACCTATATTTTCACCGGAATCGAAATTTTCATTCTTGGTTGCAATCTGATAAAAACACAAAGTTCAGGTTGCAATTAAATAAAAAAAATAAAGTTTAGGTTGCAAAGTGAACAAATTAATCTCAATTTCGCCGGAAAATTTGCAATTGACAAAACCACAGAAAGACTGGGTGGCAATCTGAAAAAAAAAAAAAGATTAGGCTGCAGTTTGAAAAAGGTCGATAGGTGGAGTTGTTTTTTGTAATTTATCCTTTAAAATAAGTATTTAAAAATAAAATCCCTTATTTCATCTTATTTATCTTTTTATTTTTTTATTTGAAATTTCTATACAATAAATACTAAATTGAGTATCATAACTGATTTCTTAAATTAAATATTTATTTATTTGTATTGAATTTTTTAAAATACAATAAATATGTTTATTTATTTTTATTTGTATTGAGTATCTTAAAATACAATAAATAGGTTTATTTGTATTTATTTATATTGAATTTCTTACAATAAATACAATATGAAAGCAATTAATGGGTTTCTTAAAATAATAATTATTTAATAGGTAGATAATTTATTGCAGTTATTTTTAACAGGATATTCTGCTTTTATATATACGAGGCTGGGCTGGGCTACAGATTTATGGGCCCGAACTAAGGATGGGCTGGCACGGCACGGCATGAAACTTTCATGTGGCCCGTCGAGCCGGGCTGGGCCTGGCCGGGCCGCCCGTTTTGCCAGCTCTACATATGATACATGTAGAGTATATATATAACACCCTATAATAGGTTAAGTTGGGGGCACCGTGCCCCCGGGGCACACAAGTGTCACCCTTATTTGTATAGAGTTTCTTAAAATACAATAAATAGGTTTATTTGTATTTATTTATTTGTATTGAGTTTCTTACAATAAATACAATATGAAAGCAATTAATGGGTTTCTTAAAATAGTAATTATTTAATAGGTAGTAATTTATTGCAGTTATTTTTTACAGGATATCCTGCTTTTATATATATATAGATATAGATGTGACTGATCATATTACATTATGGGTGGTTGTAATTATCTGAGAATTTTCACTAATTCTTGCTCCATGTATGATTGTGATAGATAAGTGTTTTTCCGATTTAGTTAATGGATTGGTGAAATGGTAATCAAAGTTTAATAATGGAGACCATTTAACATGTGGTAATGAAATAAAAATGAATTAGATTTTTTCTCAGTTACAATGTTTAATACGACAGAGTCCAAATCAAGAATCATCGTATGTGTTAGATTGAAAATGCTCGCTACTTCGTACCAGACAGTGACATAATATGGTCCACATATATATATATTTTTTGGATGTTTTAATGTTTGTTTTCTTATACAAAACCTAATCAATGATCAAACCATCTTTTGATGACATAACTCATTGATACTAAAAATCCAGCATAATTGATGAATATATCTTAAAATTCAAGTATGAGATTATTAACTTATAAAGATTTATGTAAAAAAAATTGCAAATTTAATGATAACACGTCACCAAGACAACCATCACATAATTAATACCTAAAACATGCATGCAGCATGCTTGGTTTGGTGCTCTCATGTTATAATAATCAAATCTTCCATCAATAATTCAGACAATCACAATGTTCATCGACAGGATCATATTATTTTAGTTGGATTTTAATTTGATTCTGATTTAAATGTTAAAAAACTCATTCAAAAAAACATTCAAGCTCCAAGAATTATTATCTGAAGAAGTATTTTAGTAGAATTGTCGAATTAAAATAATATGTATATACTCACAATCTTTTTTTAGGGACATTCATGCTTAAAAGAATAAGTTAGTTTAGTATCATGTTTAGCACCTTTAAACATTAAAGGGTCATTGGCAAAAACTTTAAAATGTTGAACAAAACTTATATGCAACTGACTCGACCCGAGCGTGGGCTGCATCCACGCACGCCCACGTGTCCCACGCGCACCCCTACCTGATCTGGTGTGCGCCCACGCACACCAGATTTCACACTATGTGATTCAGTGATATGTGTTATATATATACTCTGTAGGTGTTATATATGTACTCTGTAGGTGTTATAGTTATATTATATGATTCAGTGATAGGTGTTATAGTTATACTTTATAGGTGTTATATATGTACTCCTTAGGTATTACATCTATATTCTTGAGGTATCACATATATAGAAGATTTCATATTATGTGATTCAGTGATAGGTGTTATATGTATACTCTATATGAGTTATATATATACTCTTTATGTATTATATGTATGTTCTTGAGGTATCACATATAAAGAATATTTCATATTATGTGATTCAGTGATAGGTGTTATATGTATACTCTATATGAGTTATATATATACTCTTTATGTGTTATATGTATGTATCATATAAAGAAGATTTCATATTATGTGATTAAATGATAAGTGTCATATATATACTCTATAAGTGTTATATGTATGTTCTTTAGGTGTTATAATATTTTCATAACACCTGAAGGAACTGTGTTTATTATATATCATAGATGCATGTAATTTTATATCACCTATAGAGTTCTTTGTAATACCTTTAAAATATTTTCATAACATCTGAAGGAATTATATTTATTATATCTTATAGATGCATGTGATCTTATAACACTTATATAGTATATTTGTAATACTTTTAGAATATTTTCTTATTATATGTCTGATATGTTTAATATATACTCTATAGGTGTTATATATATACTTTTTAGGTGTTAAATGTCTGTTATTAAGATTCAGTGATATGTATATATAAATAATAGATTGTGAATTGATTTTATCATCTTCTTCCCCAAATTTTCTACAAATTCTACAACTCAATCAGACTTCTACAACTTCATACCATCATTCAATAACCAACAAAGTTGCATATCAAATTACATACATATACAATTCTGAATATATAAACCCTAAAGAAGAGAGAAGAACAATAGAGATGAAACATAAAATTTGAAATCTAAAAAAATTAGAACTCAAAACCAATAACAATGATATGAAGAAATTGAAAAAGAAGGAGAAGAAGGAAGCAGATCGCGTTGAAAAGAAGAAGAAGAAGAATGAGAAGAAGAAGAAGAAGAAAGGATACCGCGTAGGAGAAGAAGAAGGAGGAGGAAGCAGATCGGGTTGAAGAAGAAGGAGAAGAAGAAGGAAGCAGAAGGGTTGAAGGAGAAGGAGAGAAGAAGAAGAAGATCGGGTTGAAGAAGGAGGAGGAAGAGGAAGAAGAAGAAAAAAAAGAAGCGGAAAAATGCATGAAAGAAAAAAAAATTAAAAAATATATAATTAATGGGTGCAGGTCAAGCGGGTCGGGTCCGTACCCCAGGTACATGTAAGTCCTTCTCTAAAATGTTATGATATATCTGATTTGGATGAATTTCTGAGGAAATATATACATTCTCATATATATGTCTTTTTAGAAAGTGAGAATAAGCAATTCATAAAAAAATAATATTAAGATTTAGACTTTAATATTTCAAACATTAGATAATTTTATTAAAAGAAGTGATTATGTAACCTTAGGTTTGACCGACAGTACAAATTTCAATTCACATATAAATTTCTATTATTATAATCATTCAACCAATACTATTACATCAACTACTATTATTAATGTTATACTAAATGCATTTTTCCAACATTGATTTGAGATATTTTCAATGTTGATTATATCATCTAAAATCCCTTAACAAACACAGATTATAACTATCTCGTCTTTATTTCAAAAATTCAGGATTTCAAAATCGCATTTCCCAAACAAACAAACAAACTCAGACGATCATAGCCTTAAAATGTGTCATCCAACTTCCAATCCAGATAAATAACTCAAAAATATTATTTAGTAGTATATAATTGTCGATTCCACCACGGGCAAGCCCCAACATGCTTTACTAGCATTTATTTATACTCAAAAAATGTAAATAAAATAGAAACAACTGATCATAATTCTCATTTTTCAAATACAATTTTCAGTGATTTATGTATTGCTCAGTCATAATAATGGCGTATATGCATACGACATAAAAGAAGGTCTTAAAATATTGTCTGAATTCATTATTTTTTATTAATATATATACACAGAATTTCTTTTTATCTTTTTCTTCTTTCTTGAGCATTGAACTAGTCAGCATACCTTGAGTCTTTTGTTGAGATTTCGATATCTTTTTCAAGAGAGGCATTTCTGGGGTGGTGTCATAGCAACAGTTATACTTTTTTTTTTTTCCGACTGAGATTTATTATCATTATTATAAAATTATTATTATCTGATTCCAGCTTTGCTTGTTGAACAGTGCCGAGGGGCAAACATTTCTGCTATGAGGGTCAAGCCTGTGATCTGCAATCACTGAACTCTTTTCTACCCCTCTGTAATTTTCAGCTCTACTTTTCGACTGGGTTTGAGTTATTTCATCGATTCTTTTGGGGTTTTGATTAGAAGTTTGATATTGAAGTGGGAAGATTATTTTGTTGTGGTTTGCGTTGTCAAGCTGATTTTTTGAGCTTTTCTTCTCATCTCGTGATTTGGTTGGATAAAAATCGGCTTCTGGAAATTTGGGGTTTCTTGAAAGTGTAAGAAAGGTGTTCCCTTTTCATATTTGATTAATTTTATGAGAAGGGTTTGTGTTGATTTAAGTGTTTCTGTTGGTATTTGAGGGTTATTTTGGCATAATCTTGCATAGGGGGGAGGTGGGGGTGGTTGAAAGCTGTGATTGCTTGAGACTTTTGATGATTTTTGGGTCTGCTAAAAGATGGGATTAGGTAATGATGCCTTAAAAGTGGAGTCTTGGGATGTAAAGAAATCGAAGGGGAGGAAGAAAAAAGAAGATGATAATGCTACGAAGGATGCTGGGTGTTGCATCAATTTAAGATTTATTCGCAGCTGTCTTGCTTCAAGATCTAAAGTTGATAGCTCTGTTAGTAGCATGAGCACTCATGGTAATTGTTCTCTTTTTTTGTTTCGAGTTGTTAATGTTGATTGAGTTTGTTCTCTGTTATCGCGCTCATTTCAGTTCTCGTTTTTTCTTGATATGTGCTCAAATTTCTCTCTTGGAGAAAGTCGTTTGTAGTTGACATATTGCAAATTATTATTATTTTTTTTTTCCTTCCATTGAAAATGATTGGTGATTTATACTAATAGCTGAGTGGTGAAGATGGAAAGAGGGGTGGAACAAAAAGATGATATTGGGATTTTTAATTTGAGTGGGCATCTGATAAGATCCATCAAGCATGTCACAAAAACAGCTAGGAAGATTTGAAAGTTCTGATTATCAATGAATTTTCTAGAAAAGAAGAGGATGGGGAAGAAGAAACAATGTCAACTCTAACAGTATGTAATGATGGGAGTCTTTGTAGCATGATATATTTACTATAACTGTATGGAATTGTAGATGCAACACCAGTAGGAAACAACATGCGAGAAATTATTTCCGACTTCTACAACCTTTCACTATTGTATTGTCTTTTGAGAGATATGACCTCACGCAATGGTGATTATCACATGGGCAAGTGTCCTGGGCCCTGAAAAATGGTTTCTGTATGCTAGTTGTAATGGCTCCAAGCTGCTTGCTTATTTTGTTGTTTTGATGTCGCTTTACAGCTTTACTAGACATGGCTGTTAGTTGAGTTTATAAATGACTAGATCGTAATGTCATCCGAAGTTACTCTTGGGTGGTTCTCAATCCAGCATACAAACCTTTCTGTATTATTGCATGTTTTGTGATCGATCTTGGTGCTGTGTAAATTGACATTTACCGCTGTTTAGATTGCTCAATGTATTATAATTGTTGGTGTGCTGCATATGATCTGCACCCGAAAATATACCTCTGACATTCCATATCGCAAAGTAGTATATATCTTCTTATATGTTGTTTCAATTTGGACCAGAAATTAAATCAACAAATGATAGAAGCAGAGACCAGCCAGTTGCTGCTGTAATACCATCCACCACCACAAGCAATGCTGAAAGTAATTCTTCCAGCTCCAAACTTGAAGAGGAGCTTAAAGTTTCTTCTCGGTTGAGGAAGTTTACATTTAATGACCTTAAGTTGGCCACGAGAAACTTTAGACCAGAATCCCTTCTTGGTGAAGGAGGCTTTGGATGTGTGTTTAAGGGATGGATTGAAGAAAATGGTACAGCACCAGTTAAACCTGGGACAGGGCTTACTGTTGCAGTCAAGACCTTGAATCATGATGGACTTCAGGGTCACAAAGAATGGCTGGTTTGACCCTTTCTCAATTTGATATGCTTGAAATGGTTTTGCTTTCTGTTACCGTCTTTAACTTGTGTCGGACTATTTTGACTTTTTATCAATTGGCAGGCTGAAGTAAATTTTTTGGGCGACCTTATTCATCCTAATCTGGTCAAATTAATTGGTTACTGCATTGAAGATGATCAGAGGCTGCTTGTTTATGAGTTCATGCCTAGAGGAAGCTTGGAGAACCATCTATTTAGAAGTATGCACCTAGCCTTCTTTCAGTTGCATTGATGAATTTGTGAAAATTTCCCATGCAGGATTCTGTTGGGAGAATGTTATTCTCACTTGTATAACCCTTCCTGTTGGAATGTAGTTGAGAAAGTTATAGATGTTTTCCAAGATTTAAGGTATGCATGTTTTACATGCCTGAAGCCTTAGTGGACACAACATCTTGACTTATCAAGTTGAAATGCCAGAGTTTAACACACGATCACTAAAGTCTCACTTGATCTTGATTATAAGAAATAACAACTTTGTGTCCCTCGATTCTAGTTTGGTTCACACGTGCCGTCTGTATATTCTTTCTTTTTCAATTGGAAGGATTAAATGGGCATGGATTAGCTTTCACTGCAAGGAGGGGATACATCTGCTAGTTTGACCTTTTGATGAGAATATGATTTTCAATAATGCTGGAAATAGCTTCGACTCTGACATTATTGATTGTAGGGTCTCTGCCACTTCCTTGGTCCATCAGGATGAAGATAGCTCTAGGTGCTGCAAAGGGGCTAGCTTTCCTGCATGAGGAAGCAGAAAGACCAGTGATCTATCGTGATTTTAAGACCTCTAACATCCTATTGGATGCTGTATGTTCTCACGATTTTATAACTACATTCTTTTAACTTACATTCTAGCCTGATCTATGTATCAACTTTTGCGAAATTTATCTGAATGCACGATATAATGTACCAGGAATATAATGCCAAACTGTCTGATTTTGGACTTGCTAAAGATGCTCCAGATGAAGGAAAAACTCACGTTTCTACACGTGTCATGGGAACCTATGGCTATGCTGCTCCAGAATATGTCATGACAGGTAAACAGCAAAATATTTCTGTCTTTCAATGTTCATCTCTTTTCTCAAGACAGACTTGTATGACTATTGCAGGACACCTTACATCAAAAAGTGATGTCTACAGCTTTGGTGTAGTCCTGCTCGAGATGCTCACAGGCAGAAGATCAATGGACAAAAACCGGCCTAATGGGGAACATAACCTAGTGGAATGGGCTAGGCCTCATTTGTTTGAGAGAAGGCGCTTTTATCGTCTGATAGATCCTCGTCTTGAAGGTCATTTTTCAATTAAAGGTGCCCAGAAAGCTGCACAGTTGGCAGCTCACTGCCTTAGCCGGGACCCAAAAGCCAGGCCACTGATGAGTGAAGTTGTTGAAGCTTTGAAGCCTTTACCAAACCTCAAGGACATGGCTAGCAGCTCTTACTACTTTCAGACCATGCAAGCTGACCGGTCCAATGGCAAAAATGGCTTCAAAACACAGGGCTCATTCTCCAGAAACGGGCAGCAACCACGAAGCCTGTCAATACCAAATGGTACTCATGCTTCACCTTATCACCAGTTCACTCGTAATTCACCCAAACCGAACGGAAAGACAGAGAATTAGGTTGACAGATGTTTGTTATGTCTATTTCTTTTCATCGTAGCCGATATGGGAATCTATTCTTTGCCCCTAATTCTATAGCCCTCACCCCCTTGTAACATATCTCAAGGTTTAACAATTCAGCAAGTGCCTTTTCAAATGTAAGTATGCTTGAAGATGGGGGCATTTAAGTTTTGCTTGTCCATCTCCCATCTTATGTATCTTCCCTTAACCATCCGTACGATGTTGGTGTTCTCATAACATGTCTTCAGAGATGGGTCTGCTTGTATTTCTGTAATGAATGAATGTTTCAATTGATTTTCAGTGATGAATTTCCAGAGGTCTATTGTGTCTTATGCCTATGCTACTTTACACTGAGAAGGAAATTACACAGCATTGTCTCACAAGTATTCTTAGAAATATACTAAAAACACATCAGATTTAACAGTCTACAGGTACATGACAACAGAGTAGTATATATACTTAACCCATGGATTTATTACAACCAAGAACTTGATTCTATTAACATCATCTCTACAATATGGCCACCAAGAGTGCTCACATGATACTGATTGCAGTGCTCCTCGCATACAGCATTCTGTGTCTTATGCTACCTTCCTGCTAAGCTGATCCATGGATGTGCTCTCGAATATCTTGTCTGCATTCCCAACCTCAAAACCATCTCGTCTATGGAACTCTTCAACCTACGTAATGGGGGTAAAAACAATTAGGGACATATTAAGCTAAATGCTCTGCTTCACATCACTGGTTAAAAAAAATTTCCTCCATGCAGAATGTAATGTGATGTACTGCAAGTTTACAAGCTAATCATGGACATGCAGCACAGAGAAAACAAGTTTTACAAATGAGCTGTTACTTCACAATTAATAATCAGAAAATATTAGCAAATTCGAGGATATCATTGGTGCAGGTAAACATCATCTAGAAACAGTTGTGTATTCTGTACATGATTTCTTGGGAAGGAGTCAAAGATTAAATAGCATGGAGAAGACCAGAAGTTTAAGGGAACATAATAAACCTGATCCTCTGGTAGATTCTTGAACTGAGGAAGTACGAGGCGTTCTGCAAACTCAATATAAGAACGTGGGATGGATTCGGTGATTCCTTCAGAAAACTGGAAGGAAGCTGAATCTGCTACTGTTGAACTTTGTAACAAGAGACCATCGGGGCTCACTGTTAGGAACAGATCAAGTCATTTGCTTCATCTATATGAAATTAACTAGAACATGGTATAAACTAATTTCTAAAAATTCCTTTCCTTTTTATCAATAAAGCAATTTAAAGCAGTCTAATCACTAAATAATTAAAGATTGTTATGATGTTTGTGAGAAAGATGCAATTAAAGTTTCATCTTCATTATTCCTACATCACTTGAAAATCGCATCTGATGGAGAATCTTGAATTCAACATTCCAACAAAATGTAGTACAGTTCTGATAATTATTTGGATGCCAAAGAAAATTAATGTCCAATTTAAACTCTAACAAGTTCCAGCATGAGTGTGAGTGATAAAATAGAGCCGATGCAGATTCTGGCCTTCTAAGTTAATGCGCAGGAAAAGGCATGCTTGAGTGATGATTATCAAGAAATAAATTCTAACTTCACAAAAGCATATAGGAGAAAATGGAATAGCTGACACTGACAATGGAATAGCTGACACTGACCTTTTAGAATGCCTCCTTCAGAGTTCAGCTTGAAACCATTCTCCTCGATGAACTGATTCAGATTTCTGATATTTCGTAAATGTGATTTGAGCCGATGAGCAGATATAGTGACATGATTTAACGCATATCCATTAACAAGAGTCCAGGCAGCATATTCACTTTCCCTGGAAATTCAAGGTTATCCAATAAGACCACTAAGTATAGGCATCAATGAGCTTGCTCCATCTCAGCTGTACGTAATAATAAGCCATCCTAATTTGTTTAGATCACAGCCAATAGAACTCAGGGCCCTAATCCGCACGAAAGCCAATTCTCCCAAATGGAACTATTTATACGTTTTTTCAGAGTCTTACAGTACTAGAAGATTCACATACCTAGCCAAGTGTTGAAATTCAGAGTATGATGGTTTTTCCCATGTCAAACAACCCTGTGCACTGGCCAAAGCGGCGTACATATTTCCAGGTCCCGATGATTCAGTGTATTTTCTTATTATTTTCTGCACACAAGAAACGAACAAGTGGAATACAAGCAAACTTAATAAGAACAGTTTCCCCCATTGCAAATTGCATGATACAAACAATGAGCAAATAAGCAAAAACAGAACTAAACTCAAGATTTATAAACCTGAGATTCTGCAGTCATTTCATCAACAAGAAGTTCTGATATAAATATCCTTGGCAAGGGTCCATTAACAGGTCCACCAGAACTGGAACACTGAACAGTGGGAGGCGAAAAGGAAAACGCCTTCAGTTTCTTTGCAGGGAATCTCAACTCCTCTCTTTGAATATAATCGTAATCCAGAAAATTTTTGCCATAGAATCAATACCATGACCATTTACCTGAAGTATTAAGAATTGAAAAACTTAATATTCCTCAAATATCAGAAGACCATGCTTCGTTTAAAACAGAAAAACAACACTAAAATTTACCCCAAACGTTCTAAAAGCAAAATGATCATAGCATATGTAATCATCATCAACTGAACGAACAAGCTCCAAGATTGATTTGGCTGTCGGATTCCTGTTCAGATACACAGACTCCATAGCTGACAAAGTTTTCCTGAAGAAGGATTCACCTCCCTGCAATCACAAAACATAATCCTTTCTATTGAAAAAAAAAAATACGATTTTTTCCATCATCTATCATGAAATAAAAGAAAAAAGCAAGTATCACATAAAGGATTAAATTATCCCATACATGATCCTTCTCTCACACCCAAAAACAATCTACACCGAACCAAAAAGTACCCGAAAGGAAGAATCTTGAGGAGGCCCATGATGATCAATGGAGGCTGAGATGGTCGAAAAATTACGGGTTTTACTTGCAAGAAACCTCAAATTTCCCGAACTCCAACGGAAGTTCCTCGATGAATCAGACAAAAAAACGGGCGGTGAAGCTGAGAGAGAAGAAGGTGAGTGAGAAACAGATGATCGGAGAGCAGAAGGGAATCTCAGCATTGTTTTCGTAGAATCTTTAAATTCTCTTTTCTCTTCTCAGTTTCAGAAGTTGTCTCTTCTAGTCATCTTACGTACAAAAAACTCATTCTTCTAATTCACATATAATAGTAACTCCATCCCAAAATAAATGACGTTTGAGCCTTTTACACATATATTAAGAAATGTGATAAAAAGTCAAATCTACCCCTATTTAAGTTTAATTGATGAGGAACTTTTATCCTTTTAACATATTTAATTTGAGATGAGTAAATAAGAGCATATTTGGTATATTGCATGTAAATATGCTTTGGAATACGAAAACGACAATTATTTTGGGACAAATTTTAGTAGCTAAAACGTCATTTATTTTGGAACGGAGGTAGTAATTTTTTTTAGGTCCTCCAATTTTAACATCTTAAATTTTTTGTTCTTCAGTTATTAGATTAGTCATTTTTATTTTTTCTTAAAATATCTTATCAGTTGTAACATACTGAATAATTTTCTTATCTATGTATTTCGGTAACTAATTATTTATTTATTATATAATATATAGTTTGGATGTCAAACAAACGAGAGTATATCATTTAGGCTTGTAATTACAGACAATTGAACTAAAAAACAAGGATTTTTAAAGTTATAGGATTAAAAAAAAAAGGACTAAAAATCTTAAAAGCCAAAATTAAAGATTCCCCCCTTGAAAAGTTAAAAACTATTTTATGGGACTCGCGCATGATCGATCGTGTCCTAGGATACGACCGTGCGTGACTGTGGTGTATAAGTATGTTTTTTTCAACAATAAGTATATGATTTTTCACCATAAGTGTGTGATTTTTTTTTCTCGTCCACGATTGTGTCCCAGGACACGGCCGTGCCTCGCACGAAAACTAAGAGCGACGACACTCGCGCACGGTCGATCGTGTCCCAGGACACGACTGTGCACGACTGTGGTGTATAAGTATGTCTTTTTCAACAATAAATATGTGATTTTTCATTATAAGTATGTGATTTTCACTATGAGTGTGATTTTTTTTCCTCGTCCACGATCGTGCCTCGCCCGAAAACAATAAATATGTGATTTTTCACCTGGACACGGCCGTGCCTCGCCCGAAAACTAAAAGCAATCTGTGGCACACGGTCGGGTCTCGGGACACGGTCGAGACGAGAACAATAAATATGTGATTTTTCACCCTGGACACGGCCGTGCCTCGCCCGAAAACTAAAAGCAATCTGTGGTGCACGGTCGGGTCTCGGGACACGGTCGAGATAAGTATGTCTTTTAGAGCTATAAATGTGTTTTCACGCACACGATCGACCGTATCTCAAGACACAACTGTACACGAGTGTCATTACACATGAGACAATCTCACAGGAGTCGAGCATATTCTATAATATCTAAAATTGTTCGGTTTGTTTTTTTTAGGTGAACATGACATGTTGGCATCATTATCTGTAGAAAATAAAAGCGGCAATTGAGTATTCTACATGACAACCTAAATGGTTCCACATAAACGTCTTTATCCTTATTTAGTACATCATATTCTCCATTTTTACTTTTGAAACCATACTCAATAACTCATCTTTTGATCAGGGAGAAACGAAGGTCTCTCTCATCCAGTTATAGGTCCTCACTTAGATTAAATAAAAATCGAAGAATATGCTCAAGTAAAGACAATTGTGAAAAGGAGTCTATCCTTGGTTAGATGGAATGTAAATCGAAGAATGTGCTCAAATGACAGACATTTGACATTTGTGGGAGAGAATCAATCGTAGCTCCTCATCCTTGAATTGATCACAACTCGATTCAGTTTGTTTATACCTAAATAGGACTTCTGAATCAATAATCATGATCGTGTGAACAATAGATAACATGAGTAAAACATGTGACGCCAAAAATCGGCCAAGAATTATTCATACAACCTCAAAACCATGGACATACAAGAAAATTGAGACCATATCACGAGAAAGGAATTGCAAGAATCAACAGTATCTACTTTATTGCTTTCTCTGTATCTTGAAAAAAAAAATGTTGGTAACCTTAAACTTAAAAGAGAATTTCAATTTCATGGTTTAAGAGCTATAGCCAGTCCAATCTTTGCGCTTTTCTCCACAGCTCTCGTATCCACTTCACCAGAAATGGTGATGAGAGATTCCGGGCGCCATGCATGCTGTATAAGAGCACTGGCCTTGCCATAGTTGTTCACTCGAGCTTTCACTGAGGTGAGAGGATCGAGTGAATGCTGTGTCCCGATGGTAAGTGTGTTCTCATTGGTCGAGAAGCTGTGAGTCAACTCAGCTCCAACTAACGTATTGGTCAATGGGCTTACTGAGTGGAAGTAGGAGGCTGTAATTGTTTCAAATTTGTCGTTCCTGAACGAGCAATCAACTCAAATCTAAAAATACTTTCGAGTGAAGATGATGATAACTGCTAGGTATTAAAGATAACCATTATTAAGATACTTAATTTCTTTCAATTTAAAAGATACTTACAAGATCAAGGATGCAATTAGGTCAGCGGTTGTATAACTGATTCCAGCGTTATATTTAGTGAAGTTTCCAGTGGCTGTGTCAAACGAGATATCAGTACCGACAGCAGCTTTGTGGTTCCCAGCAACACCAGAAAAGTTGACTATTGGTTTTGCAGTGAGCCCAAGGCTAGTGCTAATTCCAGCATACTCGTGCAAGTATTGAAGTTCCACCTGTTAACTCGATTAGCAGAATGTTATCAGGTTTTAATCCTGTTGGATAATTCAGACAGCTGATATGAAGCACTCTACATTTGGAAAATAGTGATGTTATTTAATACAAATACATTACCTTGCCAGACTTTTGGTCAGGAGCAACGAAGCTAAAGATAGCCTTCACCCCAGGAGCAGGTTCATCGATAGCAATGGTTGTGAAAACCTAAATAAGCAGCCATTACTTTGTTAATAGCTCATGCACTCAGTTTATATAAGATTTTCCAATATAGACATAAGACAATTTGCTGGCCATTGTAATTTGCAGTATGTCAGATTATATCAGGTGATTCATTCACCAGATAAATGAACATAAACCAATATCATGGACAGAGGTGAACTAACACATTTTTTTAAGACAAAGAAAAGCAGATTCTGAACCTCAAAAAAAAATAAAAAAATTTGATGATTAAGATGACAGGACAAAGAGATGAGAAAAGAAACCCTAGCACAGAAATAATCGCACTTCTCAAGCGCTTCAGACCATAATGGTGACTTAGCTTAGCTAGATAATGACAAACAACTAAAACCTAAAATATGTAACACTTAACAGTAACTTGTATATAGTGTGAATTTCTATTTGTTAGGCTATTGCAAAAGTTTAACCCTTTAAAATTAAAAAAATATGCCAAATTTTGCATCCCATCCACTAGAACAGAAATCTTGAGAAATTGAATGGCATGTGAGTCACTAAGGGTACATTTAGTTTAAGCAGATTTCAAAGGAAGTATTTTCCCAGACTCACTTACGCATCCAAACACACCCAAAGGTTTCGAAAAACTATGGAAATGGTTGCTATGAGATGGCTAAGATAACCACCACAAGGACCCAACACTAGTTATGGATGGGCGAGTTTTTTAAATACTGACTGCTAGAAATTGAAAGCAAGACAATAAAATGCATACAAATTGAACAAACCAAGTCTGACCAACATATACCTACATACACATAACAAGACATTTTCATGGTAGAAGTTTTAAATCACAAAACTCAACGATTCATACAAAATTCACATCAAAAAGCTTATGCAGAGAACAAGAAATTTTAATAAAAATTACAGGTATCATCAAGGAAAGCGAATGACTTACATTGGAATTGGTATCAACTTTCACATCAGTTGTGATGTTCTTGTTCTTCAGTTGGGTGTTAATGTCTGCCAAGAAAAGTTCGCCTTTCTTTGTCCCAGTTGAAGTGATGGCCTGTACAATCATAAAAACTACAAGAATCAGACAACACAGTCGATGATTAATTTACGTGACCATGGCCATCAAAATGATAATAAACATGAAACCAAGTTCCCATTCATCAAGAGACATAATGAATCATTATTCCAATCAAACCATGGATACCTATACTAGCCTAGCCAGCTTATGCACTGTTCAATAACTAAAATATTTGGTTAAGGTTGCAAAAATGATCCATAAGTTTCCAGAATTCCATTAGTAAAACAAACTTCCCCAGCATGGTAAATAACTTTACCTAATGTCAAGTAAATAAGTAATCAGGTGTTTAAATTTTTAAAAGGAATACCATATATATGTATATATTATAATTGCATGAAAATCAACTCAGAAGTTAAGATGAAAATATAATCTGAAGAAATGGAATACAATGGCAAATGAAATGTTCTTGCCAATCCAGCTACCAACAGACATAAATACCCACATTTTAAACAGGTTTCATCAACACAATAAATCTTCACCATTGATTCTCACATAAAACACATAAAAATCCATCCTTTTCAGCATCAACGCCCACTTAAACAACAAAGAAAAAACAATACGAAGGAAAAGAAAAACTAACCACGCCATTTGAAGTTAAAGTAGTGAGAGTAAACTTTTGGTCTCCCTGATAATCCCTGTACAGAAGATCTGAAACCCAGAAAAGAAAGTCCTTTTCCGACTTAAATAAGCTTATCAAGCATGATATGTACACAAAAATCACAAGAAAAAATGGAATATAAACAGCCAAAGATGCAAACATAAACCCAAGAAATTTACGTGCCTCTGGCTTTCTTGCCAATGTCAGAGTAAAGGCCTGGACCCTTCACAAACACCATTTTCTTCTTCCTGTTCTCTTTTGCTTCTTAGATGAATTCAGAGAGAGAGAGAGAAAGGGGAGAGAAATTTCTAGAGAGAGAAGAGAATCGGTGGTTTTGTTATTTGCTTCGTTGGCTTAGTGCATATCGACAAGTCAGTTGTACGTTGCCATAAAACGTTTTTGAGACCCTATTTTATTGCGTCGAATTATCTGGACCGTTCATCTTATTTTTAAGAATTTTGTGATCTTTTAGACCGTTGGATTCTTCAAATATGAGTTCCCTTGCACTTAAGTAAATCAACTTACCTCACACTTTTGATTGTACATGAATTATGTTAATTGGTTTTATCTAAAAATGTATCCAAATTGAAAAAAATTATTTGAAAAGCCGTCAAAAAAGATTGATTTTTTTAATTCTTCAACTCAAGTATAACCAAATATTTGTATTATTTTATCAATTAAAACATATTTATAATAGTTTTAGAGTATGTTTCTTAATCTATATATATATCTAAATGTATTTCAAGATTAGGCAATATACTTTATAAAGAGAATATATTCCAAAGTTGACTAAATAAATAACTGCTGACTCATTCGCTACTCATATAATGAACGATTCTAAATTTGAATGGTACTTGTATCAGCACATACGTCGTATGTGAAAGGTGAATTATTTAAATTAAAAATATTATAATACTATTAACCTTAAATAATAATTTTTTATAAGATATACAATCTATATTAAATTAAATTAAATTCAAAAAAATGTATAATAAATTAGAGTTCTACTCATAATAGAACTCTATATGATTTTGGTTTAGAATTCTTTTGTAAAATTATTTAAATATGAAAGTCATAAATTACTATTATAACCTTAAATAAAATATTTTATAAGAATATAATAGGCAATCCATATTTTGTAAGAAATATTCATACTTTTATATAGGTAATAGATATATAACACAATAAGTTAATCAAATTCAACCTATTTAAATAACATGTATCCTTAAATGAAAATAATTTCTTTTATTACCATAAGAATTAGGATTGAAATTTGTATAAACAATATTTTATATTTCCAAAAATAAATTCTTGTATTATTATAATAGATAAATGTACAGAAGAACTAAAATTGTCCAAAGGATATGCTAAAAGCCTTAAATTGATAAAGAATAGATGTGGAATATTCTTTTCCAAATTCCATAAGATGCCCCTTGGTCTTGAGTTTCTGAGTGGGCCCATTCTTTTACCATTTTATTCTTTAGACTGGATCATCTAAATAGGCCCATTCTTTAGCGGATTACATAATGGCCCAAATATATAAGAGACTTTTAGGACTTTAAGATTTGGGCCTAAATAATAGGATTTTATGAACTATTATTATTGATCACATTATTTTCTTTATTCAAAAACTAGTTTTGTACCATGCGATGCACGAGATAAAATTTTATAAAATATAATTATAATATTTTTATTTGAGATTTGGAAAAAAAATTATATACAAATGTAATATAATGAAATTAAGTAATTTATATATTATATATTTTAAATATTTAATTGTTGGAGATAATCTCTAGGTACGCTAATAAAATAAGATATTATAATTTTAAACTTAGTTTATATATAAATAAGATGGATATGAATTCTATAGAAATTATCACATTTCAAGTACACTATTCAAGATAAAGGAATAATGTTTACGTAAACAAATCACAACATGGCTATGTTCTATATATGATAGAAGGAATAATTCAACTGATCCTACTTTTAAGCATGTTATCTTTAAAACAAATAAATTCTATGATAAAAATCTCAAAAACATAAAAGAAATATAAAAACAAAATATATGATTAATTTCCAATTATTTCTAACCCAAAAAAAAAAAAAAACAATCTACCTTGTAATGTAAATTTATAGTCTTCTTTATCACTTTTCCATGTAAGTTTTCATTCAGGTTTCTTCACGAAATTCCTGCATAAAGTAAAAAAAAAAAACAAAAATTACATTAATAATAATCCATATACAATACCAATAAATAAAACATTCATCTCAAAATATGAATAACGATAGGAACTTTAATCGTTAAGAAATGATTGATAAAGTCAAAAAATTATTAACCGTCCATCCAAACTATATTATGTAGATCAAATAAAAACTATGACCAAATAAAATAAAAACCAAAAAAGAAAAAAAGAACACAATCCCATGAGCACCATTAAAGCAAAAGATTTGTATTGCAGAATTTGAGAAATTAAAGAGAAAGTGTGAGTCAATTTTAAGTTTTTTCTCTCATATTTATAGTGCATCATTTGTTCATTAGATATGGAATTAGTGCATTTTGTATGTCATAAATTTAGCTGCTTCCTAATTTATAGATTTTTTTTCTCAATTATAATGATTGCAAATAAATGTTCAGTTTCTACTTAATTCCTATACATGAAATCAAATCACATCATTCACAATCAATGTGTTTATTGATAAAATTAAAACGTTTTATTATATTACATTATTTTATACATTAAATATTATTTTATTGAATTTTATTATTTACAAAATAGAAAATCCTATTCAATATATATAGTATATAAAATCAAGATCAAGATAATATCACAATCTTATTTGTTTGCTCATATTATTGTATATTCAATTTTAATGGTGAAATTTAGTAGGGACTTATTTGTATCTTATTTAATGGATGAAAACGATAGCATCAACATCTATTATATTTTTAAAATGACATTTTCAAATTATATTAATTTTAAAACAAACCAATATTTATAGGTAATCGATGTCAAATAACTTGATGTATAAGTCATTAAGAAATTTTTATATAAAATCATATGGAATGCTTAGATGAAAAATCATTTAGTTTGCATCTATAAAATAATTTAACATTTTTTTAAATTGAAACATATTAAATTAACATTTTTATTAAATTGAAACATATTAAATAGAAGAAGGATAGCTAATGGCAATAATTTCTTTTTTTTTTTTCCCTAATTTGTTATAATATTCATCCTTATATATAGAAGTTAATGAGGCAATTGACTTTTTTATTTAATGGATAAACATTATATCTTTTCCATAAATATCAAAACAACTTTTGGGTGGAAAAATTATTTAAGGAAATATTCTTCTTCATATATATATATATATATATATATAAAGATAATGTCACATTATAGAATATTAATTAATATCATAATTAATTAAATATGATATTCATTTTATCATTACATATGATTTATTATCAAATCAAGTGGAGTTCTTTAATTTCTTTCTATATGATATATTATTACAATATATCTTTTAATTTTTATATTTAGAATTATTTAATTGTTGACTTTAAGTTTTATGTAGATTTGGTTATCAAGTGGCGAATTAATTTTTATATATCTACTCCTTTATATAACAATTATGTTTTATACGTCAACAAAATTACATAAAATTGTATCTATATTTTGGTTATCTTTTTATATATTATATTATTTTGTAATGATAAGGATTATATAATAAATATATTTGATGTATATATTTACATGCATATTAAATTATATATAAATATATATTAACATCGAATGAATAATTGTTTTATTATTTATATGATATTATGATTATGATATTATATGATGTAAATCATATATATATATATATATATGTATGTATACATACATTGCTAAATGATATCATAAATATATGAATAGAAATTGATAATTAAAGTTGACTTACCATATTGACAAATATGGTAATTTTATTATATCATATCACTTCCTTAAATATATATATATATATATATATCATCAATCATGATTTATTATTTATCATTTAACATTTATTTTACTAAAAAAATCATTTCCAATTTTGGCAGAGTGTTTTTTGCGGGAAAATTTTAACATTACTATTTGAGGAAATGTTTGTGTTTATATATATATATATATATATATAAAGATATATAAATATATATTAACATCGAATGAATAATTGTTTTATTATTTATATGATATTATGATTATGATATTATATGATGTAAATCATATATATATATATATATGTATACATACATTGCTAAATGATATCATAAGTATATGAATAGAAATTGATAATTAAAGTTGACTTACCATATTGACAAATATGATAATTTTATTATATCATATCACTTCCTTATATATATATATATATCATCAATCATGATTTATTATTTATCATTTCCAATTTTGACAGGGTGTTTTTGGTGGGAAATTTTTAACATTACTATTTGAAGAAATGTTTGTGTTTTTATATATATAAAGATTATATTTCAGACAGAAAATCGAATATCATGTCGGTCGATATTGCCATGACATAAATGGAAAATCATTTTTTCTATTTTATAAAATAATGCTTGTTTTGGTTGCTAGTGGAAACAGGTTCTGTCAATTGCTGCAAAACCAGATTCCTTTTCTTTTATTTATTTATTATAAATAAATTTTGTTACACCAAATTATCGGTCATACAATAATGTGTATATATATATCTTAATTTTTTTTATTTAAAACACTCAATAAGTTTAAAATTACATAGATTAATATTAAGTCATAAGATAAATACAAATATGATGTTAAACACTAAACAAATTACATAAAATAAAGGTTCACTGCTATATATATTATATATATATTGAATTGATAGAGATGTTGAAATAGATTATGAGAGTGGAATATTTTTTAACAGGTGCTGTTTTTGATGTATCATTTTGGAGCTCACAACACATTAGTTCTTGATTGATAGTGTAGATATTTTAAAGGTTGTGTCAGTTTTTTTAGTTGTAATTTTTTTGAGCCAAATAGGTTCTGTTCTATTTATAACTTAAAAGAGCTAACAATCAAATATATATATATATATATATATATAATAATAATAATAATAATATAATCGCCTAATTGAGTACGTGGAGGTGCCGAAATTAAAGATCAATGGCTCTCTTTACTTATAAGATTTGAATACGTAAAGTGTTGTTTTTAATTTTTTTAATTCTTGCCACAAATAAACAACTTATCATAGATCCACCACTCTTGGGGCTTGTCAAGCTTTTTGTGTGTGTAAAGTAAGAACATTTATTTAATAGATCCAAGATAAGCTGATATATTATACTCTTTCCATTAAAAAACATGATCGAGATCGTATTTTATGGATCATATTCATAATTCACGCTTCACACTTCATATATAAATAAATGGAAATGCATTTGATTCTTACATAAAAGTAATTTGTTGCACAAAAACTATTCATAAAACTGTCTCATGTAAGTTTGTGTTAAAAAAAAAAAAGAAGAAGAAAATTGATTTTGGTCATAGTTGAAATTTGTGAGTAAAATTTTTATTTGATTCTAATTTTGTTAAACAAACCAGTTCATAATCCATATGAAATTGATCAGTCCTATTACTCTAATCATTGTGGACAAATTAATATGTGTTCACCATTAACGTGTCGCATATCTAGTATACCAATTAATTTTACTTTACATATAAACATGTGATGAAAATATTATACATATTAAGAGTTGTCAATCGTTAGCTTCTTAACAGTATTGCAAAAATCGGTTTAGTCGGCACCTAGTCGCTAGTCGGTCGTTAACCGATCCGATTTGTTGAAAATCGTCCCTAAAGATCGTTTTTACTAGTAATCACCGCCTAGGTGGTCTAGATGCCTAGTCGGTCTAGTCACTTCACCCAAATTTTTTTAACTTTGTAAATTCCGCACCGGATCAATTCAAATGAGTAATAATTATAATTATAATAAAATTGAAAACCTAATTAACTATTTGTTTCTTTGGTAGATGACGGCTAATAATTAATTATAATCATTTTGAATTTGATGTGCTTGAGGTCTTTTGAGCAAAATGCATAATGGTCACACAATACAATATTTTTCACATTTCTCCAATTATTTTTCTAAAAGATAATTATATATATGGGTCATGACAAAAAAAAAAAGGCAAAATATTTTATGCAACTGGTGCATGGATCTAGGATCCATGCACCCGGGTCGACCCGCCCCACGCGCCTCTGACGCGCGTTTTTACGCGCCCCAACGCGCTCTCACTCGCCCCCACGCGCCTGGTGGGTGCGCTCAAACCTACCAAGATTCGCTCAGGCAGTCATACCCTCATGTTATGTTAGGGTTACTCTCATGTTATGTTAGGGTTACCCATGTTACCCTGGTGGGCGCTCAAACCCACCAAAATTCGCTCAGGCAGTCATACCCTCATGTTATGTTAGGGTTACCCTCATGTTATGTTAGTGTTACCCGTGTTACCCTCACGAGGATAACACTAACATAACATAAAGGTAACTCTAACATAACATGAGGGTATGACTAAGATTTTAGTTTAGTGGTTTTAAACTAAGGGTATGAAATCTGGATATGGGGTCACATTAACATAACGCGAAGGTAACCCTAACATAACGCGAAAGTAACCCTAACATAACGTGAGAGTAACGACCAAAACACGCGAAATAAGTAAAGAGGCACGGGCTGGGCGGGCCAGCCCAGCCCGCGCGCGGCCCAGTTGCACGGATCACAGATTCGTGCAACTGGTGTACAGGAGACTAACTCAAAAAAAAAAAAAATCAATGGGGCCTACTTAGTGCCTAATCGGCCCAAGTGTTTGGAAAACGTTCGACTAGCGATTTCAGACTACTATAGCCATGATTGTAGCATTTTTCTGAAATTTATTTATATATGATTAGATTTTATTCTATGAAAATACAAGTAAAATAGATAAATGGAAAAAAAAGGGAAAAAAAGGGCAATAAAATAGAGAATGATGATTGGGTGTGGATGCAGTAACAGTGGATCTGGACCATGTGATTGTCTGAATCCCGTCATCCTATGTACAATAAAATCCCACTCCCACTAAAACTGCTCTAACCTTTTTACGGGGAAAAAAAAAAAATTGCTTTCGCATCCTTCAATTTTGTTATATTATGGAATCCACCCTTTGATATTTTACAGGGACACAACATCACCAAACTTAAGGTTTTTATTATGTGTTTTCTTGTGGTATAATTATAGTTACTATGCACCAAAAATATGATAAATTACAGCAACAATGTTAGCATTCATCATGCAAATATTATTCACTTAATCATCGCTTGCATTGCATGTTTCAGTGTGTTTATTGTTAATGTGTAAAAAATTCATAACTTATCCATTTATTCTAATATATCTATTTTGATGTCATTCTATGTTTTCGTTTTATTTATTTATTGATTATTAATCATATAATCTTTCATTATTACCTTTGAAAAACCGACATTGCAATCTCATTCTTCAATCGGTTCTATTCAATCAAAATAGTTCTCGAGATGTTATGTTCTCTTTTGATAACTTTTATTTACATCATGGGTAATTTATGAAAATTTTGTGGAGTCAATTCATGAGTTTATTTTATGAAAGGGTAGTTATGTAAATTCAGAATCCGGATAAAATATATTTATTTTATCCTACATATATAGTCCATAAATTCCTAAAATATAATAAAAAATCCAACATATAGATATTTAATAGTGAACATTGAATAATTGATCATAGATATACATACAAATATACGTGTATGTATGTGTGTGTGTATATATATCTGCAAAAAATCCAGCTCCATCATCTGCTCTGGTTCTGAAAACAATGTCTGTAGTCACAACAGACCCTTTATTCCTTCTCTACCACCGGCGCAGCACTTCTTTCAAATCGCCCCAAAAGTTCCAGCATTTTGCCAAAAAGCCCCTACCTTTTCACCAAAATTGCACTCGGGCCCCTTACCGCCGGGCCAATATCTGCTCCCGCCATTTCTACACTCCCAAAGCTGTCAGCTCCGCCGGTACCACCGTCGTCGAAACCTCAGAAACTTCGAATGTTACTTTTAGCGAAACTTTCCACTTAAAGCGACCTGAAAAGGTACTGGATTTCTTTTTGAAATACTACTTTTGTGGGGGTTTGTACTTATCTGCTGGTAATTGTTTATGTTTTGCGCAACTTTGGCTGATGGGTTTTGCAGAAATTGTTATGCATTTCATGTTTCTTGATGAGAGCAATATATGTGGAAGTGTGTACGCATAGGGGAATGGTAGATTGGTTCTTTGATTTTGATGATTGAACTTTGAAATATGATACTATTTTAATAAAAAGGCATTTGGATAGATATACAATTTCATTGTGCCATGTCTTTTTTAATCTGGGAATCTTGAAGAACTGCCATAAGTATTATGTTCTAAGATTTTCTGAAATTGCTGCTGCTTATCAGAATTGCAAATAAAGGAAGTGGAAGATAATCAGAGCTTCATCCTCTTAAATAGTTATCAGCTAAAGATTTCTTTTAATTTGAATCACCTTCACCGATAATTGTGATTGTTTCCTTTTAAAAAGTGTATAGTGTGGTTCAATTCTAACTCATAATCTGTATGTTTATCAATTGCTTTGTTGGGGAGTGGCAGCTGGAAGGAAAGATAACAATCAGATTAGAAGGTGGAGAAAATGATGAGAATTGGAAGCTTACCGTGGGTTGTAGTTTACCCGGAAAATGGGTTCTTCACTGGGGAGTCAATTACATAGGCGATAAAGGCAGGTATGTCTAAGTTTAGTGATGGTACCACAAATTCTGTAAGTTTGAAACAGAGACAAACTTTTTGCAGTAATACCTTTAGAGATTAAATCACATCTGCGATCTAAGAAGTATGATGCTGCAATCTACATTCTTTTATTGTCTCAGTGAATGGGATCAACCACCTCTGGATATGAGACCTTCAGGTTCTATTCCCATTAAGGTAACTATTGGTTCTTTTTATTAGTTCCAAGGGATATCAATTCTTGTTCTTCTACCCATCATATGTCCTTACGTCAAGACTGGGATTGATTGGCTATTCAGGATTATGCAATCGAGACTCCTTTGGAAACATCACCTGCGTCGTTGGAAGGAGAAGTATTTTATGAAGTGATGATAGATTTTAACACAAGCAGTTCCATCGCAGCCATAAATTTTGTTCTGAAGGTGCATTATATATTGTTTGGATGAATAGTTTCTCTCTTTGACTGGTTTATGATTTAAGTTTTTTTCACTAACATTCACCTTTGATATATCCTTGTTGTTTGTGTGCTTTTTCCATGACCCAGGATGAGGAAAGTGGGTCTTGGTATCAACATAGAGGAAGAGATTTTAAAGTGCCTCTTATTGATTACCTTCAAGATGATGGCAATGTTGTAGGAGCCAAAAAGGGCTTGAGCCCATGGCCAGGTTGCTTTAGTTCTTTGGTGCTGTATGTTCCAACATTATTTTCCTCTTCCTCTGGATTCTCCTACTATTATTGTCTGGCTTATCTCTTTTCTATTTCATTTTGGCACTTGGGATATTTCATCTTAGAACTTGCTATACTCTAAAACTCAAGTTTTTTTATTTTTTTCTTTTTCTTCCAGTGGTTGGATTGAAGATTAAAACCATGCTTATGTTGGTTGAAATTGATTTTGTTATACTTTGTATCTGTTGTCTAAATTATTTTTTGTCATGCTACCAGGCCGTGATGAATTCAGTGGTATGGAAAGATAATGTCATTATTCTTTTGTGTTCATTCTTCGTAATTTGTTGCAGTTCCCTCTTTCCCTGCATTCTTCTTGCAGCATAACAATTGAGTAATTTATCTCTTGTAGCACTGGAGTTGAGCCAGGTATCCAACTTGATTCTTAATCCTGAAGCTGGTGATCAAGGAGGCATTAGTGAAAATAACTTGAAAAAGAGGCCTCTCCAAGGTTTTTCTGAAGAGCACTCTGTCTTCAAAGAAATTGTTAATGACAACTCAGTGAGTGTGTCAGTGACGCACTGCCTGGAGAGAGCCAAAAATGATTTGTGTATAGAAACTGATTTACCTGGAGATGTAGTCATACACTGGGGTGTTTGCAGAGATGAAGGTAAAGTTTGGGAAATCCCAACCGAGCCATACCCTCCTGGAACAATCACGTTCAAGAATAAGGCTTTGCGAACTCCATTGCAGGTATATATCAAATAATTAAATACTTTGTCTTTTTTGTTGTACTTTACGTGAACTTTGGTAACTCATATACCTCATTGCTACTAAAAGACATTTTTAGCCAATTCAAGTATATCTGAATCGATTCAATTATGACAACCTGATGACTTACACGGGTAAGGTTTCTGATGTGGCATCGTTGGCTACTTACTTCTCCTTCCGTTATCGCTGCTGAAAAATGCCATCCTCACTAAAGGGAATGGGAACGACATGAACAGCTTCTCTGGATTCAGATAACATATTTTGTTATGCAATATGCTAGGTGTAATTTATTTCTATGTATTACTTATGCTCTTTTGCAATCTGTCAAAACCTCAAGTTATGGTTGTGCTTGACTTATGTCCGTAAGGTCATATCATTCGCTCATATATTGATTCTAATTTTTGATATTGCTGAAAATTTTGGTTTTGTTAGGAAAGTAATTTCTAACTCCAAAGCACCCAAAAAAATCTTTAATAGTCCTAATACTTGGTAGTTATACTCATTAGTACTGTGTGCAAAACTAGAAATACAAGTTTTATCAGCATACCTTTTACATGGATATTTTCTTTTGTATATTTTTCATATTGTTGATTTTTCGAACCTATTTGAGATAAAAGCTGTAAGATCCTAAAACAAAGTACTGACTGTTTGTTGATATCTTTCAGTCAATCAGTTATTGCTGCTTTGTTATTCTCCTTTATTGAATTTTATTAATCTTCTTTGCAGCAAAAACAAGATGGACGTGGTTCTCAGGGGTCATTTACGTTGGAAGAAGGGCTCTCTGCATTTGTTTTTGTGCTGAAGCTGAATGAGAATACATGGTTGAATTGCAAGGGAGATGATTTTTACATACCCTTGACAAGTTCGGCAGCCACGGATGAACATTCTGGTCTAACTCATTCTAAAGGTGAGGAACAGATGACGGAGCTTGTCTCCCCAGTGACAACTGATGATACTTCTGAGATAAAAGCAGCTGCATATGCTGATGGTATCATTAATGAGATAAGGAATTTAGTGAGTGATATTTCCTCCAAAAAGAGTCAAAAAACAAGGAGTAGAGATGCTCAAGAAATCATTCTTCAAGAAATAGAGAAGCTTGCTGCAGAAGCCTACAGTGTCTTCCGTAGTTCTACGCCTACATTTACAGATACTGATCAGTTGGAAGATGTGAAGTTAGAACCCCCTATAAAGATATCATCAGGGACTGGATCAGGATTTGAAATCCTTTGCCAGGGGTTTAATTGGGAATCCCATAAGTCAGGAGATTGGTATACGAAGCTTCAAGAAAAAGCTTCCGAGTTATCATCACTTGGTTTCACTGTAATGTGGTTACCTCCACCTACTGATTCTGTTTCACCTGAAGGCTATATGCCTAGGGATTTGTACAACTTAAACTCCAGGTATGGTCTAGTATATGCCATTAACATGTGTACATGCCTTCACTTTGGTACTCTAATAGGAATATAAAAGGTATTAATAATTCCCCCTTATCTGATCTAGAAATCAATTCACTGATAAAGCTACAGATGCAATGCAGAATGATGTTATAGACTATAGAATCTTTCCCCATCTACCTTGGAAATCAACTTATCATTCATACTGCTGTTGTTACTATTAGAGTCATCCATTTTTCCCCCTGGTGGTGATTGCTGCAATACTGATGGCAATGACATTATTAATTAGGTATGGGAACATGGATCAATTGAAGATTCTTGTGAAGAAACTGCATGAAGTGGGTATTACTGTCCTTGGAGATGTTGTCTTAAATCACCGATGTGCACAATTTAAGAATCAAAACGGTGTTTGGAACATTTTCGGTGGCCGCTTAAATTGGGATGACCGTGCAGTTGTTGCTGATGATCCGCACTTCCAGGTGTCATATCCTTTCACTTGATTTTCGTCCTTAAATTTTAATTTCATTAATTTTTTGTGAAGTACGTGGATATGAGAAATCATAATATATGTTTCTTCAATTACAGTTAAAATATCCCAGTCCCATCTCAAGTAGAAGTAGGAAAAGAAACAGAAAAAAAGGAAGTGGTCCTAATGACCTGTTTTATGTACTTTCTTAAATAAACATACGTTAATATTATTTGATTGTTTCTTTGCTTGTATTTTCAATCTAATACATAATCAGTCTTTCAATCTTTCATTTCGTTGTATGACCACATGTTATTTTACTAAGGCTCTAGTCTTTTGTTTTTTCTGCATTGGAGTTGTAGACATCTGAATCTGAACTTTGAATTGACAACTATATTTCTAGTTCTATTGTATGACAATATCGGTTTTGTGTCCTTTTTTTGTGTTTTTTTCATAAAGAAGTTGAGTGAATGATACTATTAACAATTTGGTTTGTTATTGACCTACTAAGGATATGCATGTTAGTTTGGAAAAGTAGTGACATTTAGAATACTCATTCTATAGATGAACCATGTTTTGGTTAACCTTATTTCTTTTGCCATTTTCATAAAGTGAGCTAGTGTTCTTGAGTGTGTTGCTACGCTCAAGTCTTGTCTCTACTTGATAACTCACAGGGGAGGGGGAATAAGAGCAGTGGAGATAACTTCCATGCAGCTCCAAACATTGATCACTCTCAAGAATTTGTGAGGAAGGACATCAAGGAATGGCTATGCTGGTTGCGGTTAGTTATTAGTTTAAATTTCTACTGCTTTTTCTTCAATGCTCCTGGCATGTGTAGATACTGAGGAGAACAAATGCTCAAATTTTCTAGGATGTTTGGTGGGTGGTACTTACTTGAGTCCTAAATATATATTTCTCATTTTTTGTTGTACATTTTTAGTAATATATTCTGACCCAATAATAAATTCACTTTATTTTTAGCAATGTCTGGTGAAGTCTGTCTTGGAATCTACTACATTATACGAACATGTAAAAAGATATTTCCTTGCATCTTCTTATGGATATATTCTTTGCTAACTGATAGTGAAATACATAGAATTTGTCTGTTTAAATGACTTGTTGCACGAGGTGATTACATTGATTGCTATTTGCACATATAGAGAAGAAATTGGTTATGATGGATGGAGACTTGATTTCGTGCGGGGATTTTGGGGTGGCTATGTCAAGGACTACTTGGAAGCAAGCGAGCCTTACTTTGCTGTGGGCGAGTTCTGGGATTCCCTTAGTTACACTTATGGACAAATGGATCATAACCAAGATTCACATAGACAGAGAATCGTTGATTGGATTAATGCTACTAATGGATTTGCTGGTGCATTTGATGTCACAACAAAAGGAATTCTACATTCTGTAAGCATATGATTTTTTCTATATCTACATAAAGTTAATTAATGTGGTGTATCATTAAATTTACCTACTTCAGTCAATAGGTCTCTGTGTAAGAATTTGTCTCTTATTTTATTGGTTGTGTAGGCACTTGAAAGATGTGAATATTGGCGATTATCAGATGAGAAAGGAAGACCACCAGGGGTGGTGGGATGGTGGCCATCTAGGGCTGTTACTTTTATTGAGAATCATGATACTGGTTCTACTCAGGTTGATCTCTTCATATATTGCTTCAGTTACCTTTTGTCTCCATGCATATTTAGATCTTTAAAATTTCCGGGCCGTTTTATTTGTGAAAACTAACTCTGGACCATTATGTTCAGACACTATATTTACTTCTCCTGATTCACTCCTCTGTTTTGAAGGGTCATTGGAGATTCCCAGGAGGTAAAGAAATGCAAGGTTATGCCTATATCTTAACTCACCCTGGGACACCATCAGTGTTCTATGATCACATTTTCTCTGGATACCAACCTGAAATTTCGAAGCTCATCTCCACCCGAAAGAGAAATAAGATCAATTGTCGAAGCACTGTAAGTTCTTGAATTTTGTTCTAGTCCTTAACTTTTTGTGGAATATGAAGTTTCACATTGTCATGAAATCACAATAATTAATATGGTAAGCAGATAATATATCAGCACTTCAAACTTTTCCTCTTTCAGTTACAATCTAAACACACATCCATTTAATGTTTATCAGTAAAATTTAAATATATGAATTTGGTTTCCGTCTACATTGCAATAGAAAGTTATGACCACCTAATATTTCTTGCATTTTGGCTTTGGTATAGATTAAAATAGTCAAGGCAGATAGAGATGTCTATGCTGCAATAATTGATGAGAAGGTGGCAATGAAGATAGGACCCGGTCACTACGAACCCCCAAACAATGGACAAAAGTGGTCTTTAGCCACCGAGGGCAGAGATTACAAGGTCTGGGAAAAATCATGAATATAGTCAGCATCATTGTCTGGAGAAGATCATGTATATCTCTATCAAGGATATCTATAAAGACCTGCAATAGGAGAGTTCTTATATCAGCTGTTACGACCTTCGATTTGCTGTATCCGGATCCTACCGTTGGCTTTCATTCAAGGCATTTACGACTAAGTTATAGGGATGATTTATTTTTCGGTAAATAAGAAAATGAAGTGTGAGATTGGGAGTTACTCATCCATGTTTTGATTCAAGAATTGGGGTTCAAGCTTCACATATGCTATGAATATCCTTCTCAACTGTATGTATATTTCATGGCCTTGTATAAAGAAGTTTCCTATTTGATACACACTGATTTACAAATATAGTTTATGCCATTTATTAATAATTTGTATTGGCAGAACATATATAGTAGCTTAGATGACTCAATTTGTATATCTGAAATGCATTATCAATCACGAAAACTCAAGTGAGACGGTCTCATGGGTAGTTTCCGTGAGACGGATCCTTAAAACCCATGAATTGAATCTATATCCACATATTTCTATATGAATTGATATGTGTGAGTTATGGGTTGACCCGTTTCACAAAAAAAAAGATTTGTGAGTCGGTCTTACACAAGAACTACTCAATATCAATAAAGTTGAGGTGGATTACAGTTTACATTTGTAGTATATAATTTAATAAGGTGATCTTAAAATTTGCCGTTGGTTGAATTTTGCAGATATAGAAATTTTCATTAATGGTAACTTTCTTATTTTTTGAAATATCATGACTGAATTGATGATCTATATACCAAAATAACTTTCATAAAATGCATAATCTGTTGACTGTTCAAACTCCAGCTTTCATTCCAAGAAAAATAAGAAAAGTTAATTAAAGATTTTTTCTACTTAAAAAATTCAAAGTCAATTGCTACCTGTTTTAAAAGGAGGTGATGTGCAGATCAAAATCAGCTGTAGTTTTTTTCTCACAGTGAAAAAATGTATAAAATCAGCAAACATAAGTACTGTTTTCTGTTTTTCTTGTGCAGCCTGATTTATTGGTGCCCAAGTGAGGCTACAGAAGATGAGAGGCAGGTTAGAGATTCTCTTATTTTCTGGTATATCTTTCTTGCAAAAAATAAAATATAAAAATTCACTATTATGATTTTTATGAAAGCATTATACTGTTGTGATAGGAATACATTGTTTACATGGGAGCCATTCCAGAAGGAGATCATTCATATCTGTATAGTAACAAGCTTCAAGAACAGCACCTTCAATTGCTTCAACAAGTAGTTGAGGATAGGTGATGATCATTTGATAAACATTAATCTTACAGAATGACGAAAACATATGATTTATGGGTTTTATTCTCAGTTTCGTAAGGAACGCGTTGGTTAGAAGTTACAAGAGAAGTTTCAATGCCTTTGCTGCTTATCTTACAAAGCAAGAACAGCAGAAGTTAGCCAGTGAGTTCACCAAGTTCCCTCATATAAGATGTTGTTGTACGGTTATTCATCATTTGGATCATTTGCTTCTACGTGCAGGCTATGATGAGGTGGTATCCGTTTTTCCAAGCAGAACTCTCTGGCCTCAGACGACAAAGTCATGGGACTTTATTGGTCTACCTGAAAATGTTAATGAAAATGACAGGAGAGGAAGTGACGTCATAATAGGTGTTCTTGATTCTGGTATATGGCCAGAATCCGAGAGTTTTAGTGATAATGATTTCGGCCCTATTCCAAAGAAATGGAAAGGGGTCTGTCATGGTGGCATGAATTTCACTTGCAACAAGTAAAATCTCCTCTCCTTATAAATTTTTCATTGCCTCTCAAGCAAGCAGATATGGCTGGCACAATATTGGCTACCTATAAACTATGATGCATCTGTTTGTTTGACAGAAAGTTAATCGGGGCTCGTTTCTACACCTCCAGTGGACCTACTGCAGATTCTGCCCTTGATACTGAGGGTCATGGAACTCATACTGCTTCGATAGCAGCTGGCAACTCTCTAAAAGATGCTAGCTTCTATGGCATTGCTCAAGGTACTGCCAGAGGTGGGGTCCCTTCAGCAAGAATTGCAGCTTACAAAGTCTGCTATGGGCTCTCAGGTTGCAAGGAAACAGATATACTAGCTGCATTTGATGATGCCATAGCTGATGGAGTCGACATAATCACCATCTCACTCGGATCTTCAATAGCATCAGACATAATGACTGATATCATCTCGATAGGATCCCTACATGCTACATTGAAAGGTATATTGACTGTTCAATCAGCAGGAAATAATGGCTTTAGTCCCTCAACGGTTACTAGTGTTGCTCCATGGCTGTTCACCGTTGGTGCCAGCACTATGGATCGTGGGATTGCCAGCAAGGTCATTCTTGGAAATGGAAAAACAATTTCTGTGAGT